>PVKB01001623.1:0-360843 GCA_004027205.1 Ctenodactylus gundi
TTGAGAGTTTTCTGTTTTGTTTAGTTTTATTTGACTGTTAAATTTTGAGAGTTTTTTGATGCCTTTTGTTGAGCATGTGATTGCAAGTATTTTCTTCCAATCTGTAGCTTATCTTTGAATAGGGCATTAGAGATGACAAAAATATCCTTTTCTTTCTTTCTTTTTTCTTTTTTCTTTCTTTTGTTTTGTTTTGTTTTGGTTTTTTTTTTTTTTTTTTTTTTTTTTTTTTTTTTTTTTTTTTTTTTTTTTTTTTTTTTTTTTTTTTTTTTTTTTTTTTTTTTTTTTTTTTTTTTTTTTTTTTTTTTTTTTTTTTTTTTTTTTTTTTTTTTTTTTTTTTTTTTTTTTTTTTTTTTTTTTTTTTTTTTTTTTTTTTTTTTTTTTTTTTGCTTTTTGAGACAGGGTCTCTCTCTGTAGCCCAGGATGGTCCTGAACTCACTATGGAGCCCAGGCTGGCCTTGAATTCATGGGAATCCTCCTGCCTCAGCTTCCTGAGTGCAGCAGTAATAGAGGTACGCCACCACACCCAGCTTATGTGGTTCTGGGAAATTGACTCAGGGCTGTGTGCTTGCTAGGCAAGCACTTTAAATGCCATTCATTCACCCCCCCCCCCCGCAAATATTCTTCTTAATACAGTTCATTTTATCAATTGTTTACTACAGAGCATGATCATGTTGTCCAAAAAAAGGGAAAGAATAAGAAAACTGCTCCTATTTTTAAATGACATGAATGCCGACATTAAAAAACATCCCAAAGAACAAAAATCTGCTTAATAAATGAGTTTACAAGTCTTGTTGTTAAGTGGCTAACATATAGAAACCAATTATATTTTCATATATTACCAACGAATATGTGAACAGACAGAGAAATGAAGTAAAAAATAAAATGTTATTTATAATTGCACAAAGAATAAACTAGTTAGAGGTTATCAAACAAAACACACACAAGATTTGTTTGCTAAGCATTATAAAACATTAGTGTAAGATCTCAAAAATGACTGGAGATCATGTGCCATATTCACATAAGAAGAGTCACCAGAGTAAAGATGTCAGATTGATATATAGGCTTAGCACAATTCCTATTAAAATACCTGAAGAGATCGTGTAGATAGAGGCAAGATTACTCTATAATTTATGTGGAAAGACCAAAGAGTCAGTAAGGCTAAAACAATTTTAAAGGTAAAATTGTTCCTTTTTATTAAGACTTATGATAAGTCATTAAGAGTGTATCTTACTCACTTTGTCACTGCTGGGACACAAACTCGTCATGCACAACTTAAAGGTTCATTTTAGCTCACATTTTGGAGGTCTCAGGCAGTCCGTGGTGAGCTGGCAACAGGGCAGAGTGGAAGGGTCTCGTGGAGAAGAGCTGCTCGTATGTCACGAGGGGAAGGAGAAAAGGCACTGGGGAGAAGTAAGACAAGAACACGTCCTTCCAAGCCAAACCATCTGTGACCCACCACTCTCTTGGTGATGGGACCCTCCAGGCCGGGCCCCACCTCTTCACAGCAAGTGAAATCCAAGGAGTAGCCCACAGCATTGGATTAACTCCCACAATCCAATCACCTCCCAGACACACGGAGGGTGTTACCATGGAGACATTACAGGGCCTTTCCAATTCCCACCATAACAGAGAGTATTACATCAGTGGAGTGATATATAGGTTAATCAAATAGAATAATAACTCAGAAACATCTGTACACATGATTTTTTACAAGGATACAAGCGAATTTAATAGAGCAAAAGGAGCCTTTTGAACAAATTGTGTTGGAGACATTGAATGGCTTTTAAAATTAACTAATCATCTTATCTTATACAAAAATTATTTGGGAATAGATCAGATAGATATGAACCTATGTCTACACTTAGACAAGAAGTTAAAAATTTTGTAGAAAACATAGTAGAATTTTCTTACAGCTGGTACAGTTCTAAGTGATATTTTTAAAATGTACTCTGCCAATCTCTACCTGTAAATCAGGAAATTCAAAGCTTATTTGAATTATTACTATTTCTGCACTTACCCAAGGTGCATTAGTGTTTTTCTTTTTCTGCTTATGTCATCTGTTCATAAATTTTCTCTTTTTTTCTTCTAGGCTATTTAAATATTTTTAGAATTTTGTCTTCTTTTAATTGTATATTTTTCAGTGTATCATTTGTATAATTTACTTACTGGCTGCTGTAGATGTTACAATATTCAATATAACTGATCATAGCTTACCAATACACATATTTCACTATTCGAATGAAATATTCAAATTTTGCTACTGTTTAACCTTCCCAAATATTAAATATCATTCTCTCCAGCCTTGATAGAGAGGGTATGCCTGAAAAGCTACTATAATTTTTCATCATGATGTGATATACCATTCATATTTTCCCCTGGTTTTAACTATTTTATTTTTTCCTCTCCTTTTTAAAGTTTCATATTATTTTTGACTATCATGCTTGAAGTAATATTTTTATCCTTCTAAATGATTATCATAATTTTATCTTAGAACAAATTTATTTCCTCTTTATTACTAATGAATAGTGATGCAGAATATGGAATTTGTATAGCAGTATTTTAAAAACTTATCACTTCTTTCTTTAATCCATGATTTTAAGGAAAGAATTCAGTGAAATTTAAGTTTCTCCTCAAGGTTATGTGTCATTTTTTTTTTTCAGATGCCTTTAAGAATTTTCAATGTTTTTAATTTTCAGAGGTGTAGTTTTGATGTGTATTGTGGTTTGGACCTGGAATGTCCCCCAAAAGTCTCATGTATTTGGATGTTATGGATTAGCTAGGGAGCCATATGCTGTTAGGAGATGGGGACCTGGTCTGGGGCATAGATTATGGGCATGTGATGGATTATAAGTGTGTGGTGGAAGACCGACATGTAGTGGATTATAGATTATAGGCATGAGGTGGATGAAGGGATTAAATCTGGAAAGGAGGGAACATTGAGGCTGCACCTGGAAGGGGCAGATCACTGCAACCAGACCTGGAAGGCTACTGGCTACTCCCTCCCTTCTCCTGTGATATGGCTTCCTCTTTGCAATGCCTTGAGGAGCTGCCTCCACTTTTGCCTCTGTCTCCGCCACATCCTGGGACTATTGAAGGCCACCCATGCATGGACTGTGACCTGCTGAAGCTGTGAGCTAAAGTAAACCTTTCTTCCTTTAATTTGTGGATGTCAGGTGTTTCTGTCACAGCAATGAAAAAATAACCAAGATAGTGTGTGTTGCTGTCTCTCTGCGTGTATGTTATCTGGATTTTCTTTATATTCATGAATCAGTAGTTCATGTGATTATTTCTGCAAATATTATTTCAGATCTGCATTTTTTTGTCTTTTTCTTGGACTGTAATGTGATGAATACAAGATATCTTGTTGTTGTTTATAGGTCTGTGTACCATTTATGTTTTCTTTTTCAGCTTATTTTCCCACTGTTGTTGAGACTTCAAGAATTCTACTAATTTCTCTTAAGGTTCACTAACATTGTCCCATTTATCTTTACTATTGAAGTCCCAGCAGCAAATCATTTATTTGCATCATCATATTGTCTGCTCTGTTGTATCTATTTCTATAATTTCTATTATTTTTGAAGGTTTTTTGTTTTGGCTTCTTATTATTTTCTCAAAAAATTATCGATTTATCTAAATTATTTGTCACATAATCTCATTTCAGCACACCTAATCCAAATTTGGAAATGTAAAATGCTTTAAAATTCTGAAAGTTTTGATTTTTCTAGTTTCACTTATGACAGGTGATATTGCAATATTATGTTGTGTGACACAGGGTTTTACTCAACTGGCCTTTCAGTAAGCAGTTGCACACTTAAGCCTGTTGTGATGGTTCTGGCAATCTTTCTTAGGTTTATGATGCCACCATTGTGGACAAATCGGGTTTTATGTTGTTGTCAGGATGTTGAGGTAACCACAGCTGTGAACCCACTGGCCCACCACTGTTACGGAATCAGTGTTTTCCCATGTAGTCCCCATCTTGCCTCCTCTTTCCAGCCTGCGTGGCCACTGAGATGAAGCCATTCTTGCTTTCTTGATTTCTTGTTTCCCATTCATATCTATTTCTATAGGTTTTAGCCAACACATTTCTCTTCAGTCCAACATGTATGGGAGTTGTGAAGATGGTATTTGCTTCAGTTTTTCAAATCCTAAGACTCCTAGTCAGCGTATTTTCACTTTTTTGCATTTTATAGTTCTTTTACAATGATGCAGTGAGCTATATGAAGGATGGCACTGAGAGGAAAAGAGAAGGAAAAAAGTTCTAGAACTCTTTTTGTTTATTTAATTACAAGAAATTGTAGCATAATACAATTTTTCTCTCTCTATGTTAATATCTATGCTTTGGACATTGAGTCCAGATATGGGACACATATACTTAGTTAGGATAACAGAAGGATTATGTAATGAGCAAATGCTTCTGTAAAAAAATATTTGTGTTAAATGAATACATTTCCTTACATAAATGTTAGCAATACAAAATATTACTAAACCAAGAGCTCCAAATGTATCACACAACAGACACACACTTTTTAATTTCTTAGTTGAAGTCTGTGCAGGAAGATAGTTTAGTGAAGAATATGGTGCACTAGATTTCTGCAAGTAGAATTTTTAATGCGATTGACTATTAACTAAACATGGTATTTTATAATAAGTTATTCATTTCTCTAAAATAGGGTTGAAATAGCTGAATTTTCCAGAGTACATCATTGTCAATCAGTAGAAGAAAAAAAGAAAGAAAAAGAAATCTTTCTGAGCCACTAGAAATTGAAATCTCAAGTGTTAAATTGAAAACAAGAATGCCTACATTCACACTTCCCATCCTCTTCCCCATAACCCACCTTCCTACATCCCACCTTGCCTTCTTCCATTGTTGTTTATTAAATAAATCTTTACTGAGTAGCTATTTTTACCAGGCACTGTGTTTAGTACTGAGAATATACTAGAAGCAAAGAAGTGGGCATTATTTCAGTGTCAAACAGATAGATCCAATGGGCTGCGCTCTCTTGAAACACTGGTTCCTTCCAACTGTTTTGAAAATTAAACATTTATTCATCATTCTGCAGAAGTTGAAGACACCCAAAGACTTCTTAGCCTCCGCATTCTGGTCCCAGCATGTACATTTTGATTCCATCACATGCTCAACTTCCTAACTTAGCCTGGCAATTAAACCTACCTAGGTTGTTTGACCACTTTCAGCTTTGCTTCCAGGCCTCATTCTTTTCTTATTTCTAATCCCATCCAGGAATTTTCCATGTTCTCTTCTTGAACATCCTCTGATGTAAGTATGCACCCTATATTTCAAGCACTAATGTTTTTCCTTGTTCTACATAAGTACAGAAAGAACCATTTAGGAGAATCAACAACTTAAATTCCACAAAACTTCCAAGCCTAAAATGACCCCTAAAAGATCCTTGTTAAAAAATTAACAAATTCTACTCCCAGAGCCCTGATGATTTCTGACAGTCCTCAGAATGCAGATGGAAAGTGAAGATGCATAACTTTACTGCTGCCCAAGAAGCCCAGGTATTGTGGATGGAGACCAGGAGAACAGCTGCTGTCTTCTCTGGGTAACTGACACTTCAGAGACAGGCAACCAGAGCATCACTGCAATTGGTGGGAGGACTACAGAGGAAAAGGAGAGATAGGAAAAATTGGGAGGAAATGCACTGTTACAGAGGAAATGGAAAACAGTTTCCAAAAATAAAGAAAAAAAAAACAGTCTGTCCTACTTCCAGTTCACCTTATGATAAGGGGTATGCAATAAAGATTGGATTTGAAATTAATTAACTATGTGTTCTTAAGAGATAGCAATTATAAAAACTAGTCCCTCTAGTCTCAAATGTGCTTCCTTGAATTTCTCATATCTAGATTGTCATTAATTCCAGAAAATTTAATTTTCTATCTATCAAAATATATACATATAGATTCCAAGAAATGTTCTCTATTAAATTGATGTTAGGGTTTGGATATGACATGTGCCTTGAAAGCTTCTATTTAGATATAGCAGCATACATATGAAGCCTTGTGCTGTTGGGTTGGGATCTGGCCAGAAGGAGTGAATGTTTGGGTCTTGTCCTGGAAAGATTGTGTCAATTTGTTGAGATGAAGAAACACCCAGGGCAGAGCATTCAGGTGTGTGTAATTGATTTGCAGACCAGGAAATGAGAGAAGAGGGCCCACACAGTGCATGGGTAGCTGACTATGAATGGACTGTGTGACACCTTCTGTAACTGTGAGATAATATAAATCTTTCCTCCCTTAAAATGTGGTTGATAGATGTTCCTTCACAGAAATGAATAACCAAGATTACTGTCATTGTTTTACAGTATGGCAAATTATTTCTAACTATTATATTTATTAAATTGGAGTGGTTATACAACTCCTCTATGCCTCAATTTCCTCACTGAAAAACAGATCTCAGAAATTGTTGTTAGGATGAACATGGTTTCAGTAGTGCCAGAAGCCCGATAAAGACCTGATAATCATCATGATTGTTGTATCATTATGGTATCATGATGATTAACTATCACTTCAAATCCAAATTCTTCTACTTGAACTTCAGAAATTCTAGGTAGCTGTTATTCTTTTATATTTATCTCCTCTCTTATCAAAGGTGTGAATCTCATTATTTTTCAAAAATAATTTTTTTAGCTATTAACATACTTTCTTCTGGAATCCCTTTTCTCATCCAAATATATTTTAATTTAATTTATCTGTCAACCAAGTCTTCCAAATTTCTGAAAAGTCATATTTAAATGTACATTTATTGACTGAACTTTACCGTCATCAAATCAGTATTACTATAGACACCCCACAAAATTACGTATACTTTGAATTAGATCACACAAAATATCACTCAAAATTATGAATGTAATGCATTATATGTGCTGAGTTGTGATTATTAATTTTTGTCCCCAAAATAACTTGGGAATTCTTTAGAATGTGACCCTGTGTTACCACGCATTTATGAGTGACTCTGTGCATTGCATTGCCTGAGATAGTGACACGCTGATGCACACTTGGAGGGTGTTCAATAGGGAAAGTGTGTCTTCCTGGACAGCACACAACTTACCTTAAACATCTATGGTATTAGACCTTCTCTTTGGTAAGGTTAGGATTAAATTTTACTTTAATTCCTTTGCTAAGTTATATAAAACAGAAATTTCCTAAAATTAACAAATCTACATTAAATAAATTAAGAAGTAAGAACCCTTTCTGGGCCCAATAATCTAATAACATAATCACATAATTATAATTTAAAGAACTCCCAAGAAAAGAGTCATTTTAAGCAAATGTAAGTCAAAAGAATAACAAAACCCAATAGCTTAAACCTCGGAATACAGAAATACATGTCATATGAAGTAGAACTGTTTCATATCTTTAAGGAAATAAAAAGTAGCACATACACATATAATGGGAACTAAATACATTTTAAACCAAAAAAAAAAAAATGAGCATCTGGAAAGAATGGAAAAGTTTGTAACTTAAAATATCAATGGTTAGGTTAGAGAGTACATCATAGTTATAATTATGTAGGAGTATGACCAGTGCACTAAACTAAAGCTGAGAATCTTTTTCTGACATAAAAGGACAAAGCACTACTGTGGCTCGGATTATTTGAATGACCCTTGAAAATCTGATGAATTTGGATGATATGCAGGGCTTTCTATGGAACCACATGCTGTTAGGAGATGGGGGGTTGGCCTGGAAGGGTGCATTATGGGAATGTTATGAATTATAGATGTGTGGTGAGCAGACCTGTGATGGATTAGAGACCTGCTGTAGGTTACATTTGTGTGGTACCTTATTCTGCATGTGACCTGGAAGGAGTTTAAACCTGGCAAAGGTGGAATGTTAAGGCTGGACCCAGAAGGGACAGATCACTAGGAAAGACCTGGAAGGATATATGCTATTTCCTCTCTTCATTTGGGACTTGGTTTCCTGTTTGCAAGGCTGTGAGGAGCTGCCTCCATCTCTGTCTCCAACATGTGTTTCCACTATTGCTGGCTGAGAGTGAACGGACTGTGACCTTTTGAAATGGTGAGCTGAATTGAATCTTTCCTCTCTTAAATTATGGCTATCAGATATTTAGTCACAGCAAATGAAAAAATTAACTAAGACAGAAATAGGTACCAGGAATCGGGTCATTGTTGTGACTTTACCTGACGATATGGTTTGAAAACCTTTGGAACTGGTTAGTAGAAGTTTAGAAATAGCCATGTGTGCTAAGCTTTGGCAGAACGTTTATTGGCATATTGCCTTTGGCCAGAGACTTTACATGAAACTGAGATTAAGGATGGTAAACTACTTATTCTTGTGGAGGAAATCTCAAGGCAGCCCAGTGTTCAGGCTGTTATACAGCTGCAGTTCTGGTTTTACCCAGCCCCACCCTCAGAAATGAGATAATAGCAAAGGTGGTTATTAAAGAGGTTACCGTTAAAAATCAGTCAAGAACTAACACTCAGAACTATGAAAATGAAAAAGAGGCTTTGAGGGTGTCTCAGGAATCAGCAAAACCTTGCCCTTTGTGGTGGTTTTGATTTGGAGTGCCCTGCAAAAGCCCCTTGTTCCTATGGATATTGTGTAGGGTTGGGAGGTGGGGCCTGGCTGGAAGGGGTGGGTGCTTAGGGCTTGACCTGGAGGGATATGTACTGGTTCCACATTGTGAGGATCTCCGCCACTGAAGCTCTGGCTCTGTCCCTGTGCCCACTCTAGCCCTGACATGTGCTTCCACCATTTTCCAGCCACTCCCCTGTGAATGAACTATGACCTTGTGAAGCTGAAAGCTATAATAAATCTCTTTTTCCTAAGTTGTGAATGTCAGGTATTGAATCACAGCAATGAAAAAGTAAGTAATACACCCTTTATTAATTGAAATGGGAAAAGGTAAATGGCTTAACTTTGAAAAAAGACTCTTAGAGCATCCTGCCAAGCAACCTCTGAAAGGAAATCTCCGGGAGTTCAGCCATCTATGAATTCAGATGCCTGTGCAGTGATTGTCCAAGAGGCCCAGGATACCCTTTATGCTCGTAGCAAATCTTGGTGGTGATCACATGGTTCTACCTTTATAAGTTTTCAGAGTGCAAGAGCTGTGGGATCATGAAGGCTCTCACCCAGATTTGAGAGAAATACCTTGGAGGCCATGCAGTGCGGCTCTGGGAAAGCAGTCTGTGAAGTCATGAAGGAGAAGTGTAAGGTGCAAGGGGGACGCCAAAAATTTGGAGAAGCCAGGAGCGTGGATTGTCCTCTGAGGAAGGCTACAGGCTGTGGGTGAGGACAGCCCAAAGAACAACAAAATGAAGATTGCAGCAGGAGGCAACACTGTAGGGGCAGGGCCACCCAAGCCCTTTGGAATTCAAATCACACTGCCACCACCACAGTTTATTTGGGTGCTGGGCACGAAGTCACAGGATATCACCCTTGTCCTACTCTGTTTAGAACTTACTTGACCAATTACTTTCTATCTCTCTGTTCTTTTCTTTTGGAAATGAAGTTATAGTTAAAAGATGAATATAATTTGGATAAACTTATATGAGAAAAGGGATTGCAGGAGAGAACATGTTAAGAGCTAAAAACAAAAATGTTATTTTTTGAAAAATAATGGAGTTCACATCTTTGAGGATAATGGAGAGAAATATAAAATAATAACAGCTAGCTAGAATTTCTGTAGACCAAGTAGAGGAGCTTAGACTTGAAGTAACAGTTACTCATCATATCATAATGATGTAACAATCACTGTGAATATTAAGCTTTTGTCATTTTTCTCGTCCTATTGAAATCTTGTTTATCCTAACATCAACTTTTTGAGATGACTACTGTATCCTTGTTCAACTGAGAAAATTGAAGCATAGAGAAATTGCATAACTACCCCAATATAATAAATACAATAGTTAGAAACAGAATTTTTGCCTCACTGTAAAACACTGACCATTGTCTTCGTTATTCATCGCTTTGCCACTGAATGATGGAGGTATTTAACCTTTGTTTTATTTTTACAAGAGCTCACAGTTGAAAATTTTTTCCTTGGGTCTCAGAGGAGACTTTGGACTCGGCCTTTTTTTTTTTTCCTTCAGTTCTGAAACTGTTAATACTTTGGCAGCTCTTAGAGAAAGAATAATTGCATTTTACATGAAAAGATGGACATGAGTCTTTTGGGTCAGAATGCTGTGGTTTGGAACAGGACTGTCCCCCAAAAGTCTCATGTATATGAATGTTATGAATAATCTATGGAATCATGTGCTGTTAGGCTATGGGGGCCTGGATTATGGGAGTGTGATAGTTTATAGGTGTGTGGTGGAAGATGGGCTTATCGATTATAGATTACAGACATGGTAAATTAGGAGCCTGCTGGAGTTTACATTTACTCCACATGTAAACTGGAAGGGGTTTAAACACAGAAAAGGTGGAATGCCAGAAAGGACAGATCACAATGACAGAAATTGGAAGGGTATATGCTACTTCCACCCTTCATCCAGGACTCAGTCCACTGTTTGTAATGCCATGAAAAACTGCCTCCACCTCTACCTCTCGCATGTGCTTCCACTACTGCTGGCAGCCAATGAATGCGCTGTGACCTTCTGAAACTGTGAGCTAAAATACATCTTTCTTCCCTTAAATTGTGGCTGTCAGATATTTAATCACAGTAACAAAAAAGTAACTAAGACAAGCACTAAGACTATGAAAATGAAGTTTTTCTAATACAGTGAGAATATATGTTATACAAATAATTGAAGTTTCAAAAAACTGAATAGTTAATACCAGGAAAAAACAATATTCAAATTAACTAGAAACATAAATCATTAGGCTCGGGAAACCTCCAAATTCCCAGCAACAGAAGTTAAGTAATTAATAGTTATAATAGCGTCACTATGGATAGAACAGAGTGATGGTAGAGAATATCAAAATAAGAGAAAGATGTTAAATGTATTTATAACTATATCATAGTTTACATTTCAGGAAGTATGGATAGGATAGAGTTTATCCATTGTATATAGACTGGGTTCAGCACACAGAGACTGAGCTGTAGACTTTTTAAGAAACACAATGGAAACAAACAAAAGCTATAGTAGTAATATTTTTGAAATACTGAAAAACAGTAAAAATGTAACTTTATATCTAGCTGAACTTCCAGTAGAGAATGACACATTAAGATATTTTGAGACAAGTAGGACTTTATTGGACGATCAAAAAATTTTCACCAAGAGAAATTCTAAAGTATCAACTTAAAGAAGATGGGATTAAACAGAAAAACAGAGACACAGAAATGTTAAGCAAAATAACTGCTGCAGAGTTGACCAAACTGAGCAACGTGTTGAACATCTGAAGGGATTGCAACTGTGAGGACTTACTTTGAGGAGGTAAGATGTGAGTGAAATGACTTGTCCGGTGGGAGCGGTAGCACACCAAGACAATGTCGGAAATGCTTCCATCTGTGGACACATCTGCACAGCGTGCACACGTGGGGTTAGGTGTAGTGACACCTCACAGTGCTTAATTGGAATTTCCCTGATGACTGATGATGTTAAGCATTTTTATGTATTTATTTGCCATCAATTTATCCATTTTGGTAAAACATCTGTCACATGTCTTGCTTTTTCCAGTTGGATTTTTTAGATGTTTTTCTGCTGAGTTTTGAGTTATAGATTTGCATTACGACTGTGTGTTAACAAATATTTACCCCCAGCCCACAGCTGATATCTTTTCATTCTCTTCACATAGACTGTTACTCAGTAATAAATAAAACATGATAATCCATACATACCCTAGATAGATCTCAAGGGAAGCATGTTAAAGAGAGCAAAAAACAATCTTCGCTTCATCTTTATATGTGTCTTCTAGTGGCCTTCCTAGCATCTCTGTGTCTTACAGTCTCTCTCCTGTTTCACATATGAATACAGGAGTTTTAGAAACCGTCCTAAATCTACAACGATCACATTACAAAATCCCTAACTTAATTACACCTATTACATTCTATTTCTAAACCAGATCATATTCATAGCTACTGGCTGTGAAGCCTTGAACATTTCTTTTCTGTGGACATGCTTCAGTCTATTACGGGATTGTCGCACTCTTTTTAAACTTCTTACCTTATCTAAATATCTCTCTTTGTGTGTCCCTTTCTCCCCGATGCTGCTCCTCTCCCTTGAAAGAGTGTGCGTGTATACATCACTTACAAATCAACTGCAGCTTCTATTTCTCTTTACTTCTAATTATACCAGCATGTATGTCTTGGAAACAAAAATAATCTCCTTACCTCACCACCGCAATATAATCAAACTGTGGAAATAAGAAATAATTAGTGCATGTTTAAATTTCACCAATTGGTCAATAAAATCTTAATTTAATCTTGTTTTTCACTTTGATGTAAGAACAAATTCTGGGTTATGTTTTACATTAATTTTGTGTTTCTTTACTTTCATGTAATCTGAAACAATTTCTCAGTTTTTTATTTCATTTGATAACAATGATATTATTTTATATATTCTGAATTTACTGTATTAGGTGCATGCAAGTGAAGAATGCTCTATTATTGTGATGTGTTCTTCCACGCATCATGACTTAATCTTCCTGTATCTAATAGTCTTTTTTGTCATAAAGATTTTTTTCTAAAATTAATATAGCAACATCTGCTTTTTCGTGTAGTATTTAATTGGTTCATAGTTTTATTTTTAACGTTTACATGACCAATTTTAGATCCAGTATGGCAATTACAGTGGTTAAAAATGTATCAACACCATCTTTAGAAACAGCAGCAGCATGTCTCAGGACATAAATATTGCTTTTGGCTTTTAAAAATATTTTTCCGGTAGCCTTGCTAAAAATGTTTTTAAATTTATGCTACCCTAAAGTCATTTTCACACCTCTTAAAGTAATTGCTTCACGGGAAACATTTTAAATGATTATGGTATTGAGTTTATGAGGCTAAATAAAGGATTCTTCTCAAATAGAGTAGGTTGTGGCACTGAAAACATACTCTTTATGACTAGATCTTGGCTCTGCTCTTGACTAGTCGAGTGGTCTTGACACATGTCCTATGATTCAGCTGGTACACCGTGACATGGTAGGACAGTGATAGGACCAAGTCTACCCTCAGTGCAAAGTAGAAGTTCACTGTTCTCTGTCTTTTCTTTTTATGTATACTAGTTCATTTGTTAATATTAATAATATTAGTATCAGTATTAGCAATCTCTTGCCTACTCTGCTCACTAGCAGGTTTTACTTCCCAAGTTTTGAATAACCAATTTTGAATCTTTTTTGTGTGCAAATCAAAGATAGCAAGAATGAATTACTGAATCATTGTCTTGAATTGCTACAAAAATCAAACCTCATCAATAAAATACAATTCATTCTAGTATAAATAATGTCTTTTAATGATTGTAGAAATCAAGTCCAGCTTTTAATAAGAAAAGTTTAAATTTTGAGCACTTTCCATACCTAAGAGGGATTTTTTTTGTCAATAGAAGCTTTTCTCTGTTTTAACTAAGATCCTTCCCCCTCATGAGTCATTAGGGCCTGTCAATAGAATATAGTATTTAAGTTAACATGCCTGGCATTCCAGATTCAGACTACATCAATATGCACCTGTTATACTTTGGAGTCAAAGGTCTCATTTAGGTTGATAAGTGAGAGAATTTAAATTGGTGATTTTGATAATTTTAATATATATGTATATGTAAAAGCATAACATGTTTCTCAGAAATATGTGCTGCATAAAATGAATTTATTGTTTGTTCGAATAACCATGATTGATCCATGTGAGAGTTAAAGAAGCCAGCTTCCTTTCAAAGTGCTCTGTCAGATAAATGCTTATCTTTAACCACTAGAATCACTACAGGAGAGGCACTGAGATCGTGAGCACAGAGGCTGACTGAGGGACCCACACACGTAGCTCTTGTCCTGTCACTAAATGTCTAGCAGAACCCCAGTCTGTACAGCACTGGTTCTGGAACCCCAAGAAGGTACCAAGATCAGGGCTGCTCTAATTTCTTACGCAAGATGGCATAGTACATTCATAGCTTTTGTATATTTTAAATCATTTTGAATTATTCATTGTACTTAATATAATACAAACGTTATGTAAATAGTCGCTAAGCTGTATTGTTTAAGACATGACAAGAAAGAGGACCATACATATTCAGTATAATCATAGTGTCTATTTGTGGTCAGGAGTGGATTAAATTCTCAAATGTGCAATCAACAGATATGACTGGCTAGTACTATTTAAATTTCTATTTTTGAAGGGTAGGTATAGAAGAGTATAAGCATATTTGTCTTACTTGGTTTTGCCAAGGAAATAAAATTAAGTGTAGCTCAAATATATTCCCTAGTAGTTAAGGACTTGGATTTGAGAACAATGCCAGCTGAGGTCATGTCTCAAAACTTCCTCATTCAAGGGAGGATAAAAGATAAAGGAAAATTAAGCATTGGGATGTTGAGAAAGTTTCTCTAAGGGTCCTCTCCCTTATCACTATAAGAGAGATGACAATAATAGTTTTATCTCGGTTATTCTTTATAATAGTGTCTACTTCAGAAGACTTTCATGAGAATTCTTGGCATTTATGAAAAAATTACCTCATTTGTGTAGGAGCTTTTCCTGTATTTCATGGCTATTAATATTAATGGTTTATAATTTAATGATTCTATTAATTATTAATAGTACATTAAAAAATTAATACCCATTGTGATACCATTTTGCCAAAGAAACTCAGCATGTGAAGAGTCGTGGCAAAGAAGAGCCATACCTGCTCTGATGGACTCCCTGGGGATTGCCAAACTCCGGGCTTGAAAATGTGACTGACTCATTTTGTGGTTATGCAACGTTAAAAATGACATCATAGGAACATACGCATAAAGCGAGACACTAATTTACTCATTGGTACCAGACTGTAAACACTGCCAAAGGATAGACTACTGAAACACCACACCACTGCTCTTCAAATGATTGGGACGTTATATTTTTGAGGTCCAAAGTTACTGGGTGAGCATAGGTATCAAAACTGGGCTTTAGAAACATTTTTAAGCTCTCTTATTTCCATGTACAGTGAGTTTTTCTAAACACTACAGTATCCCAGGCAAATAGCACTCCTCCTTGGACAATGCTTAGTGCATGCAGCTCTGGGCATGGGTAATTCTCCTCAGAACATGAAACCCAAAATGCATCACTGTCACTGTTCAACTTGTTGATTTGACAGTTCTCAAATAAGTTTCACTATAATTGTCTTGTCCTGCATATATAATTTTTATAAGAAAGGTCGTTTCTATTGCCCCAAATGAAATCTTACTCTTTTAAATATTCCTATATTCGTGTTTCCCACACACACACACACACACACACACACACACACACACACACACGTGATTTGCCCTTTTCTGATGACTAAGGATGTAAAAGCATTTTGATGAGCTTATTGACCGCTTACTTTAAAAAAAATGCTTATTCAGATTCTATACCCATTTTGCAGACTTACTTTTTAGAGCTGTTTTGTGTACATAGAAAAATTAAATGGAATATAGAGATTTTTTTATATTTCTTGTGCATCCACATGTTCACAAACTCAATAATTAACATCCTACACAAGACTCACAACTGATACACCTATATCAACACATCTTTCTTTCCCAAAGTCTGTAGTTCTACCCACTTTAATAAGTTTGTCTCTTTATTACTGTTATAAAAATTTATATATATTCTGGATACAAGTTCAAAATAGATGATTTGTAACTTTTTGTTTCATTATGTGGGTTCTCTTTTCACTTTAGGAGTGATGGTCTTTACAATACAAAAGATTTTCAACTTGATGAATTGCAAATTTTCTTCCCCCCCCCATTTTATTGATATATATAAGCACAAATTTTAAAGTTTACAATGAAGTTGAGCATTTCGTGCACATACATATCTTGTCAAGGTGACAAGTACTTTCCCACTCTTCTTTTGTCCCTCCCCTTCCCACCTGTCCTTGCCTCCCCACCTTGCCCCCTGGTTCACTTTGTTTTTTGTTTTAAATTCCATAAGAGTTGTGAGCTGGGTCTCTCATATCAGAGAGACCATTTGATGTTTCTTCTGCTCCTGACTCACTTCACTAAGCATGATGTTCTCAAGCACAACTAACAATAGCTAAAATATGGAAGTCACCAAAATACCCATCAACAGACCAGTGGATACACAAAGTGTGGTATTTATCACAATGGAATACTATGAATCTATAAAGTCCAACAGCGTGGAGGCTTTTACAAATTTTCTTTTGTTGTTGCAGTTCATTTGCGTTTTCGACATAGTATCTGAGAATCCTTTGCCAATTTATAGTCACAAATATGTACATATATGTTTCCTCTACAAGTTTTATTGTTTTAGTGCTACAATTATGTCATTTTTTTATGGTATGTGGGCTAAGGTCCAACCAATTTCATTCATTCATTTGCATATTACTGTCAGTTGCTGCACCACTCTTCAGGGGCTCGCTTGGTAATCCAGGTTGGTCCTGAACTCACTAGGGAGACAAAGCAATTCTCCTGCCTCAGCTTCTAGTGTGCTAAGACTACAGTGTGTTCAGGAGTTGAACTCAGAGCCTTGAGCTTGTTAGGCAAGTACTTTAACCACAGTGCTATTGCTCCAGCCCCACACCCTGTTTGTTAAAAGCATAATTCTTTTCTCACTGAATGGCCTCTTTTTCTTACATGTCAGCTAACCAGAAACTCCCGGGTTTCATCATAGGTCCTCAGTTTCATTACATTGTCTGAATTTCTGCCATAGCATACTGGCTCAGTTACCATTGCTTTGAAATTGCAAAGTACACATCTACATACTTGTACTTTCAACAGATTCTTTTGTCTCTTCTGAGCAATTTACAATTGCATATGAATTTTAGTGTCAGTTTTCATTGTAATGAAGTAAAATGGGGATCTGATAGAGATCTCATTGAATCTGTAGACTAGTTGGAGGAGTATGACTGTAATAAAAATATTAAATTTTTCTGACTCAGAGAAAGAATGCTTTTTCCATTTATTTAGATTTTCTTTAATTTTGTGAGAAAACACATTGGTACAGCTTTGGTATTTTTTCTAAGTATTTTTAGCTTGGATCCTAGTTTTTATTAGAATTGTTTTCTTCATTGCGTATTAAGTTGATCATTACAAGTACAGATAAATATAATAATGTTTTATATTTATCTTGTATCCTGCAACCTTTTTAAGATCATATATTAATTCTAAGTTTATTTTAAAAGATTCCTTAGATCTTTCATATAAATATTATGTCATCTGTGAAGATATTTTACTTATTCTTATCTGGATAGCTTTAATTTCATTTTTCTTGCTGGATTTCCTTGGTTTGTATCTCACATATATATCTCACATATAATGTAGAAATGAAAACATCTAGCCTTTTAGCAAGCATATCCCTTTTTATGATAACTTGTCTTAATATGTGAAACTTACCTACCTTATCCCAGTTTGTGAAGCATTTTTGTTGTGAAATGGTATTCAATTTTAAACCAGCTTTCTATTTCAATTGAGATAATCATATCAATGTATATATAAACATATATGCTTATGTTATTTTATATGAAAATCACATCTACATGTATGTAGCTTTTTTATTCTGTAAGACTTAATATTCAAGTGTTAAGCCAACCTTACATATCCAGAATAAGTCCCATTTGCCATGATGTGTAATTCTTTTTATAAGGTTCAATAGTAATTTGTTGTGAATATTTTGCTATTTTCACAGGAGAAAATGATTATAGTTTTCTTCTGACAACTTTGGGTTTGGTATCAGGATAATATTGGCATCATAAAATAAACTGAGAAGCATTCCTTCCTCTTATACTTTTTGCAGGAAAACTAATTTCTTTTAATTAGTTTTAATTTATTTTTCTTTTAGTGATATTTTATGAGGAAAGCCAAGCTTATTAATCTTTCTTCTTTTTCAGCAAATACATTGTCTCTCTTAGGGTTGTTTGAGCCTTGGCTCCAGTGTTTTGTTATGTCGTGCCTTCATGGGATTTATTCTCTTGTGGATTTTTTGTGTAATTGTTTTATTTTTGAAAATAGAATCTAAAAACTCTCCAACTTTTCTTTTCCAATTCTTTATTTTATCTTTTATTTTTGTAGGGTTTTGCTTCTATTATTTTGTTGCTCAGTATTAAGATCATAATGCTTACAATATGTAATATAAACTGTTTACTCATTACTTCTGTTTCATTGTATTATTCTACTGCATGTTACGTCTATGTTACAAACTTAGTAATTACAAGAATAATTAGCAACTGTTGTTATACTAATTAACATACTATCTCTAGTTGTTTCGTTACCAAGCATAACTTTGCTCTACCACCTTTATTGGCAGTCCATTATAAATATAATACATCTGTGTTACAGAGTAGCCCAACAATGCATTATATACAAATGATTTATACATTTATTTTTAATTAAAGGGAACGATAAGAAAGTATATCTATATTATTGCTCAAAATTACACATTACCAGTATTCCTTGTTTCTTCATATGAATTCAAGTCACAAAGTGAAAACTGCACTTTGGACTGCTAAGGCTGGAGAGTGAACGTAAGCATCACGTCTAAGTTGCACTTGTCCAGAACTTAGTCTCAGGAACAGGCAATTAGTGGCAACATGAGAGATGCTGACGTTCTGCTCCTCCACCTAGGGAGAAAGCCCTCCAAGTGAGAGCTGGGGAAGAAGGAGCTCTGTGTTCCTGGCCTCGGCAGGCTGAAGTGCAGTTTTCACTTTGTGAGCTAGGAGAAGGGAGGAAGGGAGTTGTCTCAGTTGAAATACCACAGACTCTTGAGTTTTCTTTTTTTAACCATTTTATAGCTCTTTAAAATAGATTTTTCTTTGTATTTGTGTCATAACTACCATTTCCAGAAACTTTAAATGACCATTGGTGTTTTAAAAAATACTTTTCCACTAGTTTCAGTGGGGAGACAGTCCATAGTTTTTATGCTGTATGCTCAAAGTCCGTCTTCCTTTATATTAGTTTTTATATTAGATTTTTTCGTTTGTGTATTGTTTAATTGACACATAAAACTAGTACATACCTATGCGGTATTAAATAATGGTTCAGTATATCTTGATCTCAAAAAAAAATTGACATAGTGATTCTCAGAGGCTGGGATGAGAAGGAAGAAATGTTGGTCACTAAGTACTACTTTACGGTGAGACAGCAGAAACAAGTTTTGGAGCCCTATTACACAGTAGGATGATTGAAGTATCTTTTTGTATACTTCCGTATCCCAAGGAAAATTAAAGATCTCAAAGAAATTAAACATCTAACTCAGGTAACCGTGTATGTTGTTCAAAGAAAAATAATTGTAGATGTAACTTTTAATAAAAGAAATAAATGCACACATTGATTTTTATATATAATATAGCACATGTTGTATAATGTTGAAAATATTCTTTTGCCTTCTTCTCTTCTTTGGTGCACTGACCAACACTGCTTTGGGTTCCAAGAGGATGTAATCAATGAGACTGAGTGAAACCAGAGAAACTATGTAAAAACATATGCCCTGAGGGTGTGGACCGTAGAATAAATAATATACTCCCTTTGGGATAGAAATAAAGTAGTAAGCACTTTACAAGTAAGCATTATAAGAAATCTAAATATGTTAGGAGAAAACATTGATTTAATTTAATTAGTTGTCATTGTAACAAACCTCATAAATGACATTAAATGTACAGGAATATTTTCATGGAAGATCCAATATAAGAACTTCATAAACATTTCGCACTGAAATTTGACTGATGAGGTCTGGCAGATAATAAGCATTTAGCCCAATGATAAAATCGTCTTTTTCATCCATGCTTTCTGTTGAATAATCGATACAGTTTTCAGCCTGAAATAACACACACAGAATTGCACCTTAACCAGAGTATAAACTCATCCATCGCAGTGCCAACAAGTGAGAAATGAGACACCAGGAGGTCAAGCGATTTTCCTATTTTTCTCTTGTTAAATTGGCTTCAAGTAATTTCAAATCAGTTTTCTTCTAAAGGAAAGAAATATCAGATAGACCAGAATATTCTGGAGCTCTAGGGTAGGGTCAGAGTTTCTTTGAAAAGTTGAGGGGAAGAAGAAATTAGAAGCGGAAAGGTGGGTCAAAATGTTCAGGTAACCCCGTGAATATTTTGAATTCCTGAGAAATATTCCTGAGATGAGAATTTTTGTCCAAAACACCTTTAATTTATAGCTAAAATAATGTAACTGGGATGTGTATTTTTCAGTCTCACTACATTTTATTCACCGGTTGCAAAGCACTGGTGAGTAATTTTGCTCAGATGTTTTGCTAAAACTCTTGGCTGTCACTCAACTCCAAAACTGCAAGAATTGACATTTTATAAAATGATCCCCTGAAACTGCTGAGTTTTAAACTGAGGTTTTTAATATGAGGAGATACAAGCTCTTGTTTCATAATGAAACTCAAGCAGCTCAGTCTAGTCCAAGTTTCACATGAATATAAAACCTAAAGACTAATGAAAACAATGTCCAAACTTGGGACATTGAATCCAAAGACATAACCTTACTATCATTGCTATTCTAGCAGCATGCATTTAATCTTATCACTGAAATCCAAATATCAAGAGTGATCTGCAAAAAATCACAATACATCAGAGCCAAATGGTCCATTATCGAAATGATGATTTCTTCTCCGTGTCCAAGCTGTAATTAAATTCCAGAATTCGAACTGTGAGTTTGCATATATATTTACTCAGAAAGCAATAATGAGTGTCTACCGCGTGCCATGGTGTTATGCTCAGGAAAAGAAAAGTTGAATAAAAATTTACTTTCTTCAAAGAATTAAAAGTGAGACAAATTGACACACAATGTGAATAAGGTCTTGGTTTTAGAATGACACCAGAAAAAAAAAAAGAGTGGCTATAAACCATACAGGTCAGACAGAGTAGGGTTCCCCAACTCTGCTCCTACCTCAGGAGCGACACTGAAGACAGTTGAGGGGATAAAACACAGGGATGTTGGCAGAGGCAGACGGAAGACGAGGGAGATTTTAGGTATCTGAAACGGAAGTTGCATGAAGTATGAATATACGGAGGCTTTGGGCCCCCAAAAGTGGGGGAAGACAAGAATAAATCGGAACTTCTGAATTCCCCGAATGTAGATAGGAATGTGGAACAGGGTAAGAGACTACAGAGTCAAAGGGGCTGCTGGATGTTGACGTGGGCTGGTTGTGGAAGGTCTTGCATACCGAAGAGTTGCAATCTTACTTTGGAAACTCGGAGAAAAATACTATAGAGATGAGAAGAAGGATGCCATGATGATACTGCATTTACAGCCACGTCAAGTAGGTGAGAATATGAGGACGGAGTCCAGGGCCAATTGGGAGGCTATTGCAGTAATAACAGCTGAAAGGCATCAGGATAAAAGCAATCTAATGCCAAGGGGAAGATATAAAAACAAAAAAGGTGAAAATATTAAGAAGAAAATTTCAGAATGTGCCATCTGATTGGGTTAAGAATAGAAGACGATTACAGAATGATAATGGTTTAGGCTTCAGGAAGTGGATGCGAAGGAACATACAAGACAGAGTAAATTCACAACATGACATTCATGTAACCCTATAATGGTGTGACTCACCCGTGACACATGATGTGGAAATACCCACTTCACAGGCAGATGTGCAGTTCTGGAGCTCAGAGAAAAGGTCTCAGCCACACATTAAGCAGTGAATCAGAATGCATGCTAGGTGACACTCCACAGCCATACTTCAGGGAGAGCTCCCCGTGTACCTACATCCCAAGAAGAGACGAAACTGAGCTGTAAAGAAAAAAGACATTTAATGGGCAAATGAACAAGGATGAAAGAGAAGTAAACACATGTGTCCCATGCAATGCACACAAACCGCGTGTGGACCAAGAAGCAGCAGCCGGAGAGGTAAGTGGAAAACCAGGAGCAATGAACACAGCAGAAGCAAAGAAGAAAGTTTTCCAGAAAGTAGAGAGAGCGATTCACTCACCCCTCCCTTCTTCCAAAGGCACTGTCACTGCACACGTGGACTGAGGCAGCACAGTAGCAGGACTGTGGGAGGCACAGACAACACTGGCCTCACCAGTGTCTTGTATCACACACGTCCGTGACACGAGCCTCCTGGAGCACAGCTAGCTAGTGGTAGACGTTAATGTATTTACATGTCTCTCTTGAATCACAAAGAAACCTCCATGGCCAAGCTTCTGAACATGATAACAGTCGTTTGACCATCAATATAGTAGCCAGATTCACAAGTGAGGAGCTGGGTCTCAGCCCTGTAACCAGCCACCTATTATATGGAAATCTGAATTTTTATCTAAGGTTCATTAACCTAAAATGATGTCAAAATAAGTTATCATTGCTCAAAACTTGGAAGTACTTTTGCCTGAAAAGTAAATATGATAGTATATCTTTTTATCACTATTTTTACCTTTAATGAAGTACAAAAAAGTAAAAAGAAATGAGGAAGAAATATGAAACTTATTTTACTCATTACCTCATTTTGCGTAGGTATTTAATTCTCAAGCAGTTCATTTTACCTTGCTATTTAGATTTTTTTAAAAAAAAATAATGTCTTCATTGTAAAATAATTTACTGACTTTATGGGCTGCAAATTACCAGATGATGTAAAGACTAGGACTAATTTAGCCGTGTATGTTCTACCATGATGATCAATAATAGACTTTATACACTCACTGTGCATGAAGTTATTTGATTTTGATGTTGTTTTATGTGTACCATTGTATTAGAGCAACTCTAACACTGCTTTAAGAATCTATTTTTTAGTATTTTGTCTCCTTCAACCCTTCCTCCACTCAGCTGCCCAGCTTCCAAGTTAGGGGCAAGATCAGATTTCTCTCCTGCGGGGCACTTGTCCTTTACAGGAAAGCGGTTGGGTGAGGATGGTCTGCTCAACACACTCTGGAATAGTAGCATTTCAGAGCACCTTTCCGGCTGTCACCAATTCTGCCCTCCAGAAGTATGGTTTCAATTTTGTTCTTGAAATATGAGTCCAGCTATGTCGCCAACGGATATTCCCAGTGTCGTAACATTGTGCTTGTTCTGTAGTCCGGAGACAGTTTATAGGTTGCATCTTTTCTTCGTATCTTGTTGAAAGAGTATCTTCTTGGCATGTGAATTAATTTTTTACTTAAGGGAGGTAAAATCAGATTTTGTGCCCCAAAACAGAAGCACTTGGCTAAGGTAAATAATTAGGGTTGTGTGCCACCTACCCCAGTTCTGAGGGTATTGAACAACTGTCAAATGCTGCTCAGGAAGGTCAGAACACCAGCCACTTTCCCTGTAAGGACACGTATGCTCTTAGAAGCCTTAACGATTTGTCCACCGCCGCGCACCCACACCACAGGATCTAGCCAAGCAAGTCAACTGCACCACAGAAACCACGGTCCTTGGAATACAGAACTTTTTCTGCATTTTACAGCAGCTTGAAAAAGAGGGTCACAAATCTGGGCTAAAGTTCACTGGCCATTTCTCACTCCTTGAAATGCGGCACCAAGAAATGTACACGGCTCCTTCCGCTTTAGTGTGTTGGATGTAACAAAGATCATCCAAAAATCGAAGTGATCCTCTAAGATTAACCATCCTGCAGTTATTAATGCAGTGTCTTAAGTGAGACAAGTAAAGGTAAAATGCCAACACATTTGATGGGTCTATTTGCAAACCAGTTCTCTTCCAATACTATCTTTCCTCACCAGAGCAAACAATTTAGTTAAGATTCACACATTTGAGCAGAAAAGGTACTGGAAAAAATACGTTGTTTCATTGTTTCTTAAAATTTCTACCACTGCAATTCAAAATGACATCATTCTCTCTCTCCTCTCTCTCTCTCTCTCTCTCTCTCTCTCTCTCTCTCTCTCTCTATATATATATATATATATATATATATATATATATATATACATGCATGTATATATATATAATATATATCTATACGTTTAATAAAGAAAAACATAAGGCAAGTGAATATCAATATAAAGGACAAACTAAACAAAATCTAGCATATTTTATAAGAAAATCTAGTCAGGGAAATACTGAGGGAAGAAAAATGAAGAAATAAGAAGGGAATTTTACTTTTATACAGCACATGGTATTTTGTGGTTAAAGATGATTATCTAAAAAATAGGTCACCAAGTTTTAACCATGGTAGTGATAACAGCTACAGAGCAAACTCAGGTAGTTTAAAGCAGGCAGTGAAAACAATATGACAGTCAAGTACATATTTTTAATTAAAAAATGTAAAGAATGTGGAATTTGACCAGGTCAGATCTCACTGTTGGGAAGTACTAGAGAGTCTTAGAGGCCTGAAGGATGTTATCAAAAGTTTGATAAGGTTTTCTACAGGTTCTTTTAGCTTAGAATGTTAGTTTTCTGAAACAGTGTTGTTAATTGTTGAACAAACTGCAGGCTTATCCGTAGTAAGGATGTGCACTATGGACAGAAGTGGAGAAATCTGAGAAGAGGAACAGACAGAAGAACGCGCTATCTATTACAATTTCCTTCCAGCTCTGTGCCTAAAATACCATAAGAATAATCATCAGCAAAATATGAATAGCAATAATCTTCTGAAAAAAGAAAAAAGATAAGGAAACCAAGGGTAGAAGGAACTGAATGAAAATGAAAATAGCTTGATAGAAAAGAGAGTAGACACATTAAAATCAAGAGCAAAAATAATCAAATTGACGCCCCAGGTGCAACGAAGGTAGGAAAATATTTTAGTGCTCTGAGAAACATTTGAGAGCTGAATTAAACAGGCTAAATTAATCTTTGAGCAATTTTCTTACTGGAGAAGACTGAATTCATCTTTTTCACCTTAGTGAATTTATTAATCTCCCCATGGGCAAAAAAGTCATTTACATTTTTTAAGTACAGAAAGATCTGTGGGTTTTCAAAGCAGTTTATAAGATATGAGACATTATTACAAGTGGGTGAACAATTGGGTTTTAAACTCTTTTTAGTTTATGCTTGTGTGTGATTTCAGAAATCCTTGATACAAATCTCAATATTCATAACGCTGCTTTCCTTGGCAAAATAAATAGAACAGAAAAGGAAGGTCAACCAAAAATTTAAAAGGTGCTTTACTTCTCTATCATTAAATAAAGTATGAATTGGGAAAACATTGTGCCTAATGTAGATTAATTCATTTCATGTGAAAATAGAAAGAATATCATTCACAATTTTAGCTGACTCACGTAATTTCTGTTTTACCAAAAGCTATCCATTTAATAACCCTTACATGCATACGTGTGCATGTACACCCAAAACAACACAGCATTTAAAATGCTTTGCTGTTTACCTCAGAAATAATTACACAGTGTCTGTATTTGCCAAGAGAGACAATTAGTTCAGCCTGCAAACAAATAATGCGAAATATGCTTTAAATATAAAGATTTTGTTTCCATGCAACTTCTAAGTTTAGTAGAAGACAGTGTCTCCAAATTTCCAACAGATGCCACCCTCAAAAGTTTGAAACAAGAAATTAAAATTCTTGGAAATTATCATGAGTTTTTGATTATTGCCGTGTTGAAATATTCATACTACTCAAAGATACAGGTGTTGAAATTTAATACCAGCATGATAGTATGAAGAAGCGGAGACTTTGTGGAAGAGATTGAGTCATGAGAAATCTGACAGGTGAGAGAAATTGGAGGGTGCTGCCTTGCCATTCCCACACTGCAGGGCCACAGCCAGGCAGCGCTATCTTTAAAGCAGAGAGAGAGCCCTTGCTAGACACCAAATCTGCTAGCGCCTTGGCACTAAATTTTTCAGCCTCCAAAACAATGAAAAATATATTTTCATTGTTTACACTTTTCCCACTTCGAA
This sequence comes from Ctenodactylus gundi, assembly GCA_004027205.1. Taxonomy (NCBI): domain Eukaryota; kingdom Metazoa; phylum Chordata; class Mammalia; order Rodentia; family Ctenodactylidae; genus Ctenodactylus; species Ctenodactylus gundi. The sequence goes on from PVKB01001623.1 coordinate 25,834, forward strand.
GGATTCTTTCTACAGTGACAAACAGATGAGACAGTCATAAAATAACTCCACCACTCCTCATTTCCTCGTTTCACAGATACATTTTTTAAACATTGACTACATGAGAAATGTTAAGCTAATGGCATATACACAAACTATTGACAATACACTATTGTCAAATAATGGAAAACTACAAACATTAGTAAGTAGAATTTGAAGAGCAGAATATTCGGAATCCTATATCAAGCATGTGTTAGAATTGCCAATTTAAGGACATATATTTTTTTCAAAACTTGTTATTTCTTGGTGTACTACTAATAAAATTTGTACAAAGTATGTGTATGAATTTGTTATTATTTATTTTCTTGACTATGATAACTCATCATTAGTCAGATTGGACCATAACCACAAGGTATAACATAGCACCGGGTACAATTCACAGTGACAGCACGACCAAGTTACTTCTCTCTCACTTCCTCTTGTGCTGGTTTCTGGATATGTTAGTTTTCACCTTCAGCTCCACAGGACCGGCACTTCTTGTCTGCACATTAGCTGTGAAATATGTAGGAGCCTTCCAAACAGTAACCTCTCTGTGTAGGTTAAGGTCTAATTCTTAAATCAAAATTATAACACCTTCACCCATTTTCCCTGTTTTTAGACTAATTGTCCTTAAGATTCAGATTTGGAGAAACATAAATTTTCTAAGAAATACTGGTCAGGAATTTCCACCCAGAAACATTTTTCAAGCTGTGTGTGTGTGTGTGTGTGTGTGTGTGTGTGTGTGTTGAATATGTCTACTATGTGTTAAGTATTCCTTAAAAGTAACACATTCCTGTTAATCATATTGAACAAAATCACCATGGCACGTCCATAACATTATTTCACAACCAATTCTATTTCATGAAGAATAGATTGAGTAGTTTTTGTTGCCTAAGGTAGAATCATCTCCCACTTATTCTTTAAAGGGTGGATGAATGAGTGAATGGATGGATGGATGGATGGATGGATGGGTGGATGGATGGAACAGACCTTAGAAAAACTCTCGGAAATGGATGAAACTGTCTCTATATTTCAATATTTAAATTACAGTTCACCTATCATATCCATAATCTTCACATCTACAGATATAGGTAACTATGGGTTAAAAGTCTTTCCCCAGATTCTATCAGTACTGAATATGTGCAGACATTTTATGTCATTATTCCCTAAGTAGTACAGCATAACAATTATTTGTATAACAGTTACATTATATAAGTAATCCACAGATGTTTCTAAGTACTTGTAGATTACATGCAAATACTGTGCCATTTTGTAGAAAGGTCTTGATCCACACACTTTGTTGTGTGATAGGAGTTATGGAATCAAATCCCTACATATTAAGACCCATGTACACAGTTTTCAGAAGTTTATTGATAAGGCCATGTAAATTATATAAAAAATTATACAGTTTGTCTAGTATACTGCATAGAATATAAAATAAGTTATTTAGGTTTATTTTCATTTTGTTTTATATTATTTTTTGAGATAGGGTCTTTTTCAGTAGTCCAGACTGCTCCTGAGCTCTCTGTGTAGCCCAGGCTGGCCTACAACTCATGGTAATCTTCCTGCTTCACCCTCCTAAGTGCTAGGATCACAGGCATGTGCCACCAGGTCTGGCTATTATATGGTACTGGGGCAATTAAACCCAGGCTTGTGCTTCTTAAACAAGTGCTCTAACCACTTACTGCACTCCTACCTCCGATGTATTTTTAAGGAAAACTCTCTATTTGCCTTCAAAAGTGGTAAAACTAAAGATTTGGCATATACCTGTCACCTCTCCTTCTGAGGTAATATTCATTAACACAATGATTCACAACAGTTGGAATGCCAAAGAAATCACCCAGTAACTGTTGATGCATGCTTTTGCATGCTCTAACAGCGTACCATTAATATCCCCCTGGAGTTATTAGTATTCTGACACGGCTATTAGATTCTTTTCTTGAATTAAAATCTATTGTCTATAGTCCTTTGTCCTACATCATTTCTCAGGATTCCTTTCCGTTTCAGCGAAGCCTTCACGTTGCTGATGCATTATTTCAGGTGTCACTTGCATGGTATCTTCCCCAGCTTCCCAAGATATTCCTTCAAGGTGGCCCTAATTCAGACAACATGTGACGTCTGCCCATATTTTACGTATTACTCCTTTAGTTCCTTATTAAAACAGGAGGTAAGGCTGCCTGTACTATTTTTCAACATTTTCATTCAAGCATCAACTGTCAACTGTCGCCTACCAGGTGGTCCTTCCCGTACATCAAAGCACTCTTTCCCTAGCTACTCTCAAAATCCCTTTGTACTTTGTGTAGCAATTTCAATGAGAAAATTTATCAAAGGCTTTCAAAATAAATTATGTTCACTCCTTCTCCTTTACTAATATGATGATTTATATTTCAAAGATCATTATTTTTCCTTCCACAAAACATACTACTTCAACAATAGCATCTTGCTTATATTTTCAATCATTTTATTCCACATTACAAATTCATCATTTAACTATGATAGCACTGTCACTACTGATTTCACAAAATACAATGAAATTTTAGGGAAAATTTTTTGTTTAAACTCTTTGGATTAATAAAAAGTAAATTAAAGTGCTAAAACTTCAGACGAAAAACAAAATTCACTTACAGGCCAAATATGACCTGTAAGATACTAGTTTGAGGTCTATACAAATGGAGATTCTGTTTATATATCAAAAGAGAGCTAATGTTCTGAAAGGAAAAAGAATGAGAAACCCACCCCAAGAAAAGGCAGAGGCTAATAACTTTCTAAGCAAGAGGCTGGCTTTCACCATGTAAAAAAATGGTGCAGATCTTCCAGACCAGTCACCTTGATGACTGAGGGAGGCTTGTGTACACTGTCTTAGCATGCACAGTTGTGTCTATTTAGTTCTGTAATCCCAGCCTACAGTCGAGTCAGTCAACTTCTTTATGCCTCTTCCTATTTTGGAAGCAACTTAGTTTGCAAAGACAGAAAAACAAAAAGACCTTCTTAACTTCAAATTCACTTCTGCTAATCACTAGCTGATATCCCATGTTCATTTTAAAAATAAGGACTTGTCAGCTGACTAAAGTGCAGCCTTTCCTTTTGCTTTTGATTGTCCTCATTTCAGGATAATAATACTTTTCCAGTGTGAACTCAGGAAATGCACAGGACAATGTATCCATTTTTGTGGGAAGACACATAAAAAAGATTAACTTAAACGTAAACCACATGTTTGCAAGAGCTTAAATTTCATAATGTGAATGTTCTTTTAAAAAAAGAAAAAGAAAGAAAAGGAGAAAAGAAAGAAAGAAAGAAAGAAAGAAAGAAAGAAAGAAAGAAAGAAAGAAAGAAAAAACCTGGCTGGTATTCTTGAGAGGTCCAGATGTGGTGACTCTAACCAGACTGTATTAGAACAACTTCTCAAATAAGATTAAGTGTTAAGCTCTGTAAAGAGTTTATGTAAAGTGCCGTAATTTCCTCCCAGATGTTATTCACAAATCAGTCAGTTGAATCCTGCACAACAAAGTATTTTAAATTGTCAAAGAGCGTAATCCCTGTGATCAAGGTGTATTTAGTACTTGAAGAAAACTAAATGTCCTAGTTTACCAAGTGTTCAATTGTGAAGGGTCTACCAGAATGTTGTGAATCATATTTCTGTCTGAGAGGATCCATCCGTGTCTTATGGAGACACAGAAGCTGTTGGGAAAGGGATGGTGGGTAATGTGATATGGTGGGTTGAATCCATATGGTGAAGCATACTGCCTCCCCCACATCTCACAGTGCATGTTTGGAGATAAGGAATTTACCATTTACAAAGATAATTAAATTATACTGAGTCTTATTAGGATGTACTTTAATGTGGATACCTGGGAGCCACCAGGTGAGCAGACACGAAAAGAAAAGTTGGGGTCAGGGAGAGAAGTAGCTATATATATAATCCTCAGAGAAACCAAACTTCATGACACTTTGTGATCTTAGACTTCAAATCTTCAGTACTGTACAAAAACAAATTTAGTTTATTTAAGTCAAGTCATGCCATTTTGTTATAGCAGTCCCAGGAAACTAACACATGTGCATTTGGAAGTTAGACAACAACCATTGTAGTCATTTCTATAACTTTCCCAACTTTACCCCTCCAGAAGATGTGGTTAAGGATTCAGCGCGTCTCAAAAAGAAGTACAAATTCTTTATTTTACCAGTGGAAACTGCTGTCTTTCTTAAGATCACTAATGGTCAGATTTTTGAGTTTAGAAATGATGGCTAAGATTGGTGACATTGTCAAACCAAATACCATTAGAATTACTTGATTTTTATTTCACAAGAAAGAAGGTATGCAAAAACTCTGATGGAGTGAAAGAAATGTAGGAAAATTAAATTTCAGAAAACTCAAAGGAATGAATGTTTTTTTGACCTCACTTTTTGAGATAGCAGATAGATGTCTGCCAACAGCTAGGAATTTTTTTTTTTAAGAAGGGAAGCACATTTTAAAACAAATGCACTGTAACTAATGCCTCCAACAATATATCCAAGGAAAATAATGATTGAGACATTGAAATAATCATTGAGACAAGGTGGATTCATAAAATGATAGGAAAGAAATGACCTCATCAGGAAGATCCTCTCCAAGAAGCAAAACGACTGTTTTGCAAAAATGTTTAAGAAAGATAAGTTTTGATAAAATAAAGTTTTATTAAAAAATTGTGATGACAAATGTAAATGGCAATTTCTGTATTTAATAGCATCAGCAGTTTTAAAATACATCAATCAAAGGGATCTTGCTAATTGGAAGTGCTGTGTTAGTCAAGTTTGAGTAGCATTCTATTTTTTCCAAAGTGTAAACAATAGAAAAAGATGATTGAAAACCACATTTTCAACATTTTTATCAAATCCTTTGCAGCACAACTAATATTTAAAAGTTGACATTGTTTTAAACAAGGTACATGATGAATTTGACATCTGAGACTGTCAGGGTTTGGATCTGGAATGTTCTCCCAAAGCCACATTTAGTTGGATGATGTGGGACACCTATGGAACTGTGTTGTTGGGAGGTGGAGCCTGACTGGAAGGCACATGTGCTTGGGCCTTGTCCTGGAGGGATTGCATTAGTTTGTTGAGATTAGGAAACACTCAGGGCAGAGCTTTCAGGTGAATATGATTGACTAGTGGGCTGCCCACAAGTCAACTGAGGCTTGAACTAAATAAAGGAAGGTAGAAGAAACATTGTTACAGCTTCTTCCTGAGAGCTCTGGCCTTTGCCTTAGTCTCCAGACATCACCCCGCTCCTCCTTGGCTTGCTGTGCCATACAGTGAAGAGCTTTCCTCCCTCTAGGCCTTTGCCATGTGCTTCCACCATTGCTGGCTCCCGTGAATGGACTGTATGAGACCTTATGAAATTGTAAGCTACAATAATTTTTTTCCTCTCTTAAATGTTGAACATTCTGTCCCAGCAACAAAAAAGTAAATAAAAACAGTAACAAAACCACAAAAGATAGAGAAATGTCTTATTATTCTAGAAAGTTTCTTTATGTCTCTTCCCAGTCAGCCTTACTCACTTCCGACCATAGTGAACACTGATGTGCTTTTTTCATCATTATAGATCAGATTTTCTGTTTCCAAATTCTCATATAAATAGAAGAATACAATACGTTCTCTTTTGTGCCTGACTTCTTAGTTTTGCATGATGTTTTTGAGACCCACTTGCTTGGCTGCATGTCTCAGTAGTTTGCTCCCCTTCACTGTTGAGTCATATCCTATTGTGTGGTTATCATCACAGTTTATTCAGTCATAGTCTTATGGATAGAATTGTTTTTGAGATTGAGCTTTTAGGAATAAATGTACTAGGAACATTCACATGTAAATTATATGGACCTATATTTTCAATTTTATTCATTAAAAAATCTAAAACTGTAATTGCTACATCATTTAATAAGTATATGATTAGCATTGTAAAAAAACAGTGAGTGTTATTTTACATTCCCCCTACAAATGCATAAAAACTCCAAGGCAAGATATTTTATTGCTAATGTTTTTATTTTAGCCATCCCAATGGGTGAGTAATGGTATCAAATTCCGATTTGGAGTTTCATTTCCCTGATAACTGTTGATGTACCTTTATGTAGGTCTATTGGCCATTTGCAGATCTGCTTTTAGGAAACAACTGTTCAGATTTTTACCTTACATCCTACAGTTGATTTTCTACTCAATACTGAGTGGTATGAGTTATAACTACATGTCTGTGGGTCAATAATATATACTGTAGAAAATTTCTTCCATGCCGTGGCTTTTTTTTCTTAGTGAATTTTTTTCAAAAAACAAATTTTAAAAATTATGAAGCCCATTTTGCCATTGTGTTTCCTTTAGTGCTCACAATTTTCTTTCTTAAAATATTGTTTTACTTATTCTAATATTATTCTAAAATATAGGAGAAGATAGGCTACCACATTTTCTTTTAAAATCTTTCTTATTTTTAACTGTTGTAGTTAGACCCATCACTCATTTGAGTTTAATTTATACATAAGACACAAGGTATGAATCAATGATCTTTACTTATTTCTCATTCCAATATCATTTGTTTGAAAGTACACTCATTATTTATTGAATGTAATGGCATTTTTGGCTGTAATTCTTTTATGTGTAGTAAATATCTGAACTCTACTATTATTTCCCCTTGATTTATGTGTCTAAACTCGTGCCAAATGCTACTCTTTATATTAAACAAAAATACACACTTAACCATTCTGTTTCGTCAATGATCTGAAACAGAGAATTCAAGAAAAAAATCAATAAAATACAATTAATATTTAAAACTGTTGTTCAAGAAAGCTTCTTGGAAATAAAAGAAGACATAAATCTATATAATAAATACTGGAGAAAGCTAATGTATCCTGATAATTCTATTAGACTTCAAAGATTGGGAAGAGGGACTGGAGGAATGACACAGCAGTTAAAGCACTTGCCTTGCAATTGCAAGACCCTGAGTTCAATTCTCCAGAACCACATAAAGCTGGGTTTGATGGCGCACTGCTGTAATTCCAGCACTCAGGAGGCTGAAGCAGGCAGTGAGTTCAGGACCAGCCTGGGCTACAGAGTGAGACCCTGTCTCAAAAATAAGATGAAAAAAAAAAAGGTTGAGAAGAAAAAAAATGCAAAATATCAGGAAAACAAAAGACTCTCAGAAAAAGAAAATTTACTTGCCAAAAGATTTCTGTTCAGCAACCACAGGCAAAAAAAAAAAAGAAAGAAAGAAAAAAAAAATGATATACCAGGGTTTTAGTCAAATTCTGCAAAACAAAGTAAAAAATAACTATTATTATATTTAGCAAAACTGTAGCTATTTACAAAGAAGAGAGAATCTAGTTGACTACCAACTTCCTAATATGCACATCTGAAGCAATAAAAACATTTTCAGAAGCTCGGTGACAAAACTGTAGCCAGAAATTTTATATTCAGCCAAGTTAATCTTCAGAAAAACTGTAGGAAAGCAGTTATAGACTTGTAGGATCTTGAAAATAACTCTATTCATAAGCTTATTCTAATAAATTCATTAAAGGATATTTTCGTGAAGTTTTTTCCTAGAGAGACGTGAATGCCTATATCTGTTAACTCCAGACAGAGTACAGCAAATAATTTAAAGTAAAGGTAATATCATTATCTAGAGGTGTGAACCAGTGAGATTATAGGGGTTACTTAGTGAGTGAGAAGCTACCTATGAGATTAGGTGAAGCATGGGTAATGAGTCACTTGTTGGCCTATGGATGACTCAAAAAGGCAGTCATGTTGTAGAAAAGCCTACCACAGCACAGATAGCCACTCAGGGAAACTGCATGCTGCCTCAGGGTACTTGTCAACAGCTGTTTTTCTATTGTGACCTCTCTTTGGGAGGCTGCAGATTTTGCTTTTGCTTGTTTCTCTGGCTCACTCTGTCCTGGTGCCTTTTGCCTCATTCCTATTTCTCTTGCTCTTTTTTTCTCTGTGCTCCACACCCTTGCACCCTTAAATATCCCCAGGCATAGTGTCCGTATACAGGTCTAGGGTTTGCTTTACATGATGGATAGCACCTGCCCCAAGCTTAGCATATGAACTACATGCCAGAGAGTGCACACCATGAACCAGGAGGCCCATGCCCACTGGGCAGAATGCACACACCACAAGATGTGTCTGCACAGGCAGGCAGCAGTGGGGTGCTTGCTCCCACGTGTTCTTTCTAGCACCTCCTATTATGGTGGATCTGTGAGCTGTCCTCTCTCCAGGAGGTCGGAGGTCTTGCTATAACACAAGGACGAATTTCGTCCAAGCAACAGATCACTGAAAACTTTGGCACAGAGCTGATAAATTTAATTACTTAAACCTTACTATGGAATAAATATTTATGTCTATACAGAATTACTATTTTGAAGTCTCCACCTATAAAATGATGAGTTAGGAGGCCCTCCGGAGAGAGTCAGATCATGAGAGGGACCGACCGTCGTGAGTAGCATCAGTGCTCTGACCAAACAAATATAGTGGAAAAAAGAAAGACTCTTTAACAAAGGATCCAGGAAAACTGGTTTTTCCACATGTAGAAAAGTAAAGTTATATCCACATTTTTCACCTGGTACAAAAATCAAATCAAATAAATCAAAGACCTTGATATTAAAATAGAAGTACTCAGCATGCTGGAAGACAAAGTATGCAAAATCTTTGGGATATTGGTATAGGCAAAGAGTTCTCAACAGGACACCTATTGCACAAGAGACAACACAAAGAATCAACAAATGGTATTATATCAAATTAAGAAGCTTCTTCACAGCAAAAGGAGAAATTAACAGAGTGAAGAAGGAACCCATGTGTGATCATTGGAGAGATTATGTCAACTTGAGGCAGTTAGGAACCAGCCTGGATTAGGGTTTAGGAACCAGTGTGGATTCGAGTGTGAGCGATTTTGTGGGCCAGCGAATGAGAGAAGAGCACCCACCCAGATGTGAGAGGCCCAGCTGGGAGCTCAAACTATGTAAAAGGAAGGAAAAAGAAAGATTGTTACAGCTTTTTCCTCTGGGAAGAGACTGGACTTGATGGAACTTGGCTTCCTGTTTGTGATGCCGTGAGGAGCTGCCTCCACCTCTGCCTCTGCCATGTAATTCCATTGAAGCTGGCCACCTCTGAGTGAACTGTGACCTTCTGAAACTGTGAGCTAAAATAAACCTTTCCTTCCCTCCATTTGTGGATACTGGATATTGAGTCACAGCAACAAAAAAGAAACTAAGATACCATGCAATGGAAATGACTTTGCAAGCTACTCATTAGGCAGAGGACTAATATCTAAAATATGTGAAGAACCAAAAAACATAGACTCCCCAAAATAAAACTCAACCCAAAATGGGAAAGTGGAATCAATATGCAATTCTCAGAAACAAAGTATAAATGACCAATAAATACATGAAATATGTTTGACATCTTTCACAATCAGAGAAATGCAGATCAGAACATCCCTGATATTTCCTCTTACTCCAGTAAAAGTGGATGTCAATGAGACCTTAAAAAAAAAAAACAGTGCTGATGAGGATGCTGAGGGAGTGAGGAAGGAGCCCATTTGTATTGTTAGTAGGACTAAGAAATGAATTTTAACATTTTAATTTCAGCCTAACAGAAGCCATGTGAGCTAAAAAGCAATTATAATTTTAAAAGACCTAAACAACATGAGAACCATCTTGAAAATATGAAAACTCGTCAAAAAAATTGAAAACAGTTCAAATTCCATTTGACCCAGCTATACCTCTTCTGGGTATCTTTCCATGAGAGTTAAAGACATTCTATGACAGTGATAAATGCACACTTGTGTTCGGAGAAGTACAACTCATAATAGCTAAATTTTGAAAGCAGCTAATATGCTCATCACCAGATGAACAGACAAAAAATATGTGGTATCTATACATGAAGAAATACTGCTCTGGCATAAGGAAAGATAAATTTGCAGCAATTTTTAGGAAAATAGATGCAACTGGAGAACATGACACTTAGCCAAATGGCTTAGACACAGAAGCTTAAAAATAGCATGATTTCTCTCATATACGAAAGGAAAAGTACAAATAAGTAAAAGAGTAAGGAAAAACAATAGTAGGAAACAGGAAGATATATTCAGTAGAGAGGGAAAGGGGACACAGAGCATGGAATGAGGGTAGGAAGGGGGAGGAAAAGATAAACGCTGAAGACGTGATACGTGTTTGCACCAATACTCGAGTCAAGTGTAATTATTATTATTATTATTATTATTATTATTATTATTATTATTATTTCTCAAGTTGAGTGTAATTACTATATATCACAAATACATACTCAGATCAAGATTATTATTGGGGAAAATTTTTGAATATGTTCTCTGGAGAGAAAAACAAAAGAGAAGAGCCCCAAGAGAAACTTTTTGCTCTTCCACCACATACAAATTCAGCAACAATAAGGCTGTCATGTAAGAGTACAAGGAAGTCAGGCCTCATCAGACACCAGATCTCCTTGATCTTGGCTTCCCACCTGTCAGAACTAAGAGAAAATTTTGTTGTTGGCAAATTTCCCTGTCTATGGTGTTTTGTTATAGTTATTCAACAAATTATGACACACCTCTAAGAAAAAATATTGTAAAAAATATGGAATTTGCTTATTTTTTGACAAAACAAATGTAACAATTTAAGAAATGAATGTAAAAAGAAGAGAGAAAAAGAGGTTAATTGCATTGATTTTTTAATAGTTAAAATTCTGCAAAAAATTCCAAACATTTTAAAATATAAAATAAGAATCTGAAAGGAGTAAAAGAAACTAAAAGAAGTGAATGCAGTGAATATAACAATTTATATAACATTATATATAAGTATAATCAAAGATAACATTACAGAATTGTCACCTAATAGTCAAATCAATAAATGCAAATGTACTTAATTTATCTGTGAAACAAATTTCTAAGTAGTTTCGCAAAAAAATTTAAGGCTTCATTTTATTCACAGATATACCTAAAAATGTCACTCAAAAGAACAAAAGAGCTAAGAGATAAGCATACCTATTACCTGGAATTGAAAATATAATAAAAGGGATTTTAGAGAATATGAATCAAAGCAAAAAAACATAAAACTCTATGAAAAATCCATTTGATAGTGCCAAAAGCCAAATTTTATGATGGAAATTTAACACATATGAATGTCTCTGCACCAAAGTAACACAAGATTATTCATAAAATAGAAATGGCATTTGAGTGAAGAAAATATAAGTTATAAAATGAATCTTGGCACTTTAATTTCAGCCTAACACAAGTTAAATAAGCCAAAAAGTGATTATAATATAAAAACATAATCAGTACAACAAAGCATTAAGAAATTTCACATTTTTTACCAAAATTTTACCAAAACTTTGAAGAGTAAATAATTCAGCAACATATATATTGTTCTAGAAATTTAAAAGCCCTTCTGAGCTGTTTTTATGAAGCCATATGCTTTTAATATCTAATTCCAAGAAATTCAGTTCCCCCAAAATGCTCTCCGATTTCTGTTAGTTATTAATATTGATGAAAAATGTCTAAGTAAAATATTAGCAACAAAATAATAAATTATATCATTTATTCTGATTATAGTTCAATATTAGAAATCCGGTAAAGCAATCCATATTAATATATAGGATGGAAAAAAGGAGAATTGCAAACTTTGTAGCTTGGCCAGAAAAGAAATGTCCCCTGTATTTTTCCATTCGCCTTCTTTCCTTCTGTCTGCCCACACCAATAAATGTCTAGAAGACATAGCATAATACTGTATTAAAATTATACACAGAGCTGAAATACTTATCAGTAGTATTTAACCCCTTAAAATAAGTTGTTCAGTAACCCTGTCCAGAACAACATGGGTTAAAAATGAATCCCAGAACCACAAGCAAACTTAGGTCTGTGCTTAGAGGAATAACCAACCAGTAGTGTGTGGTCAATACAGCTCTCCCAGCTGCCCCTTTCCTCCAATTCAGACCATTACAGAGGACCTACTGACTTCTGGCCAAATGCCACACACTGAAATTTCAAGATCTCCCCCAGGGTGAAGCTAATCATTTACCTGCCTTTCCTCCCAGCCAATCTCAATAAGAGATTTTCTTGTCCCTGAGTTATCATTTCTCTGCAAAGATGCCAGGATATTTGGTGCCCTGTGTAGATCAGTTTAGGGTGATATCCCTGGGCCTGACTGCAGAGAGACTTACCATTATCCTTGGCCAAAAAAGGTTGAACCTGAAGATACTAGTAGAGAGAAATTGTGTGAAAGAGGACACAGACTGTCAGTCACATTCCTACCGCGAACATTCAGATATCAACTCTGGGAACACAGGAGTGGATCCCGCTAGGGAACGGTGAGGAGCACAGGCAACAGGGCACAGGCTTTGACACTTGCTGGTTGGAACACTGAGTAAATTTCTCTATCTCTTGAAGCTTCAGTTTTCTTATTTGTAAAGTGGGGATTAAGTATTACCTGGTGTTTTTATCATAATATGTGTGAAGGTTACAGGAACTCTGAGAGTGCAGGTGAGCTCCAAGCGTCACATTAAGGCCTCATTAAGTGTATGGTCTAAAAATGAAATATTTGCTAGTGCTATTTGCTATTGTCTAGTAATATTTGCTAGTGCATTTTGCTATCACTTGTGGATTAGACATCAGTTACATTTTCAATGATACCTATTCAGTCAGCAATGGTAGGATAATTCGTTCTCTCTTTGAAGATCAATAGTAAATGCGACCACCAAACTAGTACTACATTTCAATATTATTCAATTACTGTTTTTGCTATATACAACACCTCCCATGTGACCTTTAAATTGTATTAGTTCTTAGCATTTCTTCACTTCTTGCTTAGCTGTACTATAAAATAGCATTTTTCCATGGGATTTTTTTTTTAGCTATTTTTCTGCCTAGTCTACATTCTCAGTTAGGAAGTATTGGTGTGTCAATTCTGGATGTTTCTTGAAATTTGAAATTTATAAGTGATTTATATCTGTGTTATTCTTAAGTTTTAATTTCTAATAACATCATGGGACCTTAGTAATCTCATAATTTTAGCATTTTATGTAATTTGGTTCCTTTCTGGTTTATGGTTTTGGTCCTGGATTCCAGATTAAAAGAAAACATATTATCTTCAGGGAGGTATATAATTGTATATCCAAATTGAGTGAACAAATAATTTAGTACACATGTATGACAGTCACTTCATCCCACATCAAGCTTTTGCTAATAAATTTTGTTAAGCTCAAAAATGTATCACCTAGATCAATAGTCTAAATGTTTTTAATATATTCTTTCATATAATTGCCAGCAAATTTTGCTATCATTTGTGGATTGAGCATAAATTTCACTTTCGGTGCCATCACATTCAATCAGTATCAGCATGGAAATAAGTGAAAATTACTTACTCTGAGAGCAATTGATAGCATCTCTCTAGTTGATAGTGGTAAAAAGAAAAACTGAGTAAGAAAGCAAGCTCAGTCCATAAAGTATGGATTGCAAAAAATGAAATGGATTTAGCTCCAAGAGCATTTGGTTTATTAGAACAGGACTATTTTTGAAAAGGCAAGATAAATATATAGCTCTGTCACGGGGGAAGGCCAGTGAAATTTCAATAATTAAAAGTGATTTTGCAGATATTTCTAAAATTAGACATTATTTATTATGGTGTATGATAAACAATAGCTTTCAATCAAACTCATAAACCTAATTATCATTACCTTAGCAAATCAATGTGGATGGACTTCTTTGAAAATAACAATTTAAACCTAAAATTGATACTGCTTTGTAATTTGCCATTACATATATCATGTTTTGTTAGCCTATTTCATGACTTTGGGCGGAGAACTCTCATGTCGCTGGCTCAGCGGCACACTGAGGAGAGGAGTGTAGATCCAGTAACCATTTTATCTTGTAAAAATAAAATTCAGCCAAAATTCAAATATCACACTTCAGATGTCAAACATTTATTTCCATAATCTAATCAACAGGAATCTAACGTCTCCTATATCGTTAATACAGCACAATGTAGTCTCAGGAGAAGATCAGAATTATTTTGGTTTGCCGTATCTACTTTTGCCCAATATAAAAATAAGAGCTTCATCTGAGAGACAGGTTACATTGTGCTAGTTTTGAGGCTATGCACTATAACGCTACCAAGGATAACAGTGCAAAGTAATAAATTCAAGCCAACAAATGAAAAATAATGATTATAGCTCACTGGCTGTAAAAAAAGCAATATTAGTACCAAATAATGTTCATTGAGTGCCTACTCTGTTAGACAAACACTTATTTCATATAGCTTATATTCTAATAAAAATATAATGCATTGCACAAATGCAATGCAGCTCCTGTAAACCATTTTCTATTTTCTACTGGGTACCTTAAAATAAAATTTTAAAAACTGAGAATAAGTAAACCTTATATAAATCAAATGCTACTTACATATATAATCAACATCAAATATTGGCATATTTTATATTCTAATTTTGCTCTGTGTCTTCTAAAACTATTGCACCACTTTCCCTTTGAACTCATTTGCACTAGTCCCTCTTGCTGCTTGGAGCACACACTGCCTGGCACCTACCATATCAGGCAGCAGCACCATGTAGACATTTGGGTACTGTGTCCTTTGCAGGATGTGCTTCATTTAGCCCTTTCAACTCCCATATGAGCGATGCTCATCATTACCATGAATTACTGGTGGGAAATTGAACAGACACTGAATAATTTTTCAAGATCCCACAGCTCATAAGTCACAGACTCAATCCATGACTCCAGGGAGTATGATTTCAAAATCTTTGTGAGTAGGCTAACATCAAAGTGCACAAGTAGGGGCCTGCTGTGTCAGGAACATTGGAAAACATAACATGTGGGATCAGGGGCAGGAGAGATCCAGGAATCAGGTTCAACAGTTCCTCAAAGAGGAGTAACTGGTTGTGATCTCCTTACAAGGATGCCAGCCAGGGGCGGAGGGAAGAGTCAACAAAAGCTCTGATCTGATGCAAACAGTTTGACTTTTAAAAAGCCCACTGAATATGTCCCCTGGAAACTTAGCACTTCTCCCTACATCCATACTGCAATTGTGCCTGATCACTTCGACATTGGAGAAGCAGACAGCACAGCAGAAGTGGCCCTGGTTTGAGACAGAGGCTTGAGAACCATACTACAGCTCTCTCCCTTCTTACTTGTGCAGCCTAAGGCAAACGTCATAATCACTCTAAGCTTCAGCTTTTATCAGGTATAAAAAAATGGCCTTCAAAATATAGTTTTCAAAGGATGGTAATACAGATTAAATTATGCAAAAACTCTAATATAGTCCTTAGAGTGTGATACGCACTCAGTATTGTCACATGATATTGCTTTTTGGGAAAATTAGTGTTTTAAGACAACAAAGTTTGATGAAAGTAGGTTTGAACTTCGGCCTTCTTGCTCCAAAATCTATAACCTGAAGTCATATGCCATCCATCCTTTTCCTTCATATATATATATATATATATATATATATATATATATATATATATATATATGCTGACATATGTGTTCATATAGATATATGTGAAAATTTGTTATTGTGTAAGTATCTATGAGGAAACTAGAAAATACAAACTAATATTAAGATGATTTAAATTTAACCTCCATTCCTTGCTTTCATAAGACCTTTATAAATCTTTGTTTCAAATTTATTTCATTTTGCTCTCTATTCTGTAAGCTATAGAAATAAGCAATATATTCAAAGCTCTTTAAAGAGTAACATGACACATACTTACTATATGAAGTAGTTAAGAATGATACAGGTAAATACAAAGGTTTTGACATTTGGTTTTAGTCCTGACATGGAAATGGCTTGATAGTCATTATTTCTATTCTTTCAAGTAAAACCATGACAAAATGAGTATGACTGGCTTTCTGAAGACCCATTAGAGAATGTAAGTATCCAGGCAAACCCCCATCCCCAAATCTAGAGAAAGGAGTAAACCAAGGCGGCTACTCCTGAGAGCTACAGAACTACAGCAGAAGCTGCCAGAGCCATAAACCAGCAGGAACAATGAATGCTTGCTTTTGTGGGAAGCTGAGTGTAAACTGGAAGGAGAGTAAGAAAAATCCCAAAGGATACAGTCCCTAGTGGGCTTTCCCTCCAGAAATCCCACCTCATTCTCACCAAAAAGAGCAAAGAACAATCCCCTATTCTTGAGGATCTCAAGGGAGAGAAAGGAGGTAAAACAACGTAAAATAAACCCAGAAACTTCTTTGTAATGAAGACTCATTCTTCTAGGTTAAGGACTTTTCCAAAGTCTAAGGGAGGCCCAATAAAGGTCCAATTTCATTCCATTGCCCTGTAGCCCTCCTGGAACACTTGAGAGCAAAATAAAACTCTCAACAAATTTGAGTCTCCAAGGAAAAAACATGGCAACACTTTAGCTAGAGAAGGATGAAGGAGTCAGGAGATTAGGGCAGGACGAAATTTATGAAGTTCAAAGGCTTGAGACAGGCCCAGTACAAAACAAAAGTGTAATTGGGAAGTACTAGAATGTTCCTATTGACTCACACTTTGCCATCACACCAACAGGGCTCCTGTATAGTAATACATTGCTGTTGCAAGAGCTACAAAATCCAGATTGTTTAGGGGGAAGAATAGTTAGGGAAGGGCAGAGTCATAAGGGAAGATTTTTTTAAAAAGGCACTAAAAGAATTTGGAATCTCTATCACCCAACTGTAACAGACACTGAATATGGCTCAGCTCTTAGCTCACTTGGCATCATACACATACTGAAACATGATTTGCTTCAGTCCTTATTGTCCAATAGAGAATTTTCACCTTTAGCCAAAAAAAAATGCACAGCATACAAAGAAAGCTGACAAAATAACATTCAGAAATGTAATCAGTTATCTTAGTCATTTTCCCATCACTATAACAAAATAATTGACACGCACAATATGAACAAGGAGGAAATTATTTTGGCTCACAGTTTCAGCTCATGGTTGGTTGGCTCCAAGACAGAAAATGGTGTAACAAAGGAAGTATGTGAGAGGGAAAGGGATCAACAAATGGCATTCAGGAAGCAGTTAGAGAAGCGAGAAGCCCAGGACAAGATGCATTCTTTCATGTTATGCTCCCAGGGACACACCTCTGAACAAGACATATCGGCTGATAGCACATTCTGCTGCTGAAGTCATCATAAATCCACTGTGTCCATGATACAATCACTTTCCAAGTACATGGGAATTTGGGGGAACATTGTAAATCTAAACCATAACATCAGATAGAATATGTTATAGATTCTGGAATTAGCAAAGAAGAAACGTAAAATAACTGTGATCAATATGTGATAAGCTCTAATGGAAGAAAGTAGATAAATAGAAGAATAAATATGTAATGGAAGTCAAAAGTGGAAATTCAAAGAATCAAAAGAAGTACCAGGAACCAAAAATTCATTTATAGAAATGAATGCTTTAGTGAATAGGCTCACTAGTAGATTCAACACAGTTGCAGAAAGAATCACAGAGCTTGAGGACAGGTCAACAAAAAAAAATTTAGTCACATGTAACATGTCTCTATATAAAACAATGAACAAAAATTAATCAAGGAAACTTCTGAATCTACTAAGCAATTATAGCAAGATTCTGGCTAGAAGAGCCAATTACATTCCTGCACATTATCAATGAGAAATTAGAAGTTGAAATACAAAATACAATGCCACTTATGTTAGCACCAAAAGGAGAAATATTTAACACATAAATCCAACAAAATGTGTACAACATGTACACAAGGAAAACTAAAAAAAGAAAAACTCTGATAGAAAATTCAAAGAATATCTACATTTGTGGGGAGAGATTCCATGTTGTTAAATGTAAAGCTTAATATTTATAAGGTTTAAAGATTTATCAGTTGCATTCATACATATTCACCCTACTGATTTGAAAATTTGACACCACAATTTAATTCTTGTTACCGTGATGGTGCAGGTTATCATTCAGAAACAATTATATATGGAACTAAAAGTGGACAATTATGTTCATTGGACGGAACCAAGCAGGAGCCTGACCCATGACTGCTGCAGTGGGAGATCACAGAACAGAGAGGAGATTAGAAATGGAAATCAATTAGAGGTGACAGCCTCAGCGTGAGCTCATGTTTAGTTTTATGTATAGAAATGTTCACATTATATAGGTATGGGTATATACACGGGTTATTATACAACCCATATTTTTTTTTCTTCGCTCATCTGAAGACTCCTAGGAAGAATAGCTCCTGAGCAGCAAGGAGCACACGTAATACCCACAACTTTGTTTTTAATTCCTTTCACTAATTAAAGAAACCAAGGCACACAGGAGAAGAGGATGAATCCAGAAGTGGTAGAAAATACAAAATACGAGCCTGGAGTCTACCATGGGGCCAGAAGGTAAGAACAAACTTGACACGCATACACACACACGCACATGCACACCATGAGGTATGGTGACGTGACATGTGATTCAACTCAAAGGGTTCTCAATGTCTAAAACTGAATCACTTTGTGCACAAAATAGAGTATTATTGTACATTTAAACACAAGGTGAACACCCATGAGTCTCTGCTGATATAAATAAATAGCCAAATACATAATCAAATCAGATCTTCCACACAAAATAATTGTCATAATGTATGTGAATACTCTTCTCAAAAATGTAGAACAAAACCCTCATTCCTTTAGTGTGGACTATTAACAGTGAAAAGGTACAATACAAAAAGTCTGCAGGTGCTACCTCAGGTACTAATCACCTAGTAAGATCGACCACAACAGGGATAAGTCATGTTGATGAAATGTACCATTGATATGCTGTGACAAGAATGACGCTTCATGTCTATGACCTTCCTTCCATAAAGCCACACTCAGTCGAACATGAGGAAAGCATCTATCCCTTATGATAGACTTTCTACAAAACATCTAGCCAGGACTCAGAACTGTCAAAGTCACCAAATATAAAAATGTCCAAGAAAATGTTCCAGTCAGGAGGGGCTTAAGCACATACACCAACTAACTGTAACATCCTATGTGGGATTTTGGAAGAAAAAGAAAGGACATCAGGTAAAAATTAGAAAAATGTGGAAAATCTATAGAATTCGGGTAACAAAATGAGTTAATTCAATTTGTTAGTTCTGACAAATACATTGTACAAGGGTATACTGTTCGTAACGATGGAAACTAGGAGGAGAGTAATCTCTGTCTTTCTTTCATTTTTTTCTATAAATCTAAGACTATTCTAAAACTTAAAATTCATTAAAAAACATAAAAGTCCCACTCACACAATATATACCTTAATATTGTTACCATTTTTTCAGACGTAATCCCTTAATTATTTTTGGTTCAACTTGTCAAATGTCATATTTAGGATATGCTCTACAAAAAATTATCCTCTATACAAAATTATGCTTTTTAAAAGCAAATGATGATTCAGAAATTATACTTTTCATTAGATTTAAACTTAGATTTCTAATTTTGCATCTCATTACAGAGAAGACCAAAATCACTTTTAAAATTTGCAATTATAAATTATTTTTACCCATATAACCATATGCTAAATCCCAGTGGAATGGACACAATATATATTTACCTCATTGTAAAGACAGCAAATAAGAAAATAGAGACAAAGATATTCAATATCTTGCCCAAGGGAATGTGATCTAGACATGAGATTGCCAAAACTAAATTTATTTTGATTCCTAATTCGTCACTGTCTTACTTTTTTGTCAATGTGACTCAATGCCCAACATACACAAATTAGGGGAGGAAAGTTTATTTCAGCTCACAGCTTCAGAAGGTCACAGTCCATTCATGCGCAGCCAGCAACAGTGAAAGCACGTGACAGAGATGGAGGGGGAGGCAGCTGCTCATGGCATTGCAAACAGGAAGCCAAGTCAAGTCCAAGAAGAAGGGCAGGAGTGGCATATATCCTTCCAGGTCTGTCCCAGTGTTCCACCCCTTCCAGGTTTAAGCTCCTAAGCCATCACTCACACTTCTCTATAACCCACCACTCACCTGTAATCTAATCCACACACTGATAACCCACCCCTCCAGGCTAGGCCCCAATCTCCTCACAGCACATGGTTCCATAGATAATCCATAATATCCAAATACATGAGAAATTTGGGGACATTCCGGATTCAAACCACAGCAATCACCATGAGCCCTTGCCTGCTTAGCTTTTCTCATATTCTTTCCTTAAAGTACTTAAAACCACCAGAGTACAATAAGCAAATAAAGTATTGAATGCGTGAGAATCAGAGACTCAGTATCTTGTCAAAGGAATTGCTTCACTAGGAAGCTAATACAAGTATTCAAGTAGGAAAATGTCTGGCTAGGCCCAGCCACTGGAAATGCATGAAGGTGTCTTTTGTTACACATACCCAAAACAATGCTTCCCTATGGAAAGGCCAGAAACCAAGAATTACTTTTTTTAAGGAATCAAAGTTGGAGTCGAGAATGTGTGAAAGGGCCAAAGTGAGGAGAAGACGAAACTCAACTGCAAAGTTCCGACTGGCAGTTGCCAACCCTGCTTTCACCACGATTGAGAGAAATACTTGGGAACTGGCAATTTTGTGGCTTTGTGTGAATGCTATAGTTTTGTTTTGTTTTGTTTTGTTTTTCTGGCACTGTTTCTGTCAAAAGTTGTAGAGACAGAGACTGGTCTTCATTTTAGAACATCATAAATTGTGCCAAATGACTTCAGCTGTGAATGGATACAATACAGACGGGCAATAATAAATAAACTATTATATTTCTGGGTGGTAGAAGTGGTTCCAGCTGTTGGTCTTATTCTATGTAGAAAACTGCTTTCAGCAAACTCAGGCAATTTAGCTGGACTAGCTTGAATAATTGAGATTTTACTTGAGAGCTTACAAAATACGATTCATAACAATTAGGTCAGAAGTGTAACAAAGTAAATGGGAAAAGAGGTGATTTTAAGTGTATATTGAACTCAAGAAAAAGCTGTTTATCAAAATTTAATATAATATCCACTGAAACTGTAAGTTCACAGGTACTAAGTCTGACTGTAGAAGCTTACTGAAGGAAATTTTTTCATTAACTGTATAGCATTTGCGCTATAAAATACTCAATTAATTCATTTATATTTTCTATTTATAGAAGAACTATCACTCTTGTTGATAACAATGCACCAAAAGCTCTAATATAATTGATAATGTTCCTAGATTTATGAAATCTGGTTGATTTCTGATGTATCGTGAAATTAGGTTGATTTTCATCAATAAAACCACCTACGTTAAATGTCTGATCCTTACATTATGCCCCGGAAGAGGACTGACTAGAATTTTGCCAAATCTAGAGAATCAGAAGATAAGAAAAGGTTAGAAAATGTAAAGTTTCAAATGATGTAACAGTGGAATACTCCATTCACTTAGACTTTAAAATGAGAATGTTGAATGCCAACATGGCAAACCAAATTGAACTACTTGGTGAAAAGCTGGTCTTGGAATGCAGGTTGCCTGTAACAACAAGTCATGCCAATGGCTGTCACAGCATAATTTTTTTCTGTGAATGACCTTCTATTAAGGCCCAGTTCGACCTATTAAACACCTTGATTGCTGTTTCTCAAAGTTTGGTTTGTAGAACAGCAGCGTCAGAGTCAGTGAGCTATTTGTTAAAATGCAAATCCCTGGGCCCAATTCCAGAACTCCTAAATCAGAACCTAGGGAATCGCACTTGTAAAAAGCCACCAGCCGATTCCTCTGTATTCTGTTTGGGAATAATTACACTGAATCACTGCTTATCCATCTTGTCTAATTATAACTCAGTGGAAGGCTTACCAAAAATACAAAATTAAAAAACTGCATAGAACCATACAAGCACCTGTGCATGCATGCACAAGTGAATGCAGAATCCTAAATGATGAAAATAGATCTAGAGGTAACAGCAAGAGATCAATGTCAGAAACTTGGTTTTAAGACAGTTTTGCAGCTATGTAGAGAGAGACTAAAAGTACACAAAACTGCGTGAATGCTCAGGCATTGGCTGAGAGATCCTGATTCAGCAAATCAAGAATAAATATGGGAAGCATGTGTTTGTATGTGAGCGTGTTTATGAGTGCCCATGGATGTGTTAACAAGAACCTCAGGGATTCTTCATACTACATCATAATTTAGTTTCACCACAAATTATCATTATATTATCTCCAATATCTTTTTTGAGAATCTGTTTATTGGTTCTGGGTTAGAACCAAAGGTTTTGCACGGTATTACATCTCTAGTCCTTTTATTTCATTTGAGACAGGATCTCTTTCTGAAGTTAAACTGGTCCTGGACACATATGGCAGTCTTCCTACCTCATTCTCCTGAGTGCTGGAATTACAGGTGTGTGCCACATTGCCCAATTTATATGGTGCTGGAGAATTGAATCCAAGGCTTTTGATGAGCTACGCCCTCGCCCTTTATTTTCAATGTTGATTTTGAGGCAGGGTCTTACCAAGTTGCTAAATTGCTCACACCGGGATAGAATTTGTGATCCTCCTGCCTCAGATTTGCAGAGTGCTGAGATTACAGGCCTGTGCTACCAGGTTCAGCTCCCTATGAGAATCTTTTAAAGCAAATCTCTCCCAGTTTTATAATGTGGGGATTTTCTTTAAAATTATGCCTGAAATTTAGTAAGTAGTTACAAATAAACAGAATTTGCAACAACAATTTGTATTCTTTAACAAGAATAGACTTCAGATTCATCGCAAGGGTTGATAAATAGACATTGAAGAAGTTGACTGTTAGTTCAAGAAGGGTAAAAAGCCAGAACCAATCTCTAGAAGTGCTATAAACAAAAATTATGTGTAGTGTATCTGCACTATTGGAACATGTTGAGATAAGAGGACATTTGTCCAGGATCCCATAAGACAATTTAAAACTCATAAAAAACTCCATACCATGAATTAAATTTCAAAGATATAGTAGTTAACAACTACCAGTAGTTGCTATTTTCTAGGTATATTTTCAATTAAATGATGAGACAGTGAGGTAATACCGAGAAGTCTTATCATAAATGGCATCTGGGGTCCAGGACAAATGCAAATCTATGAGACTAGCCCAACACAAAATCAATAGACTAAATAAAATGAATTTTCTATGTGAGGTTATCTGCTCCTGTCCTGTTTTTGTTTCACCCTAACTCTAGCTACCAATCGTGTTCCCAAGATATGGAGCATCTGGGACATGAGAGTTATTAGGTAATAATATAAAAACAACACAGCTACTAAATCCAATCAGTTTCCACTGCAAACATTCAAGGCCTGAATACTTCAAATAAGCATTTTAAAATTACTCAGTCTATTGTTTCAAACTGCTGTTTAGGTAGTTGAGTAGCAGATATAGTTCTCCAATATCATTGCTGATGCCAAAAGCTTCAGTGACACTGAGAGGGACAGCATTTGTCACTGCCACCAGGAAGCAGCCCCTGAAGCTGCTGTACAAGGAACAGGAATCATCAGCACATACAAAACTCTAGATGCTCCAGATCGCCCAGAAATCTGTCAGGTGCTTCTGTGAACTTTGCTATTTGTATCTGTACTGAATAATAATGTGGACTTTTTTCCTACTGACATGTGTTTGGGTCCAGTTCTTCCGGGGCTATGAAATGCACGTTGTATTTTCTGAGTGCAATGTCTGTGTCACTACTAAAAGAGTGATAACCTCTCAGAGTGTTCACTTTTTCTTAAACCTTTATTTTATGCCAAATATTCACCTGAGTACCATTCTTTTGAATTGGCATACAATGTAATCTATATCTCTCATATAATATTGAACAATATTTGATAGTTTCATATATACAGATATTATCTGTCTTGCTATACCATAAGCTCTGTAAGGGAAAGGTTTTCATCTATGACACAATGTCTGGAACAGATGAACGATATTAGTAGTTGAGTTTATTTTTCTTCATTGATGGACCCTAGTATCAATTGTAACCCCAATGTTAGAATTATCATTGTTTACTAATAATAGCTTGTGTAGTATGACCTTTTTTTCCTAAAGTATTTTTGGTAACAGTTTTAATTTCTCAGTCTTTTGTATTATATATTATATTTACATGTGTACATAAATATGGGTGTAAAATTTATATTTGTATTCATCCATATTTATAACTACATACAGTTTATAAGTACTAAAATAATATCTAAGATTTTGTACAATTATAAATAACTGTATGTTACACATTCATTGTTAGTTATTATATCATATATTCATTATTTCATTACCAGCTCCTGGCACTATTGCACACTGAAAGTAATCAACGAATATTTTAATTGAATAATTATTTTAAATAACAAGAACAAAAGCAAAAGGAAAATCAAATTTTTTTATTTACTCACAATTCAACCCCTTTGAATTTTTAGAGATAGCAATCTCTCTCATCTATGGTTTCAATTACCCATAGTCAACCATGGTGTGAAGATAATAACAGAAAATTACAGAAGCAAGCTATTTACAAGTTTTAAATTTCATGCCATTCTGAACAGCATAAAGAAATCCTGTGTTAACCTGTTCCATCTTGACATAAATTATCCCTCTGCTTCACGTATCCACGTTGTATATGCCACCTGCCCATTAATCACTTAGTAGTCATCTCAATTAGCAGGCAGAAGGCTATAGCAGTGCTGTCCTTAAGTAACCTAGTCCCTCAACTAATAATAATATCTCTATTATTCACCTTCCATTTCATCCTGTACAACAGTTTTTTTTTTAATCACAGGATTTGAGTACAATATGTTTTGAGAAAGAATGATACCCATATACACTGCACTATAGTAAATTGTTATGAAATATTCTACCATTGTTTATTGTAGGTGTTACAGTTTGGGGTCTGGAATATCCCCTGGAATATCCACTTCACTGCTCCTTGTCCAGTGACGAACTGCGCCTGAACGGGGACATGAGGCAATCAGAGAGACCTGAGGCGATCAGGTAAGTGTGGGATGGGACCCCCTTGTGGTCATGGGAAACATCCTGTTCTCAGGACGTTTCGACAAATCTAAGGGTGAGGGCTCCTCTGTAACGGAGGCTGCCGGCAAAGGCGATGACGACAAAGCTTCTCTTTCTCCTTCTCCTTCTTCTTCTCCAGCAGATGCCCCCGAACCTATCTTGGCTCCTTTGCCCACGTTTACTGCTTCAGCATCGCCCCACTTCCCCCTCAGCCATCACCATTCCCTGAGCTCCAGGCTTCCCCGCCACACCCTACCAGAGGCCTTCCTGATTCTAATAGGCCAAACTTGCCCGCGGCTCCTTCTTTCCAGGCCTTGCCAGTCAATGTCACCCCACCCAGCAGAGGCCTTTACAATGGTATCCTCACAATTTGGATACTCTTAAAAACTTTAAAAAGGCTGTTAAGAAAGATGACCCTAGAGGGGCATTTGCTGAACAACTGCTGGAATCTATTTCCACTGAATTAAACTGCCCTCAGGATTGGAAGGACTTATGCCGAGCTGCTCTTTCTCCTTCCACCTATCTTAAGTGGAAGGCCTTTTTCTATGATGAATGTGAATAAGAAGCTGAGAGAAATAAACAATGCACCTTTTTGGGGCAAAGAAGTTTTACAGGGTGAAGGCCATTTCAGTGGCCCTAAATACAAGCCATGACAGGCACAGGTTCTTCCTTTGGCCAGATCCAGTTCTTACTTTGACCAGGTCTGCATGTGTGCCCTTAGGGCATGGCACAAACTTCCTGCAGAGGGTGGATCTCAGTCTCTGCAAGGCCTTAAATCAAAACTGATAATGGCCCTGCATATAATAGCAAAGGATTTCAAAGGTTTTGTTCCAATTGAAATACTAAACATATCACTGGGATACCCTACAACCCACATGCTCAAGGTATAGTAGAGCGCTGCCATAGAGACTTAAAGTCCCTGTTACTAAAACAGAGGGGGGAATATGCCTCCGCCCATGATGCCTTACACAAGGCTCTCTTTAAGCTCAATTTTCTTACTATCCCTAAAGATTCCTCAGAAATGCCTGCCCATAAGCATTGGGCCCCATTAACTGGACCGTCTGTGTTACCTTTAGTGGCCTGGAAAGATGTTATATGCGATTCTTGGAAAGGACCGGGTACATTGTTAACTTCCGGGAGAGGTTTTGCCTGTGTGTTTCCCCAGGATGAATCGCAGCCAATCTGGGACCCCACCCGGCTCGACTGCCCCTGGCTCTCCACCACCACCTACACATGAAGTGACTGACACCGGAGGACTGGAGGAACAACAGAGACTTCTGCGATCCAAAGGAAAACAACATAAGGCCACATGGGGTGAGGGCCCCGTGGAACTCCACCAAGTTCTCCGTTCTGGCCTCCAGGTCCCTTGGTTAAGGACTGCCTAATCTTTACAAGTCTTTATTGCCCAGATGGTTGCCTCCTTACAACCTTATCATAATTGCTGCTGTTATTATAATTGTAGTCCCCTTTAGAGTGTATTACAAAAATATTATTCACAAGGTTTTCTAAAGAAAAAAAGGGCTATTGTGCTAACAGAGGTTCTCTTGCTCATATTAGAGAGGGGGAATCTGTAGGGGATTCATGTTGGGGTGAAGCACACTTCACTGCTCCTTGTCCAGTGGTGAACTGCTGGTTGGCAAGCCCCATCCTCCTTCCTCTACTCCTTCCCTCCACCTGGGCAGCCCCGCTAGTTAAATCCTTGCTAATTGGCCCAAGATAACTACCTCAGTCTATTTAAGCCCCTGTATTTACTAAATAAGTGAGACAGCGTTCACTGAAACGACTCCCAGAGTGTGTTACTCTGTCATCCGACCCCTCCTCAGCTATTCTGGGGGTTCCTATGGGACGGAGACCCTTACAATCCCCCAAAATCCACTTGTATTCAGAAGGTTATTGGATCAGGGTGGTTATTTGGAACAAGTGCATCAACCTACTGATTATTTTTCATGTTGTTAGCAGGTAGAGCTTAGGCGGCAGAAACAACACTGGAGCGTGACCCAGAAGGGTGTATCTCCCCCTCAGCCTCTGTATTTCTCTCACTCTGGGCTTCCTGGCCACTAGGGGGTGAACAACTTTTCTATGACTAGCCCCTCTACTGTGTGCTGCTGCCATCGCCTGCCACCCACAAATGGACCACCTTTGAACATAAACCAAAATAAATTTCTGATCCTTTACATTGTAGTTGTCCAGTATTGTGTCCCAGGGAAGAGGAAGTGTCTAGGACAGCAGTTAACCCTTTAATGTGCCTAATTTATAAGTAAAACTTTATGGTAGGTATGTATGTGTAGGAAAAAAACACAGCCTGTACACAATTCAGACTCATCTTGTGTTTCAGATATCCATTGTTGGTCTTCTAATGCGTCCTTTGTACACAGAAGAAAACTACCAATTTTCTAAAAATAAAAAAGAAATAATTTTTCTGATTTATTTCTTATAATATCAGTGCATTCAGTTGGTGACATTATATAAATACGTATATATTAAAAATTATATATATATATATATATATATATATATATAAGTAAAAAGTGATTATTCACTTACTTTTCATGCAAATTCCTTCACAATTGAGGGCGTTCAAATGCCTTTCTTGATTCAAGTAAGCAACTTTTATCATTGGTATAATTTTCATATAAAACTCCATTCTAGGTTATATTGAATTATGTTTAAATGAATCTATCAATGAAAGTAGCTATATCTTCAAGCAATCAAATTCCTGCTCTAATGTTATTACCTTTGGAACTCATGTGAGCCAGTTTCCAAAGTTAAGCTTGCCAATAAAATATTTTAAAATATTACATCTGAATATGCATCTTATTTCAGAATGATTTCTCAGGCTAAGATTTCCTCGAAAACAGCATTCTTGGCAAACTGTAAAAAGGAACCAATTGATAAAAGATAAATGCTAAATTTCATTTCCATTTCAACTTTCAGGTTCATCTTTTCTTCTATATCTTAACTCATTAATTATTCTTTTACATATTACTGAGCTTTCATTATACAGATGGTATTGTGTCATGTGTATACTGTGCAGTACAGGAATTTTGAGAAGACATACATATTATTCTAACAATTGAGAATGAGAAATAAAAACTCATATGTGGTCTTCAAACAATATGTACACATAGATTCTTATACTGTCAACATTCTTCATGTTAGTGGTTGGCTGAATCAAGAGTCAACACTAGGGGATCAACTTAAAGTTTGTAGACTTAGCCACATCCCTACACTGAGGGTAGTAAGGACCATAATATTTTAATTGTGTGTCTGGGAGAATGATGATGTAATTGAAAGATATTAGGGATTTCAAAAAAGTACTTTAAAAAAGTGAAATTAAAAAGTAAAAACAGTATTTTTAAAATAAACACTGTTCATTTGGAAACAAAAAAAAAAAAAAACCCTAGACTTGCATTTAGGCATTTTAGGACTATAGAATAGAGAAAGTTATAGCTAGAAGTATGACCTCCAAAACAATACAAAACCCACTAATAAGATTTGGCAAACAACCAAATTATTTCAGCATCGCCTAAAAGTTTTACTTTTTATTGTTGAGAAATGGAAGTAACTAACATTATGGTTTGAAAAATTATTAATTAAGCAATGACCTTAATGGAAATAAGATTTGAATAAATGCAAGCATTAGTTATGCTTCCTTGGTATAACAAAACTAACCAACAAAAGGCAATGCTTCTTAAAGTGCTCAAAATCCCCCTTGCTATGTGATTATAAATTTCCATTATCTATTATAGAATTTGCCTCTCAATTCTAGAGTGTATAGGCATATATGAAAAAGTGATTATTGATGTTCCAGAAACTATATCCATTCTTTCCTAAGTTATTCTGTACATCTCATTTTTTTATATCTATGGCTTGGGCAATAAAATTCATTCTAGAGTTGAGCCTAGGTCAGTGATTAAAGCACTTACCTAGCAAGCAGAAGGCTCTGAGTTAAATTACTTATCACCACATAAAAATTAGCTGTGTGTGGTGCTGCACACCTGAAACCTCAGCACTTGGGAGAAAGACAGGAAGATTGTCTTGAATTCAAGGCCAGCCTGGGCTACATACTGATTTCAGGACCTGTATGGAATATAGACCAAAATTTTGTCTAAAAAAGTACATAGCTAGCTAGCTAGCTAGATATATATATATATATATATATATATATATATATATATATATATATATATGTATATATATAGTTATTATTCTAGGATAATATGAGAGTCTGTAGACTTTCACCTGTCTCAACTGTCACCTGACAGTTTACATTCTAATCAATCCTCAGCTAATTTGTCATATAATAAAATCTAACAGTATGAAATTGATCAAATAGTAGGCTCAGTGGTAGATGTTTTCCTACTTAAGAATATTTGATGTATAGAAAGTACAATTTAGGAATGCTCCAAAGTACAATTTGAAAAATTTTTATTTATTCGTTTACTCGTTATGGTACTGGGGTTTGAACTCATGGCCTTCACACTGAGCTATAACTCCATGCCCTTTTTATTGTTTATTTCAGACAGAGTCTTAGTAAGTACTAAGTTTCCCACACAGGGCTTGAACTTGTGATTCTACTGCCTCAGCCTCCCAGAGTGCTAGAGTTACAGGTCTATGCCACTGAGCTTGCCCACAATGTGGCCCA
Source organism: Ctenodactylus gundi (assembly GCA_004027205.1). NCBI lineage: Eukaryota > Metazoa > Chordata > Mammalia > Rodentia > Ctenodactylidae > Ctenodactylus > Ctenodactylus gundi. The sequence continues at coordinate 55,429 of PVKB01001623.1, forward strand.
AAAGTTTAAAAAAAAAAAAAAAACCTGCCTTTTAGTACAGTTTAAACAAATCAATCTCTGGTTTCCCCAGTAGGAAAGGAAATGAACATAAATTGTTTAAATACAAAGAAAATTTTAAAACTGGTGTTTTGACAAAAACAGGAATATAATCTGTCTGAAAGGACTTCAGACGAAACAGTTTGGGAATTCTAAACTATGTTCTGGAAAATCTGTGTTGGAAAAACAAACAAACAAAAAACCCTTTGTAAAAACAGTGGAAGAAATCAAAGTGTACAATTTCTTAAAAACATAAAGAAATAAATGTCCACGGTGTGTTCCAGTGCTGCAGAAGCCAGCGTGAGAAGCCCTTGCAATTAGAAGGTGTCAGGCAGTGAAATGAAGTGTGACCTCCTCTCCCCTAACTACACCAAAGCTTGACAAGCTCAGTTGCCTCTGCCCAGTCTCAATTTTGTCGTGTGTAGAGACAACAGACTAGATGACCATAAGGTCCCGCTTGAGTTCTACCTAATATTTCATCACAAATATTAATTGTCAAGGAACATTGTATTCAGTCTTGACAGACTGAAGAAAAGGTTATCAAGTTGAGGAATTTTCCATTGTGTTAAAGAAGCTCAGAGTGGCTGAAGAAATCAACTAACTTTGATTGCTGTTCTCCCTTGAGAAACAGCAAGGCCCTTATGCTCACCATGCAATACAACGTGGCTTCTGAAAAAAAGAAAAAAGAAAAAAGAAAAAGAAAAAACCACCACAGCCAGGAATCTTCAGACAATCTCTACTTCAGCAAACTCAGGCCAGATTCCTGCGAGCCCTCTTCTCAGCTAGGCCTCCATCGTGGCCCATAACGACTTGGGCAAACACCAGAGTATTTTCTACCAGCTCAGGCTACACCTCTAAGAGGACTCCAGCACTCCTTAAAGTGCCTCCCCAAGGAAACTCAAGGCTTCCAAAAGAACGCACTATTATTTCTAGGGGAAAACCTAACTATAGTGCCTTTATCTCCCAGTCTCTCTGGGAGGCTGGGTGCCTAACTATGACAGGGTCTGTAAGCAAAGCCAGATGGCTGTCCATGCACCAGCCCAACTCCCACTTTTTACCTGTTATTACTTCTATGGCTCTATTGAACCCTTGCTCAGTCCCCTCCCTTCTCCCTCGTCCTCCTTTTCAAACATCCAATCTCCCCTGGACCAATCAAAGCTGATTTTTTTTCACCCTGGGCCACCTTCCATATTGTAATAATAGACTACTGGTTAAAATTTCTTCTTACCCCTTTAATTAGTGCCTGCCTTGTTTATCCTTGACCAAGCTTAAGTGATTACCCCACTGTCAGGCTTTTACAGCATTTGGTGTCATTATGAAACCATTCCTGCTTCTTTGAGGGTACACCATCTTTCATAAACATCATAGTACAGTCCCAACTGGCAGGCAAAAAAGAAAATAGCCAAGTCATGACGATATATTTCCTTCCCATTATTTCCCTATATAGATTATTTCAAGCTTATTAGTGCCTTACAGGGCCAGAGCCAGCGTCTCAGCAAGCCTACGAAGCTTGGAGCAATGGCTCCCACTGATACTTTCTTCATGTGACTAAATGGGTACTGTGCAGGAAGTCTTCAGACTCCCACTAAGACAAGCTCTGGCAACAGGTGTGGACAAGTTTAAACCCGGTAGCTTTCACCATTAAGGATGACTGGAATTTCCATTAGAATGAGGAAAAAACAGTAACATTTCCTGGTAATTTGCCAGGACCCCAGCTCTGCCTTACAAAGTTTATATATAGTTTCTCATTAATCTTAGCATGTATTTAAAGAAGAAACTAACACTAATCCTACTTTCCAGGTTTAAAAAAACACAATCCTGAAACAGAGCTCTTAAATAACTTTCAGAAACCTGTGCACTGTTACATAACAATGAAGGGCCTGGATATGAGTCTGGGGTTGTCTGCTTCTAAGGCATTGTTTTGTGACCATCTTATCTGGTGACTGTGACTGTGACTCAGCATGAAAAGTTCCTTATCATCTCCAAATGACTGTAGACTTAATTTTTCCACTCTTTCTACAATTTTTTTTTAATTGAATACAGGGTTTTTGTCTGCCTAAATTTGTAGCCTCAAATCCCTAACAGTACAACCTGAGAACCCTTCAAACGCATGAAATTCTTGTTTTGTTTTCTCAAAACACTAATCTCTTAGTTTCCTTCTATTTTTAAATGGTTATTGTTAATCGCATCTGCCTCTGGGGAACCAGCATAATGCTTAATGCTACGGAGTAGACACAGTAGTTAGGGAAGGTGTCTGGGGAGACACCCAGAGACAAAGGAGAAGGAGGGGTGGAGAGGGACGGTAGGAGTAAAGAGAAGGGGCAGGTAGAGTCCAGGCCTGGCCCATCTACAGGGACACAGGCATTAGTAACATGGGATGAGTCCCCACTGGAGGGCCCGCGAGCTGATGCTAAGGCTTCAGTGACTGGGACAATCGGGGGTGGCTAATCTGCACAGCCCAGTGGAAATATTACTTATTCTGACTTGGCCCGTTTATAAATATACATGCCTTGAAATGTTACAGTATATACTCTAATGTGTAAAAACGTGCAATCACTGTGCTGGTGTAAACTTTTGTAAATATTTTAAGGAGTTGGAAATGCTAAGTACCTCAATTTGATCATTAAATGTCATGTGCGTACCATTTTATTATACTGTATTCTAAAAAGTCTACTATATATTCTATATATAATAGAAAAGATCCTTGCACAATTAACTAATGTTATTATAATTTTCATTTTTGTGTATCGATAATTATTTTTACTATAAGATATATACATAAATGTATAAAATCTATCAATCAAACGTTACATAATGTTGTTAAAGGAACTATGTATCCATCTGGCAATTGAGAAAAGACAAGATGGGAGACTTCCTTATGAATCTACTGCAGTTTCCATTGTAAAACGGAAAAAAGAAAAAAGCACAGGCCAACTCCAGCCCAATCTCCTCAGCAAACATTCTGGGAGGTGGAGGATAGAAAATAAGTATAAAAATAATGTTCATCCTCAACCAGTAACCTAAGAATCTGACAAAAGCTTGAATTGTTACAGGTCCTTAATGTGGACATTAAATCCTATATATAAAAATGCAAAGTTAATTCAATTTTGCTTTGTGCACTGTTAACAACACGTCAACGTCTGCAGTGCCCACTTAAGTTGCCTAATTGATAACACTTTTGCCAGCACCTCTATTCGTATCAGCCCAAGACCTGACAATTTATTTTTTGAAGTACCAGAAACAAATAATAGCCTACCACTATGTGAAGAGGGCTTCTTTAATGAGGATAGTTTATCCTCTATATTGTACCATATTAAAGTTGATTTTTGCATTTTGCATTGAGTTTCACTGGTAAAAAATAGGTTAAAGTGATTTTTTTTCTGCTGAGCCAATCTTTTTTCATATGTTCATCAGTGCAGCAAAAGTTAATTCATTCTAAAGCACATGAATTTTCAGCAGCATTGTCAATATTCCAATGTTCCATTGCAGCTCTAGCCTAGCGAGTCTATTAGATGAAGCAAAAATACAGATGGGTTGACAAGCAGGACTGCACTTGTTGTAGTGGAAAAACTACCAAAGAGTTCTTCTGAATCATTTTCTTTATCCCAATGAGTAGTCTTCTGCTTAAGTTCAGAAGTTAATGCTTTGTTTTTTCTTTGCCCGCCCTCTTCCTATTAGTTGAGTTATTTATAGGTCTTGAAGATAACACAGAGTATTATTCCCTTTGAAATAGGCAAAACAAAAACCCATCAATTATTCCTGTTTTGGCTTCAGATAAAAAAAATTTTGAAAAAAGGAGAGTTCAATATTTCTTTAGAAAATATCCTCTCACCAATATAGTTTTGTGCAACGCAAAGAAAACGCCATTTCCAACAATAGAAAATGAATCAGCCTGTTAGTCCCTGAACGATTGATGGGAAAATATCAAGAGGTATCTATCCTAGCCTAGGATGTTTGTACTAAAACAACCTCACCCAGTATCTATCTCTACAGGGGAAAGATGACTGCCACGTGGTGGGTGTTGGCCACTTTTGGTAGCCTGGGTGCAGTCTTTGCTACCTTCAGCTGGGCAGAGAGGGAGAATCCATAGGATTTTGCATGGAGGAGATAAGTCACCAGAAACTTCCAACAGATCAGCTTAACTGCTTTTCCTATTGGTAACACCTTCCAAGAGAAGCCTCCTTTACTCAATGCCACATTAAATAAGGTCGGAGTGACACTAGCTGAAAATACTTTATGTACACATTTTGTTTTATATTGCATCATTGATCTGGGCAATACCTTTCATGGCTGGAATCTAAACAGCATAGCAAATTCATGTTCTTCCTTTCTCAGAATTAGATTAAATATCAGAGTCTTTCAAATGGGAAATTCTGCCTTTTTCTTTTATCTTGAGGGCCAAATAGATTGAAAGTCAGCTAGTGAAATATCTCTTTTTGCTTTAGGAAAAATATCTGGACATTCTCTATGCTTGCTTTAAAGAGAAAGACAACAAAAAACTCAGTTTGTATAAAAGAGCCCCCTATATGGATATATATATATATATATATATATATATATATATATATATATATATATATATATGCTAATCAGTGTTGAGTTGGATTTTGGAGTCCAAAGGGCCTTTCATAAACATAGCACAGCAGAAAAACATGATTCATTTTATGTCTTTAGTGCTGAGACAGGTGGTGGAGAGTACCAGTAGGAAAAGAGGAGCTGTGGTCTACAAAATAAAATGGACGTCCTACTGTCAAGACAGCAAGAGAGAGAAGGAAAGGGAAGGCCCACCAGGCTCAGATGCTTTAAGCAGATTGACAGACATTTCTTCTGCAGTGTGTGCAGGAGCACCAGCAGTACCTGCAAATACCATGCTCCATCTTGTGCTAGGTCAAAAGGTTGGATGGTCAGCCTGTGATCACGCACAAGATAGGCCAATCTGACTGGCAGTGGAGGTAGAAACTTGATTGGCCAGAAAGAGAAACAGGAGGAAAGACCTTTCGCTGAATAAATGATTGAACGATGCATTCATTATTGTAGAATAAATGAATTAAATGGGGGAATAATGCAAGTGCAAAAGAAAATTATTGGTGCATTATCATTTTGAGACACATGTTGGATTATTTTCCCAAGACATTCTAGTAAAGACAGTTGACGAGTGTTGTAGCATCCAGGACTTTCCCTAGGGCCCCAGTAATTTTTGTGATAGGAACAAGACCAGCTAGTTAGCTGGGCTAGATGTGTGGTTCTAGTTATGCTCAGGTGAAGACAACCATATTCATTGAGTGAAGCTTCATTTCATCCTTATTAACTTACATGAATGCAAATGAGCACTAAGGGCTGTAGCTCAGACGTAGACATGCTTTCTAGCCTGTAGCAGTTGTTGCGGTCCACAGCAATTATCATGTTTTTCTAAAACTAAAAGAGGAAAGAAAGAAACAATAACAGAATTTTAAGATGGTACAAGAATGGGAACCCCCTCATGAAAAAAGAAGCCCAGAGTAGCCCCAGAAAAGTAAAGTATACATAATTTTTGTGCTTTTCCTGGCAAATTATAAGACAGGTACATTTTTATTTGGTTTTGGTTTCTTAAAGTGCTCTGTGTGACTTAAATCGAGTGTAGAGAAAAGGCCTGTGAGATATAAACTATGCAGGCTTCAGAGTAGCAAAGGCCCAAATTAAAAACCCAACTAGACTATTTACTGTTTTGGGGACCTTGGGTAAGATACTGAATTTTTATTCTAATATGTACATTAATTTAAAAGTAATTGCCTTATGAGGTTTTCAAATATGAAATGACATAGTAAATATGGATGGCTTCCTGTATACTAAGGTTGTTTCCTTTCTACTCTCTCAAAAAGGATTGCCACTATCCCTTTAAGACAGAGGGTGCTAGATTTTTATCCAGTGGGATAAGCATATATTCCTGAAAAAGGCTGATATCTACAAAAGAAAGAAAAATCAAGTAGATGTGAAGAAATAAGGATAAGAAAGTATAAATAAGAGTGAAAAAGAGAAAAAAGAAAAAAAGGAAGTTATTTCTAAGCTCTGATATAACTGACTCAATTCTGGGATATTTACAATAATGATGACTAAGCCTTTTAATATATGCCAGCATGGGTCCAAGATTCACATACAGCAACATTTAATTTAGAAAGCAGGGAAATGCTACAATCTGGAGAGGCACATACTGAGTTATCTCAAGAAAGTGTATTTCCACATATGAAATTGGAATAAATCTATTTTAATGAAGGCATTGATTGTCCTTTCCTAGATTAAACCATATGTAATTTAAGAAATTGTGATGTGCTTCACTTTAAAACATCTTTAAAATCTCAGTAAGGCAACTCCCTAAGATATCACACACATTCTGAGCACCCACAAGTGAAGTGTGATTCAAATTAGTCCTCAAGCTGTTCAAATAAGGAGCTATAGCTGAAAGTATCACAGTTCGAGGAAGAGATATACGTATTTTAAAAGTTGCTTATGACTTCGAGATAAGGATGACAAAATGGACTAAAAAGTGAAATCTTATTGAATAGTTTAACTAGCGAACACCTGTAATTCTGAGAGCAAGTTAAGATCACTAGAAAGATAAATATTTCTTGTTCAAATCAGCTCCCTGAGAGTAGTCCAAAAGAAAACAGTGTTATTCTTGTGCATAATGTCTTCTGAGGCCTGAGACGTGCTTGATTTAACTTCTAACTATCCCCACCCACCACCATGGATGGCTACCTCTTTCTCACAGTCTAGATTTTGCTGTAACTCCAGAACCAGAAGATTCAGAGACAGTATTCTAAATTTGCAATGCTTTTTCTAAAGTGTGCTGCTACTTTCTTTTAAACAGTGGAGAAATTGTTATGGTGGAGAAATCCTTATACTTACTTCCAGCCGAACTGCTAAGCTTCAGAGGTAGTCACCTGACCTGGCTGGTACAGATCTCAGAGTCAAAAAGTTGCCTAGCTCGTCTCCAAAGTCCTTTTCTGTTCAATCACCCTGTGATTTTATAATGTACTTGCTAAGTGGTTTGGTTAATCACACAATTACCCACTGGTCCTCCCAAACTGGAATTAGATGATCGCCTGTCAGGGGCATTGTAGAGGTTGTTTGTGAATTAGCAGGAGTTCAGATTATAGCCCCCACCATCCCCCCAAGTCCCTTTTAACTCTGATTCTGTTCTCACTCCTGGGTCACCTCACTCCTGGCCCAATGCTCTCTGCACCAGAAGGACACTACCTCCTCCTCTTGGAAGCATCCAATTTCAAGTTCATTAATAGAGAAATTGCACGCATTAAAAGCAGGCTGTGTGAGTGAATGATAAATATAAACCATTACCAACTTGTCGTCATAATAAAACAATAATTGCATTCAGAATTTTTTTTTTCATCTCATTGTAGAATAATCTTGCCATAAGAAATAAATAAGAGAAAACAGAGGCATCATTTTGGTGCCCCCAAGTGGGCATCTGTGGTGGCTGCAGTTACACTGTACCTACCCAAGGCTTGGAGGGGCTTTCTGCTGCCGCCCTCGCCTCTGGCTGGCTTGCACTGTTTGCACAAGGCCTTCTGGAGATTTTCAGTTTCAGCACAGACAGCCTGAAATTATCTAAGAGGAAGAAACCATATTGAGTGTGTCCAGGAGCTTCATGTTAGTTGCAAGGATTCCAATTGACTTGGCTAGGTCCCTAAACATCCAAACTGATCTGTGATGTAGGCCCTCGTCTGTATCTATTTGCACCGAGGGACCCGGAGCCGTTTCACTACTCCTGCATTCGGGACAATGAGAAGACAGAACAATCATCTCTCAGAACAGTTCAGCCCTAATCCATACCCTGGCTTCCACAGCTTCCGTTCCAGGGGTAGAGATTCTGGTCTCGACTTATCTGACTTCATTTTTGCTAAGAATCTTATTAACACTTGAGCATGTTGATTGCACATGCAGAACATCTGGTTCTGCTTTGTCACCGTAGCTGTTTACCAGAAATAGCACCTTGTGTTAGCTCCTCTGAGTCACCCGGTTTTATTTAGTAACGAGGCGTGCATTTTTCCAGTGACACTCTTAGGATTTATCTTTACTTGAAGGAAGTGTCCATTAAGTACTATCTGCATTATTTACTTTGGACAGGTTCTCTAACTTTATTATTTCAAAATCTTGTAATAATGCCTGTCCAAAATTTGGATATGTCGTATTAATATTTTGTGAGACTTTTAAAAGGACTAAATGGAATGACATAAATCAATCATAAGATACAGAGTAAAAAAGTGTACAATAAACTAAGAAAATTCTCATTAAAATCAATAGTAACATGAGCACCTTCCATGTCAAAGACAATTTGTTAGGTAAATAATGTGCTGGCTAGAGAATTAACTACAGAGAGTAAGCAAGTGTAAGTGAATTTCCTACATAATAGGCACAAAGAAGACCTTAAGATGTATTTGAAGATGCAAAACAGAAACTGATACTATAAGAGACACTTAATAGTTCACACAAACATAACCCGAGATATATCTCAGGAAAGTACGTCCCTAAATGATAAGTGTTCAGTCTTTGCAACCCGTGTGGTAGAACTTCAGAAGACACCATGCTAGATTAGAATACTCTGTGAAACCTTAAGTTATGGACTTAGAGTATAAAGAGAAAAGGAGTTAAGTTTTTTAACAAATTTGGTAAATTGCAGAAATATATATATATATATATATATATATATATATATATATATATATATATATCCTTAGTATGAAAAATTGGCAGATTTATTTGAAGAACAGTAAATTTTGCTGAAGCAAAATATTGGGAACTAGGTAAGTAGAAATGTGACTAGAAAAGAAATTATGAGCAATGAGTCAAACCTTTAGACTTGAATTTCTTATTACACTAGGATAACCATGTCAGCATTCGTCCTTCAGGGGTGGGTCTCGAAGAGTCATTGCACTTCCCATCTATTGCCTTCTTCTTCTCACAGCTATGGCAGCCATGATACCTAAGCAATCCTCACATTCTCTTCCACTGAGCCCTAGTGGGATTTCCAAATCCTTCTTAATACTTTACTCCAGACAGAAATTACCATTCAATGGGGTTGTCTCCCAAGGTAAAACCAGCTTGCCCTCCTGGCTCGAGTCTAAACAATGAAAATGGAAAACCCACACACTGTCCTCACACTGGGTGAGGAAGCAGCTGGAGAGGAACCTGGCTGGGAAGATGGACATAATTAATGGGTTAGCATACCAATTAAGAGGTGAGAAGATAGAGTGTTCTTACTTCAACCTTCAAACATTCAGTGAAATCTTGTTTTGTGCTAAACTACACATTACAATCTGGAAAGTAGCATCAAGTGGGAAAATGACGATGAATAAACTGATTTAAATCGTGGGGAGTGAAAGACCATGACAAGTTTAAACAACAGCAAGAAGTCAGGCTGAAATGGATCTAGGAGGAAGACGAGTTTAAATTGTATTGGAAGGAAATACATTTTGTGGAGTATGACTAAATAAAAGAGAAGATTTAGTAGATAAGATTTAATTATGAAAGAACACAAAATAACCAGACAGCAAATTATAGACATTCTAAAGAAGACAAAAAGTCATTGATCATCGAACTAGGAAAGAAAGAAAAACTAAGAAAAGAGCTAGTGTAGAATTCTGGAGAGTAAAATAAGGGTGTTTGAAGGAAATTGTGGTGAAGCAGATGCATAGCTGATGAGATTTAGTTAGAGATGACGCTGAGGAAATCGTTGGATCTGGGCACACTTGTAATCTCAGCACCCCGGGAGGCTGAGGCAAGAAAATCATGAGTTCGAGGCAGCCTGGACAGCTTGGTGATGGACTGAGACCTGTTTCAAAAATTAAAAAAATTAAAATTAAAAGCGGGCTGAGGATATAGTGGAGCGGGAGAGCCTAGAGTTCAATCCTCAGCACGAAAGAAAAACATGAAATCATTGGTGATGTCAAAATAGTTAACAGAGGAAAAAGTATGTTTATCTTGTTGTTAAAAAAAAAAATCGCCCTGATGGATTAAAGGAAATGGATGCCAGCAACATGCCCCTGCAACTTGGCAGTAGAAGGAAGCAAGGCATGAGATGCTTGCCAGAGGCAGCGCCAGCAGATTCAGGATGCCACCCATGCTGAAGGGAGCGGGCCCAGGGATTGGAGAGGGAGGGGAGGGAACGTCGGAGAAGGAGCCAGAAGGTTCTGGAAGAAAAGTAGAAGTGGGATTAAGGATTTACTCTAGTGGCCGGCAAGCCATGAAGGAAATACCATTTTGTTCAAAGTGAGAGGTGAGGGTGTGGAGACAGAAATGGATGAAGGATGCCATAGAAGTGGTCGGAGGCAGAGAAATCTTGGAAGACCTCTGATATTAGGAAAACGGGACGTGTAATATTTTGCAGAGGGGAAGGAATGAAGTGGAATGCAACAACACGTTAGGTTCAGGTAGATAATGTGTGGGGAGAACCGGATAGAGTCAATCTAATATTTTTACAAAATACTTTTTTGTGTGCTTATCACATTTCAAAAAGAATGTTAGAGGACACAGTAGCACTTGGAGCTGACATTTGTTATGCCCTCTGGAATCTTATATTCTAAAAGGAAGGTAGACAAATTACAAATAAAATAATTCCAGATCATTACAGATGCTACAGAGATAAGGAGAGATCAGATCACATAGGTCTTTGGTATATATGGCAAAAGTTCACTGTTATTGTGGGCACAGAGGAAGCTTTTTAGTGACTGTGTTATTTCATTTTAAATAACAAATGAAAATGATGTGATAAATGATTTACATTTTAAGAAACTTATTTTCAGTATAGACAATGAATTAGAAGCCATGGTGAAAGCAGGGGAGCTGGAAAGAACCCAGTGGACAAAGACTGTGGCCCAGAAGATGGAGAAAACAAGAAGTGTGTCTCTGGACAGAAGATGGGAGGACCTACAGAAGGATCCAACAGGGTGAGCGAGGGAAAGATTTCCAGGCAAGGGTGTGTGGGGGTAGTGCAAAGGCTGACTGACCATGGGAGAGATCTGGGGGAAATTGACAGGTTTACAAATAAAGGGATCAAGCAAGCAGTTTAATAGAAAAAGAGAATTTCAGAAGACAGAAGATATGAATTAGAGGCAGATAGTCATGACAATTATTTTTAGTAAATAAAAAAATTGAGATCACCAGAATAGAGTTTGAAACAAAAATAATAAAGAATGAGCAGCCTGAAGCTATGGCTGGAGACATTAAGTGTAGCGAACAGTAGGACAAAGCGCACCAGGCCTGAACTCAGTAAGAACGTTGCTTCCTGAACTCAGTGTCGTCATCATAAAACAAGACAATCTTGGTACTTACCTCACAGATACGGATTGGTGTTACTGGATGCAAAATACCTAGACCAGAGTATGGTTTGTATAAAAAGTCTAATCAATTAGCTGTCCTTAATTTCATTATCCAGAGATTACAGAACAGATAAGGAAACCACAAAGGAGACTGGACATACTGGGAATGCCTAAGGATGAAGTCACAACTTAGCAGGCTTGCTGTGGGGGTGATGGCGGTAACAGGCAAAGAGACATTGCAAGGGAATTCCTGGCAATTGTACAGGGGGCAATTGTATCCTCCCTGGTTCTTTTGAAATGTAAACAATTCAAGTGCAGAGGAAAAGCACTATTTATTTATCACACATCTATTGATCATCTGCAGTGTCCCAGCCACTTGATGTAGATTCTGGGAATAAAGAGACTCTCAAGACCCCCTCTTGGGGCAAGTCACAATCTAATGAGGCAGGTTGGGCAGACATAGTTCCTCAGAGCCTTCTTCTCTATGTTAAATACCAATTAGTGGTTAGCTTGTAATAGGACCTCCTAATCTGACTTTGTATAAAGCGAAGGAATACAAGAATAATATAAGTAAAGATGGAAATTCTAACCAAATACACACACCCTCCAAAATGTACTGCAAAAATAGAGTGGGTCTTTTAACAAAGGACTAATAAAGCAAAACCCCAACATTAAACAAAGAAATTTTCCATGTCCCATGGTTATGCATTTTTATTTAAGATTTTACTCTCACTATATATCCAACTATAATGGCTTTACTCTGGCTGTTATTTCCAATCTCAATACCCCAAGGTGTTTTTCACACTATAAAGCATCTTCTTGTGTTATTAGAGTAAATTAGTTACCAAAGAATCAGATATTAATCTGACAAAGGTCACATCATCTTGATTACAAGGAGCCAATAAAATGAAATTCTTGCCTTTAGGAGTTGAATGTCACAGGTGGAAAACAGACACCTTTACATTTCCCTCTGTCATAAAGCAATTTTTTGTTCTCAAATTATGTTCCTCAAAGTGCCACTGATATTTGTTGCCCAAGAAAACTGAAGTGGCATGATTCTTGGAGGGGCTGCCTTGTCTGAGGACGAAAATCACTCAGCCATCCCTAGAGAAAACCTAATGAGTCTCTCTCATCATAAAATACTTAGCAATTATTTACTTGCATGAATTTTTCTTAGGATTTTGATGAAAAGGAACTTCAAGTTTGTGGACAAGGCATCCAGGGAGAGTTAAATAAAACAATTGGCCGATACCAATAAATTCCCAGAATTGTGGGATCAGGGTAGTCTTAAATTCCCAGTGCTTTATTCAAGTATGGATCCTTTACCTCCTGCTTACCTAAATCTAAGCTTGTTGTGCATTTAGATTTCTCCAGCAATGACAAAAACTTAAAACAAATTCATCTTCTGTTGTCTTAGAAGTTCATGAATATCATCATAAAATTATTATGATTAACTAGTCTTTTTATTCCAGGACATTATAAACAGTCCCTCCCCCTCCACGAACATACACACAACCCTATGAACAACATACTAGTATTATTCTCATTTTAAAGATCTGACAGTTCGAGCAAAATTTTACATAAAATCACGTAGCTTTGAAAGAAAGATCTGGGATTTGAATCCAAGTGCAGCTCTAGAAAGCCAGCACCCTTCACTACTTAGTACACTTTCTATGTACTGTGAACTACAATTCACATGTACAGATGCAGTACATTCAGACGAGGGAATCTCAATTACAAATAAATAAATACCATTAAAATTCTCTGTAAGGTTGACAGACAATGCCCAGTTACAAATATGACTCATGATGATGCTATAAATGCACATTCAGAAGAATTAAGAAGAGTTCTCCAAAGCCAGCAAATACTGGGGCCAGATTGTGAGTCTTAAGATTAAAGAGATACAGAAAGCAAGCCAGAGACATCGGTTCTTCTGGTGACAAAAGTTAGACCTCCTGACTTCAGATCCTGGCTTCAACAAAAGGTTATTTAACCTTTGAGATCTATACTGTTCCATCTGTAAAGGGGGAGAATAATAATGTCTATAATATTTACTTAGTTTTCAGCTTGCAAGGATTTAGCTATCAAAAAAATACCTTAGAAAAATTCCCAGCACCCAAGAAACCAGTAATAGCACATAAGCTATCATCACACATCATAGCAGTAGGAGACATATGTGGAAGGTCAGTAGGAAGGTTTGCAGTTGCAATAACCATAACACTGGTGGAGAAGGTAGGAACTGGGCCCCACCTGTCCTCAGCCATTTGTATCTACCCTGGTAAAGAAGTAATAGTAGAGTTGAATGAGTTGCTAGACCTTTAGGCATCTTTCCAGCTTACCTTCAATATGTCTGTTTTCTCTTATCTTAGTTTAGGGTCAGAAATACCAAATAATATCAGATGCCTACAATAACCCCACTGGGCCATTCATTGTACTGGCATTTATCAAATCCCACCGGTTGTGTGGAGGGGAGTAGCTGTGTGAAGGTAAGAGTAAGGAAAAGACACAAAAATAAATATATTGAATTCCTATTAGGACTCCATGAGTCCTCAGTCTCACCTGTGATTTTTGCAAGTGGTGTGAGAGAATGTAAATGCCATCCACTAGAGGGTATTGAATAGGTTGGAAATGGAAAAAGATGTGTCAAGCTGTCACTTTGCTGACATCCAGCATGCAAACTTCCTCCAATGTTAGAGATCCTGTGCACCAAAGTAGCCCCACCCTAAATGAGTAGTCCCACTTTGAGAAACATGAAATCACTATGAAAACAAAGTTTAACGTGATATAACCACAACGAACGAGACTTCCAAATATAACCACAGGGTATTCAGAGATTAAAGGTAACTTTCCATTACACAGTCCCGAAAACGCTTCCTGCAGTAAACTGATGTCAGCACTGTTTTCAGGGATAGATAGAAATTGAATATACAAAAGCAGGAGAAGGCATGTGAGAGACTCCGTCTTGATGGCACCTTACAACTAGGATAACCATATAATTTATCTTCAAACCCGGTAGGTCACTGTCAAGAGAGCATAGGCCAGCAGTAATTTGCAACCAGGTCAACACATACGAATCGAAATTGCCCAGGCAAGCTGAGAGGCAGAGTTATCCACTCACAAGGCAAGCCAGTAGCAAAGGAAGAAACCTTTGCCTTACCTGTGAAGAAACCAAGGCATTAGCATGGTTCAAGGTTCGTGACAAAAAGTGGATAGTGCCAGAATCCGACCTAGCTTCCACAGGTGTGAGAAGCGTCTCTCAAGGCATAGAGCCGATTTCAGTTCATCAACACAAAGCAGAGATGGCTGGCAATTCGCTTCCTCCTTCTGGACAATGTTATCTTGTCTCTAAAGGGAGTGAGTAGGAATAAGTGACTCTCAAAATCTTTTATTGCTCTGATGCCAAGATAGATACTTATGAAACTTTTTACACCTACCTCTACTTGGGTTATTTAAGTTTTCAACTTTTCCATTAATTTCTAATAAATGACCAATATGGATTTTCCATTATAATAAAATGTATGCATTCCTGAATAAAATTAAGTTCTTCATAATCATGCACTAAAATAAATATTGGATGGAACCTGGGCAATTATGTAACCAGACACCCCACCCCCAAAAAGAATACCTAATAAACGGGATATGTTGAATTTTTAATTTAAAATAATACTACAACAGATATAAGATTTCACTTATACATAAAGATATTGATAATTTGGTTGAAGGGAAGTAGGCAGAGATGTTAAAGCAAAAACCTTCTGTGTCTGAGAACCCATAAGCAATCTATGGTACCCCAGGAGTATGTGGTCAAACTGAACAAAGAATAAATGCCTCAAACCCACTGTGCAGCCTGGTGCTTGGCCGGTGCGCTGAATACCACTATGCTGGTGCATTTGAAGATTGATTGGTATCACTTGATGACAAAAACAATAAATGCCAGGAAAATTTTCATACGAGCCAACACAATTTCTGCATTATAATGACATGGGTCTCTATTTACTATAAGTTAATTTATGGTAGAGAAATGCACAGAGTACTAGGAAATACGTCTGTGCTGTCTCGCTTGGTAGATGAACGTCGGTTTCCTTTATTCACTCATTTATTCATTCCAAATGTGCCCCACACCTGCAGTATGCAGGGTGCTCGGCTCAGGAAAAACAAAGCCGCAAATCTGAATTGTAATGGATAGTTACTTGTTGCAAACACTGATCGCTGTTTTTAGTAATGAATTCTCAGGTCAGAATATGTAGCAGACAGACAGATGGAGGTCGTTTTGAGGTGGACACAGGAGCGGCTGTCTGGACTCTCTCTGCCACATATGTAATATTCTGAAGTGGACTGAGGTACCTTTTTCCTCTTTTCTTGTTAAAGTCCTTCTCTGAGAAACTGATTTGTTTTGTGCTGTTTTCCATTCACATCACGATCCAATCAAACTACAGAATATAGGAAAGATCAAAGTAGTGCAGTCTAGCCATCTACAGTAATTCATAGAATATATGAGGCATTAAAATTTTCATTCCTCATTCTTGTAAGAAAGACTATAAAGGTAACCGAAAATGATGCAGAATGTGAATTCCTTCCTGAGACAATGATTGCAGCCAAGAACGGGGAAGGCATAAACCAACAGACCCTTATTATTTTTTTTTTTTTTGCTGGAGCCTTAAGCCCTTTTTTGAAAAACAGTCCTTGCCTGTCTCTCTCACACTTTTACTTTTATCCTTCATCTCTCCAGCTCTTCTCCTATCTAAATGGTGAATGAAAAAAAGCCCCGAAAACTTTTCAAGTATCGGCTTCCCTCTATTTTCATCCAAAGCAATCTTACAGGCCTTCCCGTAAACACAAGAAAAGCTATCCCAGGTTTTACCTCTCAGACACAGAAATGATTGATTGAAAGATGAAAACTTTAGCCAAACAGTAAGAAGGGGGTAGAATGTGAGTCTTCAGGACACCACCGCATGAGTGTTACCTTACGTTATATTTATTTTTATTAACTATTTTTGTTCCAGGTGTCTTTTAAATTCCATACATTTTTGTTTGTTTAACAAAGTAAGTCTGTACCTAATAATCTGAAGTTTTAGCTGATTTTGGAATTCTAGCCAGAGACACCAAGGCACAAACATTACAGGAAGAGACTCATGTACACGACTATATATGTTACCCAGTGAGCCAAGGTAACGTGATCAAGAATTTCAGGTGCAAAAGTATTTATTTATTTATTTTTCTCCTTATCTTTAAATGTATCTTCTTCCAACGGCTAGGGAACTCTGGGAGAAAAATCTATATGTTCAAGTCATGATATTAACCAAAAGGTGCTCTAAAAGAAAAGAAACGTAACTTGTATTTGCTTCGAATGGAAAAAGCTGAATTTGAAGAATGGACTGCTCATCCTCCTGTGACACCTGCAGCACAGGAACCTCTGCTCTGCACTCCGCATAGCAAGGGTCAGTCCATGGAGAGAACAGGTGCAGGGACCTTGGGAAACAGCAACACTGCAGGCCCCTGAGGGCCCCAGCTTAACAATTGCAAAGTTTGTAGACTTAAGTCTTTTCCTGCCTACCCTACCTTGCTTTCTGTGTTTTCCCATATATGATGGCAACTTTTTATGAGACTCAGGAGTCTCCTATACCCTGTGGATATATACACAACCCATCACATTAATAGGGAGCCTGCTGTTAGGATAATGACACCCTAAGAAGGGTGCAGATCCACATCAAACAGATCTGGGCTCATATTTCTTTCTTACCACTGATCAGTGGATGAATTTGAACACACTGCTGTGTCTAAGACATATTTCTCCTCCCCCAAAATGATATGCTAAAATTCACAGGCAGGAGTCATTCAAGAATAAGGTCAGGTAACATATAAAATCCAGATACAAATTAGTTTAGAATTGGAAATGATTTTGGGTTCAAACAATGGCTCCACCCCAGGTCAGTGGCCACTTATGTCTGGATGCTTCAGCTGTGAAGACAAGATACAAACATCTCTGAAAGAAACCTAGCACTAAAGGAAAGTGTAGTCTGATTCCATCCAGTATTTTAAGATAGTTTGCATAAAGGATGGTACTAAAATGAACTGTTCAGCTAGTTTGCATAAAGGGTTGTACTGACATAAACCATTCTTGCCAATTAATAGGCCTCCTATCAGTCGCTAAAGAAGAGTGTTCTGGCTGTTCTGAGGTTTGGTGTTCATACAGGAGAAAAACATGACCAAGAAGTTTTGAAGCAATGTGTAGTGCCAATGGAGACCATGACAGTAACAAAGAAGGAGATGGGAAACAACACATTGCCCTGGAAATGGAATTGGGTGGCAAATGTATCAGAGGAGCTGGGGAAAGATGGGAAATTTAAGAGCTAGAGAAAAGAAAAGAAATCTAACAAAGTTGTTGCAGAGATCAAGCACTCAGATTCAATTTAGCTCACAAACATGTGCAAAAACAAACAAACAAACAAACAACTAACCTGCGATCGTTTGCATGAGTGGTGATCTGGCAGATGGAATTCCAAATAGCAGCATACTAAGGGAGTGCGTGGTAACGGAGATGCGCCCCAGCAAGGAAGCTTTGCTATTGCTGACGTTGTCTGGAATCACCAGGGCACAGTGACGATGACAGAGAAGATCTGGCCAGGCTTCCACGGCTTTGATTATTGTTTGGTAATCATGTGTAATTCACTCCACACGCGACGCGGACCCCGCCCGCTGCCCCTGCTTTGCTGCTCCACTGAAACAAGCTAAGGTGTGCCTGTGTGCCTGTCCCCAGGCGAAACGCGGTGTACTAAGAGACCGCATAGGTAGAAATAGACATAAGCATTAAGAGTCACATAGTCTATCAATTATCACAATGAATTCCGGTTGGTAAAAACATTTACATGTAAAAAGTAAAAGTACTTTGAAATTAAAAATCAAATGGGGAAACTATAGGTACATTTTTATCTTTGTCTTAGTTATTCATTCTTTGCTGGGACAGAATATCTGACATCCACAACTTAAGAGAGGAGAGATTTAGTCTCTCTCACAGTTTCAGAAAGTCTCACACTGTCCATTCATGGACAGTGGGCAATAGTTGTATCACATGTGGTCGTCTAGTCAGAGAAAAGCTTTCCAGGACATTGGAGAAAGAAAGCCAAGTGGGGGAGGGGAGGGAAAGCTAGCGTACGCCCTTCCAGATGCTTCCTGCCACTGTGACCAGTCACTTCTGACCAGGCTCCACCTCCTAACAGCAGATGGTTCCATGGTTATTCCACAACATCCAAAAACATGAGGCTTTGAGGGACATTCCAGATTCAAACTATAACATTTCCTAAAATTGAACAGACTATTCACTTTTAAAAAAACTAATAGAATTGTCAAATTTAGTAAATAGAAAAATATAGGCAGGGAAATATGAATTTTAAATAAAATAATTTTTCAGCAATTGTATCTCATATAAGACATACACATACTAAAATTACTCAGTGTTGTTCCTGGAGTAATGGTTCAGTGGTTGCCTAGCAAGACCATGACCCTGGGTTCAATTCCCCACACCACACAAGCTGGGTATTGTAGCTCGTGCCTGTAATCCCAGCACTAGGGAGGCTGAGACAGGATTACCATGAGTTTGAGATCAGTCTGGGCTCCATAGTGAGTTCAGGGCCAACCTGGAGTACAGAGTAAGACACTGTCTCAAAAAAATATTCATTGTTTATATGAAATTGAAGTTGTGATTTGGTGTCATATATTTTGTCTGGCAAAATCCATACTATGGATATTTGACTTAACCAGTTCCCATTGGGTTTCTCTTATGTACCCAGAACAATTTTAAGCATTGGAGGAAGATAATTCACCATGAAACTGAGGAATATTAAGCTTTTCTGTGTCTAGTATGTACATTTCCCCCACCAAGTCCATAGGAGAACACATGCTCTTCTGCAAGTTATATTAATAAGATATTTTGGTTATAGATAATTCAGACCAATGTTTCTCCTCAATGATTTCCATTCCATAACATTATCCTCTCTGCATGCTGGTGGTGTAATAAAAACTACAAGTAATTTTAAAAATTTTCTGTGGGAAATATATTTGGGATAATTTGTATTTAGTGGCTTGCAATCACTTTGTCACTTCTGAGTTTAATTACGTTCTTGCTGACCATTTGAAGAGGCTATTCATTCTAGAAACACTCACACCACTCTCTGTGCTTCCTGCCCCGTTGTCTGGAAACATCTGTGGCTCTGTCCATGGGAAAGGCATGAGAAGAAGAGGAAAAATAAGACTTGCAATGAACAGGAACAGAGGCTTCAATACAAAACTGTCTTCCCAAATGAGAAAAAAATATGTAACTAAAGCTTGGTTGGCATGTGCCCAAATTTAATAACAATGTTAAGACTTCACATGACTTCACCAACAATTGCTATAAAGCAAAAAACTAACTTTTCCAAATTGTTAAAATATAAAGCAAATTTCAATTGGCCTTGCTGGAAGTTTTTACTTTTTACTTTTCACTAATGAAAGTTAAGTTACAAAACTATTAAATATTGTTGAAAGAGTGTGTAGCAAAAAAGTTTAGATTTGTTTTTAAAATTTCTTTTATTTTCTGTAAATCTTCTTAAATGTCATAATTTGGTTATAGCTTTTCTTGTAAGGCTAAGTAAAAAACAATTGTATATAAGTTTTTAGATGGTACAACCAAATTGTAGAATCTCCAGGCCCTGAGAAACCTGGAACTGTCTCTGTTGACTCTGGGGATTATTTCTATTGCATCAGGTGTCCTTAGCCCTTGCAGAAATGGAAAGCAAATACCATCTTACCCCAGTGAGAATGGTTTATATCAAGAACTCAACAAGTAATAGATGCTGGAAAGGATGCAGGGGAAAAGGAACACTTTTACATTGGTAGTGGGGCTGCAAACTGGTACAACCACTATAGAAAGCAGCATGGAGTTTCCTCAAAAATCTAAAAAAAAAAAGGATTGGTAATTAAATCATCTGATTGATATACTTCTAAAACAGTACCAGCTGTTCTATAAAATCTGTGAAATCTCCCCACATCATTATTATTAATAATAGTATAGTAGTGTGCAAAATAGAATAATTACTAGTCAATGATGCAACATGGGGAATTGACATAAAACCTTTTAAAAATGAGAATGTATGAATATATGGATGGATAGGCAGATAAAATTATAAGCCAAATCTAGCAGAATGTTAGTAGTCAGTAAAATGTGAGTAAATAAGTTATGAAAGATAAAAAATTCTGAAGTAACTAAATTTGCCTTCATATCTGTTAGTTTAAGTATATTTATGTAGATTTAAATTCATTTAATGTAGCAATGTGGTATAGTTTTAACTTTATTTTATAGCAATTCACTAATTAGGTCTTTGGTATAAATTTATCTTAAGAAACCTGACTGATGTAAAGAAAATCCTGTGAAAGTACAAACATACCTTCCAGTATTCAGCTAAGGCGTTTGAAATTTAACTTTTATTCTTCTTTCTCAAATTTACTAGTCCTTTGAATTACATCCTTGCAGTTATTTTCTAATGTGGACTGGTGGGTAAGGCCAGGTTTAAGAATAACAACAAAGATATAGCAAAATATATATAAAAATATTTTGACAAATATGCCAATAAAGGGATTTGTTGGGTTTCGAGAAGAGGCATCAAGATTTGACCACTGTGACCCATTCAAGGAATAGGAAGCTGAGTTAGAGTGGTGACTTAAGTGAAATGATTTATATGCTAAGTACTGTATAGTCTCTCTGACTTGGAAAACCCAGAACACAGACATTCTATAGAACCACATGAAGTGATAGCCAGAGTTGGGGGAAGGGATAGGGAGGGGGTGGGAGGGTCAAAAATTGGAAGGGATTGTAAAGTTGATATGATATATATGTGCACGAAATACTCAAGTTCATTGTAAACACTATGTATTACATAGGTATATTAATAAAAATAGTGGGAAAATATTTCTAAAGTTAAAAAAAAGAAAGAAAGAAAGGGAGTGGAAAAAACTAAAAATAAATGTTCTATTTGATTCAGCAATATTTCTTCTGGATATCTTGCCAAAGGAGTTAAAAGCAACATATGTTAGAAATACATGTACAACCATGTTTATAGCAGAACAACTAATAATAGCTAAAAATGTTGAAGATGTCAATAATCTATCAACAGATGATAGACACAAAAATCATGATATATACACACAGTGGAGTACTACTCTCCCATAAAAACAGATAGATTCGAGGATTTGAGAGGTAACTGGACACAACTTGAGACTTAGCAAAGAAAACCAAATGCAGTATTTTGTGGTTTCTCTAATGTGAGAAACCCAGAATATGAGTAAGTAATGCCATCAAATGGGTGAGATGATGGAAGTCATGGGGAGGAGGTTGGGAAAAGGGGGAGAATGAAAGGGAATGTGAGGTTGACGTAATACATATGTATACAAAATTCTGAAATTCATTGTAACTGTTCTGTATTGCATATACACACTAATAAAATGGGGAGAAATAATAAAATGAGAATGTTTTAAAACAAATACTTGCATATTAAAATGGGGAAAAGAAATGAATGGGAATTTGTCAGATAAAGAGACTGAAATGGCTAACAAATACATGTGAGATGTTCAACTTCTTAGCCATTAAAGAAATGAATATCAAAACAACATTAAGATAGCATCTCACCTCAGAGAGAATGACATATATCAAGAATTCATACAACAATCAATGCTGGCAATGTTGTGGGGAGAAAGGAACACTTCTGCATTGCTGGTGGGACTGAAAACTGGTACCATCACTATGAAAATAAGCATGGAGAGTCACCAAAAGGTTGAAAATAAATATTCCACTTGACCCAGTGATGCCTCTTCTGGCTACATTCCCAAAAGAGTTAAAAGCAATCTGTAACAGAAATGCATGTATGCCCATGTTTATAGCAACACAGCTAACAATAGCTAAACTATGGAAAATGCTAAAATATCCATTAACGGACCAATGGATACAAAAAAAGTGGAGTATGTGCACAATGGAGTACTTGTATCTATAAAGACAGATAGATTTGAAGCTTTTATAGGTAAATGGTCACAACTTGGGACTATGATGCTTAGTGAAGTGAGATAAAATAAAATGTTAAACAATACATGGTTTCCCTAACTTGAGAAATCCAGAATACAGGCATTGTATAAAACCGAATAGGGGCGATCATGTAAGTCAGGGTTGCTGGAGTACCAAAAAACTGGGAAGGGGAAGGGGAGGAGATTGTAATGTAGGCTCTATGGGAGAGTAGGACAAAAAACACAGATAGATTTGAGGCATTTATAGAAAAATGGATGCAATTGAGATCATCATGCTTAGTGAAGTGAGTTAGAATTAGAAGGCTAAATATCACATGGTTTCTCTAATACGGAAAACTCAGAATGCAGGCATTTTATGGAACCAAATGGGGAAGATATTGGGAGTTGTGGGTATGAGGAAGGAGTGGGAGGGCCAAAAGGGAGAGGGGAGGGATTGTATTGTTAATGTGATATATATGTGCACAAAATTCCTCAGCTCAATGTCAACGTCGTGTATTGTATATACATCCTAACAAAAATGGGGAAAATAAAAAATAAAAACACTAGCTTCCATGAAACCATCACTAGAAAAGGGCATTTGAATCAGAAAGCAAATGTGGGAGAGGAAGACTGCTAGTGGAAAATCACTGAGTCTAAATTGTGACTGGAAAACAGGAAAGAGACCAGCGTGTGAGGAGCACAGGAGGACAGAATCAGGCAGCGAGGAGAAGAGAAGCATGTGGAAGGAGACTTTAAGAGGCTGGCTTGTAGACCGTTGTGTAAGTGTTGAGGATTTTACTAAAAGTGAGGCAAAGAAAGACACGTGAGAAGATGATGTGACTTAGAAGGCTTATCTTAACCATCATGTTGTGTAGAAACAAGAAGAGGAAGAAAATTCAGGAGGCACACGATTCGTTCAAGAGCTGCTACAGTTTGTCAGGATGGGGAAAAGGTTTTTATCTGAGATCTCCTTTGAAGCCAACGAGAAAAAATTTGATAAGTGGGATAATATATAATATAAGAAGAAAAGAAACTTTGAAGATGACACTATGGTCATTGATATGAGCAACAGAAGGATAAAGTTGGTATTTATTATGACAAGAAAGTCTGCTTGGAAAGGAAGCTTTGAAAAGAGCTCAAAGCACTAAATTCAAGATGTCATTTGACCAGCCAATGATAAATATTAAGCAATTGACTTTTTGAACTTGGAATTTAATGGGCAGACTAATTGGAGATACAAATGTGTAACATAGTGGGACGTAAAGCTGAGAATTTAGAAGAGTTTGTTAAGGGTATAAATACAGAAAGATAAAAACAACCCAAGGACTTGCCTGGGGCATTTAAGGTGTAAGAAGCTAGAAAGATAATGCGGAATCTATGAAGAATGAAAAAAGTCAATTAGGAAGAAAAATTAAAAATATATCTTGTGCTGGAAGTCTAAAAAAGCAACTGTTTCAAAGAAGGAGATATTAACTTGGCCAGTTGACACTGACAATCAATTGAAATAAGATGTGACCTTTAAATTTGGCAAAGTGGAAGTCATTGGTTTTCATCGAAGCAGTACTCATGGAGTTATGAGGTAAATTGGCCCAGTTTACTTGATTTCAAAAAAGGGTGGCGGCATTAGAGATACATGTAGACAACTATTGGAGTCTTGCTATATAGAAAAGCAGAGGAATGGTCCCCTAAGTTGACAGAAAAGTAAAGGTTGTTGTTTTTTTCCAGTAAAAACAGTCTTTCAAAATATTTGCATGTTAATGAAAATGATTCAATGGAAATAGAGAAATACTCATGGTGAAGAGAAAAAAATAATGGGAGTAATATTTTGCCAGATAAAAAGTCATTACTATGTATTGGAAATTCATTTATTGAGCACATACCATAAAACAAAGCACTGTCTCCTTTGCTAAACAATTATTTACTTCTTTTAACAATTCTCGAAGATGAATATTCTCCTATCCTATAAAGTTTTGTTTCTGAAGAAATAAGCAACAGAGTAAAAATTTTAATTCGTTTGCCTAATTAAAACACAGTAAAATTCAGATCTTTCTCATCTTCTCTCTGCAACAGCACAATAAATAATAATTATGAATGTAGAGTAGGTATTGTGTGAATGTGTGTGTGTGTGAATGAATAAATTAGGAATACAGATCTTTCTGAACATGAGTTATGTCCCAATAAATCATATGTTGAACATATAGTAATTTAAATTGCATGCAGTGTGCCCAACTTAGGAGCTTCCTACCTTAACAACACAACACATTGTGGTTCACCATCACAATGTCAACATTACCCAGGATCATGAGAGTATAGACCAAGCAAAGAAAATTAAAAAACCAAGATTTAAAATCCAAAGGAATTCATAACTACTTTCATTTTATCATAAAG
Organism: Ctenodactylus gundi; assembly: GCA_004027205.1. NCBI lineage: Eukaryota > Metazoa > Chordata > Mammalia > Rodentia > Ctenodactylidae > Ctenodactylus > Ctenodactylus gundi. Next base: position 80,190 of record PVKB01001623.1, read on the forward strand.
TCAAAAAATTGTAAATTTAATAACTGCAAGTTGAGCATCATCTCTATAATATACACACATGTATATTTGAACACAAATATATTCATACACACAGAGAACAGCAAGGGACACGTTTTGGGATAAACAAGAAGTGTGAAAGATTAGAAGTTATTGAACTACACTAGAAATTCTTCCTTTATGTTATAAAAAAGGTTCTTGCTGGCAGGAGGAACTTACTTGAAAAGTGCGAAGAGAGCCCTGTGCCCATTCTTTCACAATTCCCAGCTGAGCAGTACTTCACTTGGTTGACAAGAGTGTCCTGACAAAGCCTTCAACTGCTGCTATTACTTCTAAAAATATCAGTCAAGTAAACAGGGGAGATTCTTTGGCGTTACACTACCTCCGTCTTTGAGCCCATAAAACAGCAGCTGTCGGTTGACATAGGTTTTGTGTTATAAGAGGAAACCAGTAGCAGAATAAAGACGCAGCACAAGACCCTCATCTTCTCCATCAAAGGGAAGATAATGGTATGACAGGATGGCTTTACCTCTTGAGGAGTGTAGGGCTGATACGCACAGCCAGGAGGTCAAAGATTAAAGAAGGATTTAAATTTGCACAAGGTAAGATGGGCACTACAGATAATTCCAAAGCAGTATCTTCCTGGCACAAGAAAACAGATGGCTTTTGTTGGAGAAACTTAAACATAATTGAGTTGCTGTGAAGACTCAATGCCATAGAGAAGTGGAACCACTCTGAGTACGCTTGGTTGGAGGCCATCTTTCTTTACACATTGCAAGTTCCCAAACTGATAGCAAAAATGCCTCACAGGCTGAGAATTTAGTATAAGCCTGAGCAAAGTTTACTTTAGGTCAACTAAAAGAGTATGTGTGAGTGACAGAAATTTTAGCTGAGTCTTTTTTGTAAGTTTCTTTACAAGGACTTATCTGAAACATGCAAAAAGAAAAAAAAAACTTTTGCAGAAAAGTTAATGTGTTTAAAGGGGCACTCCTTGAAAGGACAGCTAATTGACCCACAAGTGTCTGCCCAACAGCTAATACCTTCTCTCTCTCCCGATTTTTGTAGATGATGTCACTTCTAAATCAACAGGCATTACATTTAAATGAATAGAAATGTATTGCAATTTTAGGATATATTCTCAGCAGAATATAAGATACACTTAAATTTCGTTGCAATCTTGACCTTTAGTTAGCTATTCCATGCGTTGCATTCTGTAAATAGAGCATTTTTAAGATAAGAGTAGCATGCATTAATTATTTTTAATACTCCAAAATGAAATTCAACCTAAAAATGAATCTTTTGGGAGAAAATTCCATGCACTTTCTCCCTTTTTGCTAGAAAGGATCATCATTTCTGAGGAGTAATAATGAATCTTAGGAGAAATAACCTTTTTTTGGTAACTTACTAACATGTTGGTACTGTGGAATAATGAGCCGATCAGTTTCTATATATTTTTAGGGAATACATTCGGCTCTGAGTTGTACAAATTTGCACAGACTTGAAAAGCTACTCCATTTTCTTTCCTTAGGATAATGTAGCTTCACTCATGCCAGTTCTGATATTAGCAATCATCTTTTCAATAAAATTTAAACAGACACAAATAAGCAATATAACTATTCTTTCATTACAATCTTCTTAGCTTTAATTATTACTCCTTAGAATACTGTCTTCATAGTTTAAAATACATTTCTATTTTCTATTCCAAGATCATTTCTTGTAGTTAAGAAACAAAAGGGCACTTACATATTTGCTATTCTTTTGAAACTGTATTTTAATATTTCAATGGTCACTATATCTAACCCATTGGACATTGGACTACAATATTGTGGAATCATAGAAGAATCAGAATTTAAGAACTTCTCAGAACTGAGCATAAATCATCAAGTGGGTTGCATTTAGAATCAAACATTAGGAAATGTATAAACTCTGAAATAAGCCTCTCATTTTGTTATGTTTTGGATGACATAGGAATATTCAGCTCTACTGGAGCTGGTTTTGTTTTTTTGTGATTGCAGCATTTGTATTCCCACATTTACAGCCCTTCTCTTTTTTTCCCCACATTTTAATTGATATGTATACATGCAAAATTCAAGGTTTACAATGAAGTTGAGCATTTTGTGCACATACTTATCTCGTCAAGGTGACAAGGGCTTTCCCCCTCTCCTTTTGTCCCTCCCCCTACCCACCCACCTTCCCTTCTCCCCCACCCTACCCCCCTCTTTCACTTTGCCTTTCATCTTAAGTTCCATAGGAGTTGTGATCTTGGTAGCTGTTTTATATACAAGAAATACTAATCAGGGGCAGAGCCATATCCGACAAGAATGCAGAGGTCCCCGCACAGGCTGTGCTCTCCAAGTTCCAGGCAGAGCCGCAGACAGTCCTGGTGAGAGTAGCCTCCATCTCCCCCTCCCTTCTCAGCGGAGGCATGCCTGCAGGCTATGATCTACCAGCTCCTGCAGACCCACAAGGGACAGGCCTGGTGAGATTCACTGCCAACTACCCCACCTCGCTCAGCAGTGGTCAGCAAGGAGGCTGTGTTCCCCCAGCATCAGGCAGAGCCTTGCTGGGGAGAGCTCCTAGGGGTAATACAGGGACAAACAGCCAGAGACAATCAGAGACAACAGAACCATTAGGAAACGTGGAAATAAATCACCTACAAAAAGTCTTGGTATACCAGAAGAGGATACCAGGAATCCTGAAAATGCAGAATCTAAAGATGAAAATGGCTAAAGTGATGGCAACTTCAGGGCCCAGAAATACATCAAATTATAGCAAGAATTCAAGCAGGTTATGAAAGTGATACAACAAGAGCTACGCCAAGACCTAGCTAAGCTAAAAGCAAGCCTTGAGAAGCAAGTAGAAGAGACCAAAGAGGAAATGAACCAGAAGATAATGACGGCAAGACAAGAAATGAGAGAACACAACAGAGACATAAAAAAATGCAGATATCCAGGAAGCGAAAAACACACAGGACAAAATAAACAAACATTTCAAACCTTTTCAAAATTGAATATCAGACGTAGAAGACAAAATGGCGGAGTGGGAAGAGAAAGATCATAAAAAACGCAAAGTTAAAAAAAGAAGACAGTAAATCATTACAATGACTGATTGATAATTCAAAGAGAAACAACCTCAGAATTATGGGAGTCCAAGAGAAGACTGGGGACAAAACAAAAGGCTTAAAAGTCATGTTCAATGAAATTATGGAAGAAAATTCCTCAAATCTAAAAAGAGAAATGAACATAGAATGATGGCAGGCATATTGAACTCGAAACAATATGGATCAGAAGAAATCCTCATCACGACACGTGGTAATTAAAGTACTAGAAACCCAACACAAAGAGAGAATACTAAAAGCAATAAGAGAAAACAGAAGGTGACCTACAAAGATAAGCCCATCAGGATAACTGAAGACTTCTCAACACAGACTCTAAAAGCCAGTAGATCATGGAGCAATGTCATCCAAACACTAAAAGAACACAAATTCCAACCAAGACTACTATATCCAGCAAAACTATCTTTTAAACTAGAGGGAGATATTAAAATTTTCCACGACATTGAAGGCTTAAAGAAATTTGCAGCCTATAAGCCACCACTGCAGAGAATTCTTAAAGGAAGCCTGAATATTGAAAGAGAGGCCAAGGACACTAGTGACCCCAGAGAAAAAGAGACAGCATCTAGAGGGGAATGAGCTGAAAAAAAGGAAAGCCAGTAAACAATGTGGAAAAACTACAGCAATGGCAGGACACACCAAACATACCTCAACAATTACCCTAAATGTGAACAGCCTCAACTCACCTATCAAAAGACATAGACTAGCTGACTGCATCAAAAAACAGAAACTGACAATTTTCTGCCTACAAGAGGCACACTTCATCCACAAGGAAACTCACTGAAAATAAAAGGATGGAATTCAATATTTCATGCAACAGGACCCAGGAAGCAAGCAGGGGTAGCTATATTAGTCTCAGACTCATCAGATTTCAGAATAAAACAGGTGAAAAGAGAGAAAGATGGCCACTATACAGTGATTAAAAGAACACTAGAGCAGGAAGAAATCACAATTATCAATATATATGCCCCCAACTCTAGAGCACCCAATTATAAAAAAAACAGAAATTATTAGACCTGAAAGGACACAAAGGCCCCAATACAATTATAGTAGGAGACTTTAATACTTCACTATCACAAATAGATAAATCAACCAGACTAAAAATCCACAAAGATACATAACTGCTGAGTGACACTATTGAAAACTTGGACATAGCAGATGTTTACAGAGTTTTCCACCCAACATCAACTGATTACACATTCTTCTCAACAGCATATGGAACATTTTCTAAAATAGACATGTCCTAGGCCATAAGTTATGCTTAAACAAGTACAAAGGGATAGAAAAAAATTCCTTGTATACTGTCAGACCATAGTGGAATAAAACTGGAATTTAACAGCAGCAGAAACAGAAGAAAATACACAAAAACTCAGAGACTTAACATCTTATTATTGACCAAACAATGGATCACGAAAGAAATCAGAGAAGAAACCAAAAACTTCGTAGAGTTAAATGATGATGGAAGTACATCATATCAAAATCTGTGGGACACAATGAAAGCAGTCCTTAGAGGAAAATTCATAGCCATAAATGTACACATCAAAAGAGCAGAACAGTCACAAATAAATTTGCTAATGATGCACTTTAAGGACCTAGAGAAACAAGAACAACTTAACCCAAAAGGCAGTAGAACCGAAGAAATTATAAAGATCAGATCTGAAATAAATGAGATTGAAATTAAAAAGACAATAAAAAAGATTAATGAGTCAAAGAGCTGGTTCTTTGAAAGAATTAACAAAATTGGCAAACCCCTAGCTAAACTCACTAAGAAAAGGAAAGAAAAGGCACAGACTAGTGCACTTAGAAATGAAAAGGGTGAAATTACAACAGACTCTACAGATATCCAGAATATTATAAGAAAATACTTTGAACACCTATATCCTAACAAATTTGAGAACTGGGAAGAAATGGATGACTTCCTAGATACATACAAAATACCAAAATTAAATGAGAAAGACATAAAAATCTTGAATAACCCCATCACGCACACAGAAATTGAAACAGTAATAAAAGCTCTACCTACAAATGAAAGTCCAGGCCCAGATGGATTCACATCAGAATTTTTAGGGAAGAACTAACTGCAATCCTCCCCAAACTCGTCCATAAAGTAGAAAGTGAAGGAATACTACCAAACTCATTTCTTGAGGCTAACATCACACTAGTCCCAAAACCAGACAAAGACCTAACCAGGAAGGAAAATTATAGAGCAATATTCTTAATGAATATAAATGCAAAAATTCTCGACAAGATTCTGGCAAATAGGATCCAACAAGTAATCAGAAAGATCATACAGCATGATCAAGTGGGCTTCATCCCTGAGATGCAAGGCTGGTTCAACATACGTAAATCAATCAGTGTAATACACCATATCAACAAAAGCGAAAACAAAAACCACATGATCATCACTATTGATGCAGAAAAAGCCTTTGACAAAATCCAGCACCCCTACATGATAAAAACACTGAGAAAAATAGGTATAGAAGGGCCCTACCTAAAACTCATAGAAGCCATATATGCTAAACCTACTGCAAATATCATAGTAAATGGAGAAAAACTGAAATTGTTCCCTCTCAAATCAGGAACAAGACAAGGTTGCCCACTCTCACCATTCTTATTCAACATAGTCCTTGAAACCCTCCCCATTGCAATCAGACAAGAAAATGAAATAAAGGGAATCTGCATTGCAAAGGAGGAGGTCAAACTTTCCTTATTTGGAAATGATGTGATTATCTACATGGAAGAACCTAAAAACTCCACTATGAAACTCCAGAAATAATAATAAAAAAAACTAGCCAAGTCACAGGCTACAAAATTAACACTAAAAATTCAATAGCTACTCTCTACACTAACAATAAACTTATTGAGCAAGAACTCAGAACAACAATTCCATTCTCAATAGCTCAGCAAAAAATTAAACACCTAGGAGTATACCTAACCAAGAAAGTGAAGGACTTATATAAAGAAAACTACATTACTTTGAAGAAAGAAGTTATAGGAGACATTAGAAAATGGAAAGGCATCCCCTGCTCTTAGATAGGCAAAATAAATGTAGTCAAAATGACTATACTACCAAAACTGATATATAGATTCAATGCAATTCCTATCAATAACTACAAAGTTCTTCAAAGAACTTGAAACAACAATTCTTAAATTTATATGGAACCAAAAGAGACCAAGAATAGCCAAAGCAATCCTGAGCAACAAGACCAAGGCAGGAGGCATTACAGTTCCAGACATCAGGCTGTGCTATAAAGCAATTGTAAAAACAACTTGGTACTGGCACAAAAACAGACAGATAGACCAGTGGAACAGAATTGGACATGCAGAGACAAACCCAAATACCCTCAATTACTTAATCTTTGACAAAGGGGCCAAATGCATACACTGAGGAAAGGACAGCCTGTTCATTACACGGTCCTGGGAAAACCGATCATCCACATGCAGAAGAATGAATCTAGTCACACACCTGTCACCGTGCACCAAAATCAAATAGAAGTGGATCAAATACCTAGACATTAAAAGTAAAACTCTGAATCTTCTAGAAGACAAGTTAGGCAAATATCTAAATGACGTAGGGGTAGGCAAAGACTTCCTTGTCTTTCTTTTGCTTTCTTTTCCAAAAGCAAAAGAAATTATACTCATTTTTAACAAATGGGATCTTGTCAAATTAAAAAGTTTTTGCACAGCAACGGGAACTATCAACATTGTAAAAAAAGAACCAACAGAGAAGGAAAAAATATTCACCACCAGCGTATCAAATAGGAAGCTCATAACTAGAATATACAGGGAACTGAAGAAAATTAAGCCTACCCAAATAAAGGATCATTTTGAAAACTGGCAAATGAAATGAAGAGGCAGTTCACTCATGAAGAAGTTCAAATGTCCAATAGATACAACATCCCTAGCCATAAGAGAAATGCAAATCAAAACAAGGCTAAGATACCATCTCACTCAAGAGAGAATGGCCCATATCAACAAGTCAAATAGTAATCAGTACTGGCAAGGTTGTGAGGAGAAAGGAACCCTCCTGCACTGCTGGTGGGAATGTAAATTCATACAACCACTTTGGAAAGCAGTATGGAGATCTCTCAAAAGACTGGAAATAAATATTCCCTTTGAACCAGCGACACCCCTCCTGGGAATATTTCCAAAAGAGGTCAAAACAACACACAACAGCGATATATTTATACCCTTGTTCATAGCAGCAAAACTGACAATATAGCTAAAATATGGAAGTCACCAAAATACCCATCAACAGACCAATGGATACACAAACTATGGCAATTACACGCAATGGAATACTATGCATCTATAAAGTCCAACAGCATGGAGGCTTTTAAAGGCAAGTGGAAGAAGCTTGAGAACATCATGCTTAGTGAAGTGAGTCAGAAGCAAAAGGTGAAATATCGAATGGTCTCTCTGATACAAGAGACCCAGATCACAACCCTTATGGAATTTAAAACAAAATACATATATACTTTTGTAATATCTCTTCTTTTAGCTTGACTTCATTTTTACCTTAAAACAACATGAAACTTGCTCCCCAAGCCAAAACTGTCACCTTATGTTGCATTGTTCTCTATTTTTCTTAGTTTACCACTTTCTCTTCTTTTTCTTTCTTTTTAGAGAAATGTTTTTTCCTGCACATATAAATTATGTAGTTACCTAAAATTATATAACCTATATTCTTCATGAATATTTCTATGCAGCTTTAATTAAGGTAAAGTTTCTGGGTGAAATAAAATGTGGTTCCTAAAGGTTTTTGAAACACAATGCCACATTGCTCTCTAGAAAAGCTGGATTTGCTGTGGTGATGTGAGCAGTGCCTACGTACCCACACCAGCATCAGTTACTCAATTTTAAAAACATTCCTTCAAATTTGATGAATAAATACTGTATCATTTTCCTATTTGCATTAATTTTAATCATCATATGAATTTGAATATTTTGACATATTTATTTTCATATTTATAATTTTTATTTTGTAAATTTTTCATGATCATCTAATATTAAAAATCAGATCTAAAATCTGTCTCAATTATTCATAGCACCTCTACACTTAAGATAATTAAAAGTAAATATAATGTGTGAGTTATATTTTAATAGAAATAAAATGTAATATATAAATATGTTAAATACATTAAAATAATTAAAAGTAAATATGTATGAATTCTATATTAATAGAAATAAAATGTAATATATAAGTATATTAAGTACATAAATGTACAAATATAAATGTATCTTAAGTCAAAAATAGTAAGTCAATTTTTAAAAAGCATGCAATCTATATCTCCTACCAAGCTTCTAACCTTAGAAACAGAGCACACCGCAGAGGATTTGATGTTGCTTCCTTGCAATCACGTGACCAACTGGGAGCCATGGTACTCCAAGAGTCAGGTAATGACTGTGTCACACTTCACTAGCACAGGAAAAGATTAAATTCGAAATTCAAGTAACAATTTTTATCGACCATATATCACTTCTGTCCTATTGTAAAGTGAAAAAAATTATCAAACCATATAAAAAGTCAGGAACCAGCTATATGATGTTGATGAACAGCCGACTAGTAGTAGAGCAGAAATTTGAGTCAGAGGAATGCTCTGGAAAGATGGCTGCAGGAGGATTGCTGGAATTGCCATGGAAAAGTGCAAGATGCTTGGTCCCCTGAGCTGCCTGTGTGTTGGTCAGGTTCTACCCTGCCTGAGAAATGTGGGAATCTCTCCCTATCATAGAACGTTAACTCTGTGGATTGTGCGGCTCTCTTTTCCTATACTAAATTGCTTCTTGTATTATTTTTCTCTTGGTCAATCTTTTTTTATTCTAATTTAAATGGCATTCGTGTTTGAGTGTTCACTACATGCCAGTCAAAGTTATACAGTTTACATGGATTGTTTAATTTTTGTCTAATTTGTAATAATTGTCTGAGGAAATGACTATTGTCATCTCAAATTTCAGCGTGTATAAACTAAGACTCGGAGACAAAGTAAGCTTTGGAACTGCCATCTGATGCAAATGTTTATATACATGTATGTATATATATATACATATATATACATGTATGTGTGTACATACATACATAAAGACGATTCTTTGCAGTCATTATAAAAGTTAATAGTTAAAATTCAGCTCATTCATGTGGGAATGAAACTAGTATTATTGTCATTTTGAGGCATAGAGATTTTTTTTAAAATGCTGACTGCACTGGCTACTTGTTTTAGTTTCAAGTGGTCACAGTCTTAATTGAACAGAAGCCACCGTATAGTGAATGTAAGAAACAAATGAATAATTGCAAGTCATTGGATCCAACCCTCGCTTCTAAGACTATTTAGAAATCCTTGCAATGCTTCCATCCTCAAGCTGATGCCTTGGTTAATTTTACATTTATAAGAAAATATTTCAAACACTTAAGTAATTTTCCATTTCTCTGAATCTTTTTATTAAAGTTTTTGCTGAATCACTGTAGGTTGATTTTTCATATTCTTGAAATCATATCAAACACTATAAAATAGATTATCAAAATATGGAAACTCATGTGATATATATATATATATATATATATATATATATATATATTCCTACTTTTTAAACTTTAATAACATGCCATCAGTAACTTGTTATTTAATTCACACCCAACATCCGTTCCTGCCTAAATAAAACCTTATTGGAAACATTTATTCAAACTGTAACTGTTTTCTGTAATGAACTCCCAATTCATTTCCCCACACAGCGTGTCCTAATTTGTGCTTGTAGTGGTTTCTAGAAGCAAACGGAGACCAACTGTGGTTATGGTTTGGAATCTTCTGTATAAAAACATGGTAATTGCTTTTGTTTTGCTAATTGCTCTCTAAGACAGTCTCAACCCTTTCCAACTTTTTCTTTATGCACACAATGTTTAATTGCACACGTCTCCTGTGTAGTCAGATGAATTTCACTCTGAAGCTCGTAGCAGAGGGCTGGTTAATCCATCCAGAAGTTCTGCCTTCTCCAGGAAAGATCAACCCCCGGGTCCTAATTGACGAATTGTTCCCAGGTATCAGACATCATGGTACTTGTTATTTCCATAGTGCCATCAACACAAAAGCAGAAGAGGCATAAAAGGTAAAGGGTCTTTTGCAACATAAGAAAGAACACAAGATTGGCGGATTTTCTGTTTATGTTTTTTTTTTTTTAATGAGGAAGCAGAGGAAGCAGCAAAAGATACAATGATACAAGCATCTTTCTGATTGATTAAAGCAGTGAAGTGTATTCTTTGGTTCATAAATAATGCTCTATTACTTTTCTTCAAAGACAAGTAAACCTTGACAGACTGACCTTTTCCAGGGCCAGAGCTGTTTCTGTGCCATAAATTATACTGTAAAACGAGTGGAAATGCTACTGAGAAGTGTGTGACAAAAGAAGATTAAAGATTACTGCACACAAAAGATTGTTGTTTTATTAATGGATTCCTGTCAATGGGATGGAAAATCCTGAGTCTCCCACTCGATCGTGAGATCACGTCAAGCTGAAAATGTGGAGGGCATTTTCTAAAAGGCAACTAAATATGTCAAACTAACAATATTCCAGTTAGTATCTTTTTCTCCTGAATTATATTTGCTCCTAAAACAAATTTAGCTATCGTCACAGAAGTTTGTAGCATCCACAAGTCATTTGTTTGCAGACACCGGCTTTGATCACGCAGTTGGCTGCCTTTGGTGTTATGTATGCAGGTGTCGTGAGATTAGAGGGAGGCACTTTGTTGAACATCAGCTCGGTGCGCTATCTCCATCGTGGGCTGCGCGTTACCACGGGGAGCAAGCACATGGTAATTCACAGACCATTAATTTATCTGCTGAACACCCTGTCTGACAGACATCCATGTCACTTTGAAGAAAGAAAAAATGATCACATGGTGACTTACGCTGTGAAGATGGCTCCGATTTTTCTTATGTTACATTTTTCCAATATTGATTAGAAAAAATAACTATAATATTAGAAGCTAAAACACCACTATTTGAAATAATCACCAAGGATTTAAGTCTACTTATGTTGAGAATTCATGAGAATTCGTGAGAATTTAAGGATTTTGTGAGCACCCAAATGTTATATTTTTTCTATTTATGCTATGATTATTGCATTTGATACTAATGTAATTGTCCCTACCTATGTTTTATTACGATCAAGGTTATGTGCTTATAACATTTGTCAGTGGTTCTTTGAATATTGGTTGCAATCAGTGGTTGCAATCTTAAATTTTTTAAAAAATTAAAGAAAAAAATTTTAAAAAGAAAAAGTATTCACAGTATAGCAGACAAATACATTGTGAATAATGAGTTTCAATACAAAAATCCACTGAAATAGGAGAACCCTTTGTTGTGTGTCACTAGCAGATGTACAATGGAACAAAACAGGAACAGAAACAAAATGTCTTTCCATAGAACTTAATTAAAGTTTTCAAAACTTTGCTTGGAATTTGATCTAGCATGGTTCACTTAAATAATAACAACTCTCCTTGTTAGATAGAGAACTTTCTCAGCATGGCATGTTGCTATAAATCACTCCTTGTCACAAAGAAGAATAGATACACTGACTCTGCACTGCTTTGCCATTCTTTGTAACTGGAAATATAGTATCAGTATCACCTTCATTATAGTAAGAACAGAAAGGTGTACCTACACACACACACACACACACACACACACACACACACACACACACACCACTTAAAAAGATGGATCGCAAGAAGCCAAATGAAGAAACAATGAGGTTAATATTGCAACGAGCATCCATCCACATCTCAGACAAACACGTAATTCTAGTTAGTGAGTATCAAGCACCATGAAGAGGTGGGCAGATATTTCGCAAGCGCTTGCATTGTGTAAAGCAGGAAAAAAAATCCTTTGTTAAAAATCTCACATAGGATTTATCTTCTCTCCTCAGTGTGCATCTGTTCACTTAACTTGTGAACTATTTGGAGAGCCAACTATTCAAATTTTCCATTAGTCTTACTTCAAATCAAAAAATATATTAAATCATGCTATTTTAAAAATTTTGCCCAAATATCTTTCTTTGAGGCAGAAAAATTTAATGACTACTTTTGGTGAGGAGTTTGGAAGTCCCAGGAAACTCCTGTGCTGTAGCCGTGTCTAATTCTTTCAGAGCATGCATTATATGAGCTTGTATTCTACTTTAGCCCACAAGATCTCAGACAGGCAGAACTCAGAAGCATATGTTAAAGACACTTTGGAAGCCCACTTATTTACAAACCATGTAATAAGAATTTGTCAGATGCTTTTCAGGAACTAACAGCGGTAGGACTCATAGACACCCCAATTCTCCTAGACCAGGGATCCCCAAGCCACTGCACCACCAATCAGTACTTTCCCATGGCCTTGGAAGACAGGTCTTGGAAGGACTGGCCACCAGGAGAGGTGGAGCTTCACTCCCTCCTGCTTCAGCTCACCAATTCAAAGCTATCCTCCAACAACCTACTATAAAACAAGTACTCCCCACCCCACCCCCCACAGCACACACAGGTCCTTGGGACAATGGCCTTTAACTATACTGGTTCCTGGCGTCACAAAGGTTCAGACCACCAAGTGATTCTGAAGTCATTCTCCTGTTTCTATGGAGAAAGGCTAATATCTCCTGCACCTCAAAGCATTTTGTAAGTAGAAAACTCTTTTTGATTCCAAATTTTCAGTTTTTATATTCCGAATTTGGCAAGACTAGACCTAAACTTCTATTATCATGAAGAGAGAATTACCTTAAAGTATAAGAGCTACGTCTTTAGTATGTTTTCATACATATGTTAAGTCGTGTCTACCACCCAGAATCTGCATCTATTCAGCTGAATTCATTTGAGTTTCTAAAGCAACTCTTCAGAGTGCTTCATATTACTTTTGGAAGTTGTAACTGGTTACATACAAACAATTTATGTCTGTTTAAACATTAATACACATCTGCAAGCTTATGCCCAGAAATACCTTAATTTTACTTGTAGGGGAAAACTAATACAGTACTAATAAATACACTGATCATATCTAAGTTCAATTCAGATTTAAATAAGGTTCCCTTAAACATAATATTTTCCAATTCGCTAGGATTAATTAGGAAATCAAAGGACTATTTTTGTCTGAAAAGGGGCAGCTTAAAACTACATAGCACTTCTCTTGACTCAGTTCTGTTACCTGTATACATATATCTTAAATTGACTGCATAGGATAGTGTGCAAACTGCTGTTGTTCAATATGATAAATGCAATATAAACAGCTAGTAGGCAGCAACACAAACCCAACACACTCATGCGTCAAGTGGAGAATTCCCACTTTATCCCGTAACACCTAAAACATAATGGAAGAAAATGCAGCATGGTTTTGTTGGTGATGTAGAGAGTCTAAGTAAGAAATATAACATGGTAGTTGTAGAGCACTATATAAGCAAATTTAAGAACTGAAACTTAAAATTTCAGCACTAGCAAGAAACCTAAAAAGCTATGAACTAAAGTATAACAAAAAGCAGTATTTTTCATATATTTTTAAGAAAACCTTAAAATTAATGAAGCCAATTGCTCAAAAAATATGCAAATGATACCAATGCATAAATCACAGAGTAATACAGCAAATGACTCTACAAACAGTGATGAAGTAACTGATATACACAGGAGCTAATGGAGACCTTTGTATCCATCAAATCTGTACAGAAGGATACTAACGAGCATGGGTTGAGTTTGACAAACTCAGTTACAGCTGATGACAGAGACCGCAGTCGTGACTTAAGCCCCTAGGAAGAGGTTGAAAGTACTCATCCAGGTTCACAAAACCTAAGAATAGGTAGACCAGAAAACTGAACTCAAGAACAGCAAAATGAAGAACTCGAAGTCATGTAACTCTGGTATGGCAGAGCCTGTGCTGTGGTTGGCCCTCTGACCTGTTATCCCTGACTTCCAAGCTCCTTCTTTAATTTAGTAAGCACTTTTTAAATCTGATTTTTAAAGCATTTAATAAGTACTTTCAATTATTTATTTACTCTAGCTGCTAAATTTGGAGGATTCATTATAGGAAAACATTTTGACTTCATTTGTTGCTAGAATTTTCTGAAGGTTCTATTAAAACTGTGATGTCAAATACTAGCTGCTTCATCTGGAATTAACAAACTTAGATTAAAAGGATCTTTGATGGAGTACTACTCTTTTATTAAAAAAAACAGATAGAGGATGCAACTTCACACCATCATGCTCACTGAATCAAGTCAGACACAAAAAGTAAAATATCACATGGTTTCCCTAATACGAGAAACCCAGAATACAGACATTCTTTAGAACCAGATAGGTATGATAGGTGATAGGGAGAATCAGGGATGATGGAAAGGGTGCTGAATGGCCAAAGGGGGGCGGGAGGGGTGGAGACAGAAGATATTGTAGTGCTGACATGTCGTATAATATGTGCACAAAATACCTATGTTCAATGTAAACTTTCTCTGTTGCATATATACATATATATAATGTAAAAATTACTTAAGTTCTCTGTCTCTCTCTCTCTCTCTCTCTCTTTCTCTCTCTGTGTGTGTCTGTCTGTCTGTCTGTGTATGTTCTATAGCAATCCCAAGGCTTTTTGATTCCAAGACAAAAATTTATGGATATCATATTAAAAGTTTTCGCTATATGTTTTATTCTGTTTAGTGAAAAAATCAGTTTATGCTTTACATTCATGATAATCTGGATCTCTAGGATTCATTACTAAAATACAGTGCTATAATTTTATTAGAGCATGTTAAATATGCATGTATGCATTTAAAACTAAAGAATGTGCTACTACTTTAAGGAATTGCTAAATCTAGGATAGGCGGATTTTTACAATGAGATGCAAATATTCTCTAACAGAAAAGGGATTTGCATAAGATTATATAAATAAGTGATGCTAGCTGTTGAAATTTAGAACATTATGCTGGGAGATTCTTGAATCTTTACTTGTTTTACTGGGTTGTGGGTTGGATACTTTTTCATTTGTCCTTAGTGTTGATGCACTAAGATTTATGATAAAAAAAGTCAAGCAAGATTGATTAACACATTTGATGGGATCAGTAGTTGATCAATTCCTATACAATTCATCTCTTGCACTCAGATTATTGCCAGTTTAAGACAAATCTGACCTTGTTGGCATATTTTATTATTATGTAATAAATATTAAATTTTTCTATGCTGTTCATCTCATTCTGACAACAAATACTAATTAGTATTAAAATGGCAAGGTAAGTAGCCATAGTTTCCAAATGCACACACTGTATTTTTGAAAGGATAAGGGCAGCTTCAACAAGTTGAACATATGTTTATCCAGCATGATGTGCTCAAAAGGCCCCAGAAATGTAGTCCAGGCTTCTAAGACTTGCAAATGTCTAGAAATCTTCTAGGTGAACCATGAAGAAACACATAGGATCCTAGCGTGAGTCATGCTAGTACTTGTAGTATTGAGGAGGATTCCTTCTGTTCATCAAACTGAGTATGTAACTGTAACTTACATTCATACGTGAATTTGGTACTCCTGTCAATCTTAAACTGAAAAAGTTTAATCTATGAAGCAAAGTGTGAATGCACAAAAAGAAAGAAAGAAATCCCTATGCCTCTGTCTCAGTTGATCTTCCTTCATTTCTTTTATTCCCCATTTTATTGATATGTATAAGTGCAAAATCCTCCATTTCTAAATCTCCTACTCGGACTTAACTTTCTCACATTGGGAATTTCATAACCAATGCTCCTTCTTATTATTTTTGACCCTCTCTGGTTAGCAGCACACAATCATTCCTTATTTAGCTCTGAGGTGACAAATGGGAACAATAAAAATTGCATTTTGTGGGTCCTACTAGGTTTTAATATTTTGATTCATAGCGTTAAGGTTTAGTGATTGGTAAATATGTTTAAGATTTTGTCATTAAATAGGTATTGATTACAAATTATTTTTGTAGGCTGAGTATATGATCTCCCCAATGATATCTACATGCAAATTCCAAACTGTGAAAAATAATTTGCAGATATGCTTAAGAATTGTGAGAAAGTGATTATTCCAGAAAATCTGATGAGTATCAAGTAATCAGAAGAGTCCTTAGACAAGGGTAGTAAAAGGACATTAGACAAGGAGGTGTGACAGTGAAAACAGATTGACAGTTGCAGATTTCATGCTGTTAGATGTGAAGCCAAGACATGTAAGCAGCCTCTAGAGGCTAGAGATCCCACTTGAAACTGGCCCTGCCAGCACCTTAACTTTAATCCAACGGGACAGATTTTGGACTATCTGAAACTTGAAAGTAATACTTTTGTGTGTTTAAACAGCTAAATTAATGGTAATTTGTTATAGAAACACCAAGAAGCTAATACATGTAGTTTACACTTCTTAGTTTTGTAGCCACTGAAATTTGCTTCTAAGTTAAATATTGATTTTGATGTTTTTGAATGTTCTTGTTTATATAAATATTTTAAGATATCATAGGTTAAGTGATTTTTAAAAGTGAAGGTGCCAGGGCAGGCATCCAAGACAAAAAAATATTGAAGAATGGCATTGCTTGGGGCTCATGAGTATGCAGTTGATTCTGTGGCAAGTAATTACAGATATCCAAAATGCTGTTGTGTGTACACACAACCTGGATCTTAGGTGAGAAATGTTGTGAAGAATTAGGATTAAGAACAGGCAGGTGGTATTTGAAACTGCAGCAATAAATGACATTACTTGGAAAAAGCAAATAGATCATTTTAGATAATAAATTTAAAATAGCTCTTATGGAGAATTGATGTTTAGTCATTACTACGATTCCGTTGACAAGTTAGCTTTCTTATATCTAACCTATACGTTTCTGCATTTTTTTTTAAAAAAGCCCCTCCTTTCTGGTGATATTAATTTTGGATGATTCCAGTCACTGATTAGTTTACCTGGCAGAAATTTATTGAAGCTATTCATCAGGTGTAGTGGGTTTTGGACCTTTTAAATCTATTGATTTGAGTACATATAAGTGGAAGAGAATTTCTGCAGAATGTTTCCCAGTTACTAGGTCTTTATTTTATTGTCTCTGTTTTTAATATTACCAAGTCATTTTAATATCTAGAGTATTTCTAAATTCCTCATAGTTTTTAACTTCTATACTTCAGAATATGATCTCCTACTGAAGTAAATATGGCAATTTTTACATAAACTATACAATTTTATATACTGTATTAATAAATTAAAATTTTATTTTTATGTTTAGGTGTTTGTGACCATTGAAGAGATCATGTCAACTTGAGATAATTAGGAACCGCACTTGGATTAGAGTTTATAAGTGTGTGTGAGTGATTTGTGGGCCAGCGAATAAGGGAAGAGCAGCCACCCCGGATGTGGGAGGCCCAACTGGGAGCTCAAACTGTATAAAAGGAGAGAAGAAAAAAAGATTGTTACAGTTTTTCCCTCTGGGAAAGCTCTCACTTTCTCAGTTGTCTATGGACATCATCCTGCTTGCCACACACAGCAGATTTTCATCACAGATTCGCTCCAGTCTCAATTTGCACCTGTCTGCCTGTCACCAATCTTCAGTCTCCAGTCTTTCCCATTGTTCTTTGAACAACCAAGATCCACAGCAAAGTCTTACCAGCTGTCCTGCAGTCCCGGATTGATGCTCTACCTTGCAGCTGAGCAGCCATGGGACCCTCCAGCTCTTGCATGTACAGGCCACTATCTTGGACTATGTCTGTCCTCAGACTTGTAAACCTTCCAAATAGATCCCCTTTTTCTTATAATTTCTGTCAATGCTGGGTTTTGTAGAATTCAAACTAATACAGTATTACTCTTGTACAAATCCTACTTATAAACTCAGTAATTGACAACTTGAAACCACAATTGTTTTCTTCTGTTTAGGAATTAGATTTATCTCAAACAATGTCACTCAACTTCAATCCAATCAATATGTGTTTTTGTTCCTAACGCCAAGAAAGCACTTACTTTGATTTACTTTAAAGAGGATACATTAGGCTCACATATTTTTCTATAATTATCACTTTGCTTGTGTTGTCTTAAGATGACAACTTTGTTTTACAATTGAAACAGTTGGATTAAGTAAAGTTAATTAAGGTGAACTCCAAGATGAAGAAACTCTACATAATTTACTGGATATTTCATCTGATCTCAACTGCAGTAGACCATTTCTCTAAGAACAAAGAAGTTACTTTCATATGTCAAGACAAATTTTCATTTATTGTTGTTGATGTCATCCCATGGCCACATGGCCTCATTTCCATGGTGCTTTAGCTACTTTGTTATGCTAAGTACATGGAGCAATTACAAATTACATAATCAAGAGACTGCCTGCATGCACAGAAAACTCAATTTCTGACTTCCACAGGGAAAGCCTCAATTTAGGAATTAGACGTGGAAGTTGAAAAATGTAGATTTTTCTTAAACTGGCAATAATATGAGTATAAGAGACTAATTGTATAAGAATGGGTCAAATACAGCCTCAATTTAGATATTAGACATAAAAGTTGAAAAACATAGAGTCAAAACTGAGTCACTGTATGAAGTTTCTAGTGCTCTTAATGCTGGAGAAGGCCATATTTCAAAAATATATATAAAGGCAAAAGAGAGTCAAATTAAAGGCCTACTTACTTCTGATTCTAAAGAAACTGTTAGAAAAATTTAAACCACATATTTCATTACCTTAAACAATCAAGTCATTCTTAAAGCTTTAAAGAAGAAGGCAAATAAGCTCTTGAGAAATAGTTGATCAAACTAGCTACCTATTCTTGGTACCTAAGTACAAATTGAATGCGTTGATTAGTTTCTAACATGAATGTACACACTATGCATAAAACACATATGAGAGGATAATCACATGCTTACATGATTTCCACTAATACATAATTACAAATATTTACAAGAAATATCCATCATAATAATGAGACCAATAGGCTAATATATGGAATTTCTTAGCTCCCTCTTCTACAGGAAATGCAATACTGTGGCCAGAAAGACTCTATTATGAAAAAAGTAAATATAGGGAAAAGAACACGGCAAATTATAAAAAATTATCAATATCATCAATATTAACATATGCTGATAATATGTCTATTATATGTTCATTAATTCAAAAAAGTCAGTGGAACATTTATTTAAAAATCTACACATGATGCAAGGTAGATACCTAAGCAGGTCAATGCAATAGCAGGTTAGGGATTGAACTAGAAGTATGTTTAACATGATAATAAATAGAACAAGTTCGTCTGCATGTGCGGGTAAAGCCCAAGATGACAAGATGACTGAGGCCTGGATGGACGAGTAGGACTGCTGCATGCACTTCCTCCAAGTGCTAGCAGGCGGTGAAGAGGCATTGCCATCTACGTAGGGGCCAGCTCTAACCTGACGCCAGAATAGCTCAAGACACTTCTAAATACAGGCAGTTTTGATTCAATAAACCTAGGGTGGGATCCCAGAATCAACTTTTTTAAAGTTGCCCGGTGGTAGGGTGTGAAAGCCTGTGCTCTGCCCTAGTGCAGTGAATTGGGTAGCAGAGAGAAGTGACCAGATAACGAGCTGCCAGAGGGCAAGGCCTGGCTTGTGAAGATCTTTATACGAAGACAGAAGTTTTCTTGGCTTCAGATGTGCGATCATGTTCTTTCTTCTTGAAGGACCAGACAAGACGAGATTAAGAGGCAACCCATTTCTGATAAGTGTCCTGTTATATGGATGCTGCTGGTTTGTGAACCACGCTTTGCTCCTCTGGTATAATGAATTGATAAGCAAAAGGCATATTATATGAAAACAAAGACGGGTAGCAGGGTAGACGGAACCCTTCGTAATATCGAAACGGATGGTCTGATGCATGGAACCCACTATTGTTCACAATTTAGACAGACAAAACAGAAGTTAAACTTACTTCTATTGACTCCATAAGTTTGATGTTTGTTCAATAGAAAGACACTATAATGCCATGGTAAATGGCATAGATTATAAAATCTGACTTGCTGAGTTCAAATTCCACCTTTGTATTTTACTAGCTTTGTTAGTGTGGCAAAAACATCTTTGCATATGTTCTTATGTGCAAAAAAAAGAGATACTAATGAGTTCTCTAATACGAGCAGTTTACTTCTTAATATGTGGAAAACACATGCAACAGAGCCTTACATGGATCATGTAATATAAAAACATCTGCCACTTTATTATCTTTGTTTTCTCAGATATCCTTGTAAGGGTGTATTGAAAGCTGAAAGTAGAAATGTCCAACTGGCAGCTTTTTTTATGACCACTGTGATTGTCTAGTAAAATTGAATTCTAGCTTTTTCCTTCATTTAAAACACAACGAGCACCCATCGTGTCCTTCATCTACGGTGGACAAGTATTCCAAGTGCAGCAGATGACGCTAAGGAAGCTCAGCAGGAGGAAGAACCACCTGACTATGACATTAAGTAAAGAAACCAATTTGAGACATCAAAGAAAGCATTTATTTGTCATGGAAATATTCTATCCTGGAGACATGAACATCTATGTCAGCTCACCAGACAGGGCACAGAGGATAGAAAGAAACATCCATTGCACCATATCCAAGTTAAGTGTTAGTGAGGAATTACCTACAGAAGCACGTGCGAAGGCTATTCACAAGAGTAGGGGTGACAGGGTCACTAACGGGCCTACAGGTGACACAAAGGCAATCACACCACAGAAAGCCCGCCCCACGCCATCTTCTGACACTCACTCTCTGGAGCTGTTGCTTTTCTCCTTAGGACTTCTCTCTCTTGCTCTCTCCATCTCTCTTCCTCGCTTCACACTAGCCTCACCTGGCAGTCCTTTGTTCTTTGCTCTAGGCCCCAGGGAGCTTCCATGCCCTCAGATACTCCCAAGCATAGCGGCCCTGCTGCAGGCTTGAGGATATGGCCACCGTGCCTCTAGTCAGAGTGGTTGTGCACAAGGCAGGGGATGAATATAGCGAGCCAAAGAGCATGACCTGTGCTCCCGAGAACACACACCAAGAGCTGCACATGCGGACAACAACAACTTGGCTGCACACCCAGGCACAAGGCAGGGCCAGGCCCCTGTCCAAGCCCCTCCTACCACTCCCACTGTGAGCACCCATGGGCTGACGCTCCCTCCAGGAGGTTTGGAGAACTTGACATATCAGAGCATTTGATAATGGGAAATTGAAAGAGGTAAGACTGTTCAGTAGTATTGGTGTACATAATGATTTTGTACTACGTTACCTTGATAAGATTGGGAGTATGCTTCACAGAATCTCCATATTTTATACTTTCAGGTTAGAATTGACCAAAAGGAAAATTTTTATAAAATTTGGAAGATGGGTAGGAGTCAGTAGCCACTGCCCTCTGGTGGCCTCTAAAGGCGGGAGGTGGTAAGAGGCAGAGAGGTGCCCACGAGTCTCGAGTCTCTGCTCTCCTCCAGTCCACATCTATCTCTTCTTCCCGTTTGTCAGCCACGCTACTAGCAGACCCGTCACCTCTGCAGCCCACACCGGCACCCCTGAGGTTGCACTCGGCATCCACGAGTCACACAAGAACAGTGCTGCCGACGGCCTCTGTCCCGCTGTAGCTCAGCTTCCAGCATTCGCTCACCCAGCTTTCTTGCCCCATTGTTTAGGCCTCATTCCTAAAATGAGTGGGGTTTTCATAATGCACGGAATGGTTCTACTTCCTGAATTGACTCTAACTGCTACCAAATTTTACAATTCAAACTGGATCTCACAGAAAATAACTGAGGACTAAATATTCTCATACACAGAGTGTCCTGGTAAAAAGAATCTTTGAGGAGCTGGTTCTGACAATGGTTATATCCTCATTTCTTTTTGAAATGGGCATTTCAACAATGGGAAGCAGAGAAAGGACCAAATGAGCTGCCCTGGCAAGTCAACTAGGAGATACTTAGAGCCACAGAGCAGGGACAGAAAGAAATGATCTTCACTTCTTCAAAATACTGATTTTAGTGTCCCTCTTTACAAAGCCTTCTTGGCTGCCTGGAAGAAAGGCTCAGTGCTTAAAGCCCTTGTCTCAAAAGCATTAAGCCAAGTGCTAAGTACCCAAGTTCGATTCCCCAGAACCACATATACTGGACTGGACATGGTGGTGCACGCCTGTAATCCCAGCACCCAGGAGGCTGAGGCAGGAAGATTGCCAGGAGCCCAAGGCCAGCCTGGGCTCCAGAGTGAGTTCAAGACCAGCCTGGGTTACAGAGTGAGACCCTATCTCAGAAAAAAAAAGAATACAGTCCTGGCCTATAGTAAAAACATGTCAAAAGTATAGAAATTTTTGAGAATAAATTATCTTCACAAAGGATGAGTTGTAGTTTCATTCATTAACATAAGTGAAAGCAAAATACTAATTTTTTCATTGAAATGCAATCTACATGACAACATGAATTTGGTGCTTTGACTTCTTATTATTGTAATTTCAATATCTAGATCAAGGTCTGCATATATCAGGATCTGAAAAATACTTGAGATGAATGAATTAATGGAGCCTATGAGTGGACATAAGAGCTCCTTACTGAAGTAGATAAAATGGGACTTTCATTGAGTTAGAATGTTTGTTTCAAAAGGAAGTTTCCCAAGTCAGAGTTTATAGAGTACAACACAACTCCATAAATATCTCCAAATACATAATCTGAAATTAGACTTAGACTTTCAGAGTGCAAAATCACATGAAAAATAATTTAATGGAAAAGTCTATGCTATTCATCTAAAAAATAAACAGTATTTGTTTAATATATTTCTGCCTCCGAATTTTTTATTGTTGTTTTTTCCCCCTGGGACAAGAAATGATCTTGAGAAGGTGTTTTTTCCCCGCCATTCAAGAAAATCATTTTTTGCCTATAAATATTAATGGGCTTAGTAATAAATTACACACTTGAATGGCATTTTATTACTTAAAACTAAAATATTAAAAACCTTATTTGAAATGCACAGAGAAATCATGTAATTTAAATCACCTTCGACTTGGAAATGGACTGCAAACTACTGCTTTGAAAGAAGTATAATTCTTAAAATATGCATTTTGGTAAGGGGCCAACATATTCCTCAAAATCACCTAAAAAGAAAGTGGACAGGTTCTCTGGTCAAGTATATTTTTTTTCATTCAGATAAGCAAATTCTCTACTTGCTTCCTTAAGCCATTCTTTAAAATTAATCACATAAGCAGTAAAGTCAGAATTGGCAAGGACTAATTTTTTGACCATTAACGTAGGATTTTCCTCTCTCTGAAAATGAATTTACTCATGATGTTATAAGCCAAGGGTGTAATCTTCTCAAAAATAAATCCTACAGATTGGCCACATGAAATATACACTCAAAAGTATGTCTCAAAATTATATTTCTTTCCTGGGAAATTTGGAGTTAATAATTTAAGTCTGTTCATTTATTCCTCAACTGTATAGTTGATGAATTTCACATATTAATTTTATCTGATCATTTTAGAGATATAAATAATAATTTTATTCAGAAATCAATCATCACCACGTACTTTCAATTAATATTTATCATGACCAGGGCGTAAAATATTGGCCTTACTGTCAATAATTTTGCCTCTAATTCCTCAATTCTGATTAGTTACAAAAATATTGACACATGTCGCTTGTTTCAATGAGTGTGTGTAGTAGTTAAGTCTTCCTTTCTGTAATAAGAAGTGGATTTTAAATTTGACTACATGTCGTTCTCGGTGATTAGTTTATTTTATGCCAATTCACCATTAAGAATTTCCAATAAATCCGCCTCACACAGCAAATAAAACTTGTTTTCTCCAGCATGACAGTCAAGGACCCCTCTAGGCTGACCCCAATTTTCTCTTTAGCCTCTCACTCTCCATGCCCAGTTCACCATATGCCACGCACATCTTAGTGTTTAGGGTTTGTGAAAATGCTTCCGGTTCCAAGGTGCCAATGTGGAGAGGAACCCGCAATAGTCCCCTGTTCCACACTACTGACTTCCTCCTATCATTAAGGCCACATTAAGTACAGTTTCGCTTTCACCAAATGTTCTCCTTCCTCTCTGGCCCTTCCACTGGCTTTATAGCAAGCATTTCCTTTTTGAAACCTCGTATACGGGTTTTGTGTGCATCTGTGTGTTTTGCCTGCCAAGGTGTGAGAATTGGATGATGAGGAATGTTGTCTTGTTCATACAATCCTATAAATAGATAAATGCTTCATTAATAGGTATATTCAAACTTGAATGAAATGAAATGGACTAGACTAGACTAGACTAGAGGAAGGAGTGCTGTGGTGGAAATAGGAACGTTATATCAGATCAAATTTTCCAGTGCAGCCTTAAAGCAAGTATCAGGTGCATTTCTCATTGCTATTGTATTCATAGTCTACCTCAGATCTCTGTTAGTCCCTATGTAAAGAGAAACGCTTTGAAAAAATCTTCAAATTAAGGGCCCTAAATTTGAAAGAAAGGTGGAGAAAGCCAAATCTGACAGGGTGATGTAGATAAGATTTAGTCTTCAAAAAAATCAAGAGGATCATTGTATCTACAAAAGGAAGACTGAGGTGCAAAGTCATACGCAAGTGAGTAGCAAAAATTCTGCTAGTCGTACTGTCAGATCCTTAAGTTTCTTCTCTTGATTATGTAGACTTGACTTCAATCTCACAGCAAGCTTTGCTAATCTTTATTTTCTATATGTCATTTCTATTTTTATGACTTGTACATACTTACTACCTGTAGAGTTGACCCATACTCTTATATCTGCACAGCCATAATCAAGTAACGTTTTTCAGTTTACCTCTATGAGAATAATAAACAACATGCGAATATTTCTAATAATGGATAGGTCATTTCTGAGAAGTCACGGACCTTAGACTTTAATGTAAAGCCGCTTATCCACTCTGTTGGACTTTATAGATGCATAATATTCCATTGCGTATGGAAGAAACTTGAGAACATCATGCTTAGTGAAGTGAGTCAGAAGCAGAAGATGAAACATCAAATGGTCTCTCTGATATGAGAGACCCAGATCACAACTATCTCATGAAACTTAAAATGAAAAACAATCCTCATTTCTGTAACTGGTCATGTTGTAGTGCCTGGTATTTATAATTAGTTTCTTCTACAACCCATACAGATTTCCTTGGCCTTCAGCAAACATCTGGAAGGGTGACACATACCTTTACATCTGAAGATTCTGGGCCATTTGTCATCTTGCCTGTATTGGGTTGCTGTATTTTTCATCAACCATATGAAGGTATATGAAGGTACGGTAGTACTTGAAGACACCGAAAGGGATTTTCCACACTCAAAAAAAAATTCTTTTTTTTAACCTCTATTGGGAAGTAATATTTCAGTTTCCTCATGGTAGCCTCTATCAGTCAACCTCACTAACACCATAACTTCCTTTTAGTTTATTGGTTCAGAGGCATGGGGACCCTAAAATGACCAGGGGAAAGTCTTAGCTTCTACAGCAACAGAATTATTGTTGTACCTCTTGGTACAAGCCTTCTACCCATTGGAACTAAGAATTCTAGGCAAGGAAAACATAAATTCACAAGGGCAGTAAGCAAAACTTTTGCTAGCAGGTCACTAGAGGCAAGAATATATCCTACCATTCCCATTTCCACCTCTTGATTCCTGGAATCATGACTCCAGGTTATGAAAGAAAAAAAATACTATATGCGGGATGCCAATCCAGAACACCAAAGCTTTATGGAGAACCTTGCCCCGGCCCTGTAAGGCATTACCAGCTAGCTGGCAGTGCAACTTCATCATCTAAAGATCATTCCACAGTTCTATCAACCAGCTGCTTTTAGATGCTGGTAACACAGTAAGACCAGAGAATTTCAGGTGTATGAGCCCATCGCTACACTCCTTTGGCCCCGCAGTGCACTCCTTGGTCAACAGTAATGCTGTGTAGAATACCACAAGGTGGATGAGGTAATCCAGAGCCCACAGATGGCAGTTTCGGCAGATGCGTTACATGCAGGGAAGTCAGATACATACCCAGAATAAGTATCTGTTGTTGTAAAGGTAAAATGCTTGTTGTGGTTAGGATCTGGAGTGTCCCCCAAAAGTCTCATGTATTTTAATGTTATGGATTATCTATGGAACCATGTGATGTTGGTGGATTGGGGTCTAGTCCGGAGGGGTGGATTACAGTTAAGACTAAAGGCATGTGAGTTGGGATTAACGGTGTGTAGTGACCACACCTGGATGCAGGAGGGGCTAATAACTGGGTGGAGACCTGAAGGGATATATAAACTGCACCTGTCTTCCTGGAGGATTGGAACTAGTCTCAACTGGTCTCAGCTTGCCTTCCTGTTTGTGATGTCCTGAGAAGCTGCCTCCACCTCTGCCTCTGTCCTGTACTCTGATTGCTGCCGGCTGCCCCTGAATGGATTGTGACCACATGAAACTATGAGCTAAAATAAACCTTTCCTAAAATTGTATTGAGTCACAGCAACGAAAAAGTAACCAAGACAATGCTGTTCCTCCCATGACTGACATAGTTCAACATAATCAAGCTGCTACCAAGCTGGGGAGCAGTGCTGTACCAGAGATTCATTGTTGTTCTTTGCTGCTGGATAGTGGGCATACAGAAGTGGCTCCAGCCAGATCGGCTTTGGTGAGTCAAAATCTGTGTTGCTGAGCCCTATCTCAGCCACCATGGTCACCTTGGTCATGAACCCATTGATCCATGACTAGGATAGCTGAGATTGACTGCTATCTACAAAGCAGGTCATTCTATCCAGTTGATTACTAAAGGGACACAAATATCTTCACATCCCTCAGTCTTATGGAGAGGCCTATCCACAGTCACCCATTTTTTAAGTCATGTTTCTTCCAAGTCCCTGACCATCCAGCCAGACCATTGAGCATTAATTGGGATATAGTCATATATATAGACATTTTTTGTTCCAAACAAATTTATGAACCAAGTGCACTGCCCAAAATTTTGCCCATACTGAAGATTTTCCTTTGTCACTTTCCTTAAAGGATGTCCTAGAAAGGTGCTACTATGTTGCAGCTGCTCACGTTTATGTGGTGCTTGCATACTGTGCAGAATCATCTGTGAACTTGGATCTAGTCTTCCCTTCCTCTGGCAACTGGTAATAGGGTACACTCCACAAGGTCATAGTTGCATGCTGGGAGACCAGAGGCAGTTTAGTAGCAATGGGAACTAAGCGTATTTGACCCATTTTATGTACCTTGCTTTTGACTTTAGGACCTGCTTGGCCCCAATCATGAGAATTCTAATTGCATTTGATAATGGAATATTGCTGTACATATCCAACTTTGTGACTCATTAAGTCAGATAGCACCCAGTTCATAATGGGCAACTCAGGTTAACATAGTGTGTCATGGTCAGGCATTCAGTTTCTAAAAGGCCTGGCAATAGGCTAGGAGCTGCTTCTCAAAGAAAGATTAGTTGTCACAGAATCTTACTCCAAATTTCACAGGGCCTCTACTGTGATTTACATATGCTGTCTCTTCACAAACTCCAGCTTCCCTTTCTGTCACTGATACCTCAAATGTCTGCTAGGTCATATGGCCCATGCCAGAGCAGTCTACACCTGTTGCAGAGCTTTCTCTTGCTCTGGACCCCAGTCAAAACTAGCAGCTTTCCAAGTCACCTGGTGAAGGGTTGGAAGAACACATCCAAATGGGAAATGTATTGCCTCTTACATTCAAATGAACTAATAGGTTGTATTAGTTTGTGTTCCTTTAAAAGATAGAATTCCCAGAGACTATAACAAAAAGGATGTATTTGGAAGGCTTACAAATCTGAAGATACAGTCCAAGATGGCAGCCTGTGCATACGAGAAATGTAGTGTCAGATGGCTGCTCAGCCGCAAAGTAAAACAGCCATCCAGAACTATAGGGCAGCCCGTGAGAGTCTGCTGTGGATCTTGTTTGTTCGAAGAACAATAACAAAGACCTGAAACTGAAGATCAGTGACTTGAGATCAGCAATGAGCAGCCAGGCTCCAAGTCAAGTGGGGAACAAATCTGTGATGAAGATCTGTGGTGTGTAACAAGTTGGCATCCATAAACAATGAGAAGATGAGAGCTTTCCCAGAGGAAGAAGCTGAAAGAGTCTTTCTTCTTCCTTCCTTTCATACCATTCCAGTTCCAGCTGGGCCTCCCACATCTGGGTGGGTGCTCTGCCCTCATTTGCTGGCCCACGAATTACTCACACTCTAATCCAGACTGGTTCTCAATTCCCAATCTAGACATGGTTCCCAAACCCTAATTCAAGTGTGATTCCTGATTACCTACAGTTGCCATAATGTCTTCAATGGTCACATAAGTGTTGTGTTTCTTTCTTAGTTTTAGGAGTGTCCGATGAAGGAAATTACCTTCCACCTTAGAGGGAAGGGAATATCTCTGAATCCCCTACCACTGGAGTTTTTGTAAGTTCACTTAAATAGAGAGCCCTTGAATTTTAGTTGGATTTATTTGATATCTTCTGATGCACATATATTTTACCAGCAAGTCCAGAAGAGGTTCTAACTCATGCTCATTTGGTTCAACCACTATAATTTTATCAATGTAATGTACAAGCATGATACCTTATGGAAAAGAACATGAAGATCCTTGCAAACTAAGTTGCAACATGGGACTGAAAAGTTTATGTGCCTTTAAGGTAGAACATTAAAGTTGTATTGCTCTCCTTTCCAGCTGAAAATAAATTGCTTCTAGTGAGCTTCATGAATAGGTATGGAGAAAAAGTCATTTGCCAAATCAATACCTGCATGCCAAGTACCAGAAGATGTGTTAATCTGCTCAAACAAGAAGACTATATACAGTACAGCAGCTGCAGTTGAAGTCACCACTTAATTAAGTTTTCAGTAATCCACCATCATTCTCCAAGATTCATCTTTTGCAAAAACCAAATAAGAGAATTAAATAGGGATGTGGTGAGAACTATCACCCCTGCATCTTATAAGTCCTTGGTCAGGGCACTAATTTCTACAATCCCTCCCCACAATGCAATATATATATATATTTTTTTTTTTTTTTGCTATTTTCTCAAGTAGCAGAAATTCTAATGGTTTCCATTTGGCCAATTCATCCTAACAGTCTTCGCAATAAGGGTTAGAGAACCAACACAGGGATTCTGTTAAATACTAAGTATGTCTGTTCTAGTTGTGCATTCCAGAATCAGAGAGAAGACATAGGAAGCTATCGATCCGCATCTAGGTCTCCATTCCTTCTGGCCAGTAACAATTCTACCCACTCAAGATGAACAAAAATATCTCTAGATATTGCCAATGTCTTGGGCTCCTGGGTGGTACTGGATAATAACAGGCCTGTCCCACCCCCTACCCCCCTGTGAAGGAAACTGATGCATTATGGAAGATTCATGTCCACCATTTTTATGTACATTACTTCCAACCTGGTATTGGAAAGACAAGAAAACAGCAAAATATACATAACCCAATCCGATGAGAGCCATAAACGAGTGTGACAAATATTTTGCATTATATGAGACCGTGATATGGCTCAATAAAATATAACAAGCATTTGGGAACAATAAAACATTATCAAAAAATGTATAGAGAATAGGTACTAGTTTTGTGCTAAGAATGAGAAAGCTGGATTCATAAAAGATGGTCTTTTAATAGCCTGCAATATAAGACACTTCACAGTAACCATTTGAAAAATGAAGATAAAGCTTTGCATATAGACAGATTGATATGTACAGAAAAAGAAGGAGTAGAGGTTAATGAATTATTTCTAAATCAATATAATGTAATAAAATTCTCTCTTCTGTGAAAATGGGGAATTTGCATTTATGCCCAGTGAAATATAGATGAACAGTGATTGTGCTTATTACACCTGTCACAGTGAAAAAAATCAGGGCACATTCTCTACTAGTTACATTTCTTCAAAACTGATTAACCTTAATACATTTTTCCCTTCACTGGTCTCACAGAGTTTACTGAATATGGTGAGTCTTGATTAAAATTGCCCACATCTTAATTCAAGTCATCCCTTTCTCTATCTCGTGTATCTTTGATCATTTCTTTAAATTAACTATTTGACTAATGGGAAGAATGCAATTTCTTGGTCAGGATATACTTAAGAATTTAAATAAGGCGTCCCTCAAAAGGAAACTTTCAAGGAAATTAAAAGAAGATACTAAAATTACTAGATTTTATCCTTTCTATCTATTTAGGATGGAAATTCTTCAAAGGCAAAATAAGAATCTTTATAAAGAAAAATAAGATTTTTTTTGTTTTTCAAAAGCTCTATGCATATGCAATTTGTGAATATTCCATCTTTTCCTAAGCCATGCATTTTACAAGTTCTACTATTTGGTACACAGTTTTTTTAAGTCAATATTTTGTTTTGTTAACTGAGTATATTTTTGTTATTTGGTGACCTGGCAACTCATCAAGATTTTTTTACCAGTAGATCTGATTTTTTTAAGAAACCCCAGACGCCCAACAATATATTCAATAATCCACAGCTTAGGAAGAATATCAACAGCTATTGCCTTTCTGCTTGAGTGCAATATATTACTACGCTAACTATGCCTGTAATAAATAAAACATTTTGGGGCATCTAGTTCTATAAGGTAATATGAAGAGCAACAACATGAGAACAATGGCCTCAAGTGCCAAAGCGAGAGCAGAATGTCTTCCAATCAGATTCGCGCCCTACAATAGGGGGCTCTTCAGCACATTGTGTCTTTGCAAACAGAGAAATTTCATTCATAAATGCAGAACATTTGTCTCAATTACAATTTTCATCAAAAATATTTTCAGCTTCTTAATAGCTAGAGCTATGAAGCCAATATATATGCTTTTGTTAATAACCTCTTGGGTCTGTTTTTTATAATATTCTATAGAAAAAATCAATTTATTTTCTGTGCACTCATAAAAAGTAATGTAAAAATAAAAACATCTTCCACTTACACATATACTCACCTAGGTATTGGGGTTAGACTAATCTCTGTTATAATTCTCTCAAAGGAGAACAGAAGATAAGATATAAGCTTCAGAAAAATAAAATTAATTTATTGAAACAATAAAAAATGAATCCAATGAACAAATAATAGGCCTATTGGAGGTAACTTATCTTAGTAACTTATCATACTAAACATAATAAAGATAAAATAAATAATAAGCGTAACATATACATTACATACAGATAAAATTGCTTCTGCCAATTTATTTCAATAAGTAGTAAAAAATTCACTAAGTTGATACACACACACACACACACACACACACACACACACACACACACTCAGCAAGCTCAGCAAGGCTTTAAACTATGCCAAATATTTCCACCTCCTAAGTACAGTGAAATAGTTAAAAATCTGAGTTCTTAAAATACTTTTTAAGTTCCTTCAATTAATTTAAAACAGGCTAAAGGGGGTAAACGCACATTATAAAGTGATAAATGCTTCTGTCTGTTATGAAAGAAACTCTAGTTGAAATATGCACAAGCCTAGTTGTTTTTAGAACCTGCTGAGATTCAGTTCCTCTGCAGCAGATCCAAGAAAAATATGAGAAAGAATAAATATCCCATTTTCTTTCCTGTGCCTGGAGATTACTTTGGTTGAATGGGTGACTTCATCATTTTTTTCACACTGTGTGTATTTCTAGGACAGTCGCCAATGACACCTTTTTATCAACTATTCCAAGGCATCAATTCAAATCTTATTTATACAAAAATAGCCAGGAAAAATCCATCCAAGTAGGCTCCAATCATTTTTTTTTGTCAGTGCTAACCATCAGTAAATGCTAAGATTTTTTTTTCCTGTGGCAATTAATACAAAATTGCCAACATCCATCATTTTTAACACAAGTGATGTCCGTGCTCATCAGGGAAATATATGAAAGACAAACACTCAGATTGCTGAATGGTGGTCTCAAGGTCAATTTCAACTATCTACTAGAAACATTTACAGACAACTGAAATTGCTTATAATTTGTCACCAATCTCTAATAGCACTCCTCAGTAGTTAAGCTGTATCTTTATAATTTGACCTGGCCAACACAAGCTTTAACTCAAAGAGATGATTTGGTATAGCTTAAACAAATGAAGAGCACATTTGTCCCCAAGCAAGAGCATTGGCAGTCATCACCCTTGGTTAAATTCACCTCTTTAAATTAATACGATTGTCTAAAATTAAACCTTGTATTTATTTTTGTTCATAGTAGAAAACACAGTGTGGAGTTTGAGAATAATTTTCTCTTTGAATTGCTTAATGGCAGAGTTAACAGCTGAACACATCTAAGGAAAGATAAATTGCAGAAGGTTGAAAAATTCTAAATTGGAAATCCATCCAGTTTCCAACTAGTTTTGAAGATCAGTGTATTTCCAACATAAGAATGATTCATAAGTACAGATGCTTTGAATAAAAGTAAAATCAAAAATCGGAACAAAACGCACTCTCATGCAATAAAGTTGCAAGAAATACTGACAACTTAGTGTCATAGACATTAAAGTGAGTGTTCTCTTTTTTTGGTATATTAAAAAAAGAAAACCTATGAATTAAATCCCCAAGGAAGT
This sequence comes from Ctenodactylus gundi, assembly GCA_004027205.1. Taxonomy (NCBI): domain Eukaryota; kingdom Metazoa; phylum Chordata; class Mammalia; order Rodentia; family Ctenodactylidae; genus Ctenodactylus; species Ctenodactylus gundi. The sequence goes on from PVKB01001623.1 coordinate 112,746, forward strand.
CACTTGAAAGGAAAGAGCAAGTATTAACGCTGTCATACAATTTTTAAAATAGCACCAGATTAAAAAAGAACCACCAGGTACTTTTCATGCTTATTTTTTCCATGAAGAAAAGTTGTCTCAGCTCTGGTGCAACAGATCAGATGATTTCAAAAACCACATCCTCATTACTCAGAACCAGATTCCACCTTTCAGTATTTCAGTATTATTAGTTCTGTCCCCGATTTCTTCCCTTGAAACCACTGCGTGTGTTCTCAGTGGTCCAGTGACCACTGCTGATGCCAATCAGACCCCTCGTTTTCATAACAGATGACGTTTAACATGAAGTAGGTCAAGCAAAAAGGAACCGTTGTAATGGAGAAGCAGGTCAGTGTGTGCTAGAAATGTTCAACACATACACACATGTTGACTTCTTTATCTTAAAGTGGCTATGCATTTAGAGTTTAAAATAATTGCTGGGTTTTCATGTCCTAGAATTTAACTGCATGTGCTCACTTATTGCATGTGGATATCCCTACAGTATTTCACAACCATGGAAGTGAACACTGCTTGTGCTCCCTGCTGTCTGTGGTAGAAGTGACATTTTCATATGGGGTAGAGAAGAGCCTGTACTAATCACGGTAGCAGGTGGTGGTGTCACTCTGTAGAAACTAGAGCGTTTCCCCTCCCTTGCCTCCTCCCCTGATGCATAAAAGGCTCACTTATTCCTCTTCCATTTTAAGGAAGACAAAATCAGAACCAATCTGTAGCTTGTTTGCCTGGACCCTAGAGTGTCACTTCTTAATGGCTCCCTAGAAAGGCTCTTTTGGTCTAACCTAGTCTCAATGATATGTTGGTTAGCTATTGCCACATAATGAAGCACCCCAAAACTTGGTGCCCGGACACACAACAATCACTTTTAATCTCTTACATTTTCTGTGGTTCAAATAAAATTTTTGACAAGGCTCAGTGAGGTCAACTGAACTCTACAACATCTGGAGCATCAGCCAGGAGACTTGGTAGCTATGACTTCCAGTCCAGTAAAGGGTCCATAGCTCATTGGTCTTACAGTTATGAAAAAATAAGCATGAAAAAATCATCCCCCCACCCTCTCCGAAAAAATGGAACCTTCAGTATTGTTAACTGGAATGCATAAATATAGCTTGCTTGTGGACTGGCTCTCTTGTAACTTGGTAGCTGTCCTTAAAAAAAATGAGTAGAGATGGAGGAAAGTTGGGGAAGAGGAAACAGAAATCGTATCTTTTATTTCCTAGCCAAATGACACATAAGGAACAGGGTCAGTTACATCATAATTGTAAGCAAGTTGTAAATGCAATTGCAGGGGCATCATTAGCAAATACATTCTGCCTCCACCTATCATCAGCACTACATTTGAATTGTGCTGAACCTCTAACGACTTCTGAAAGAAGGGTGAATTATTAGTTCTCTTCCTCCTCCTAGTTTCAATATTTTTTTCAATTTCATTAGCATGAAGATTTTTCCACATACTGAGCAATATGTTAAGAGGTGTTATAAGAATATTTTATGTTTGATTTTTGTTGTTATTGCTGTTATCATGGCTTGTCTGTTTTCTGAGACGGGATCTTGCTCTGTTGTCCAAGCTGGTCCTGAACTCAATGTATAATCCATTGTTGGTCTCGAACTCATGGCAATCCTCGTCCCTCAGCCTCCCAAGCACTGCATTGCAGGGGTGCACCACCATGCTAGGCTAATTTTTATATGAGGCTGGGGAATCTAACCCAGGTTTTGTATATGCTAGGCAAGTGCTTTAGCTACTGAATTATGACATTAAAATATAGTTTATACTAATATAAAATTTAAATTTTGCTTTCATAGGCCTGTAATTGTCAATGTCTCTCATTTTTTCAGTTATTATGATTGATCGTATTTGTTTTGAATGTGAGTAAACTAAAATGTGAAAGAGTTAAGGAACTTTCCAGAGTCATATTGGTAGCTCACAATGGAAACAAGACTCACACTATAGAAAAAATTTACTATGAGATCTGTATAAATTATTGAAACATTTTTCCACCTTTTTAAATTCTTTCCTCCACTGGACTTCAAAAGTATAAGATAATCTAAAAAAGCAATTTTATCACATAGCCTTCCTAGTTCAAATACAATTATTACAATTTTGTGTTCAGTACTCCTCAATCTACTCTTTGCTCCCTACCTGAAAAGAAGAGAAAAGAAAGAAAAGAAAGAAGAAAAGAGTATTTCAGATAATCAAAAGTACAAACTACCCAAGTAGAATTGACCAATAAGGAGAGCCAAGTGACGTAGCCAAACATGGTTTTGCTCAGTCCTTGGGAGGAGTTGATTTGCAAAGGCAAAGGTAGCGCATATTTCACATGCCTTGGAGCTTTATAGACACACTGTAAATGAATTAAACAGCTATATTTCTGGTACATGCTTTTTAAAATTTAAGGAATATATATCGGCAAAATATAAAGACTTGGCAAAGACATCTACTATGTGTCTGTAGTTTGTAGTAGTTTTCTAGGACTAACAAAATACCACAGGCTGGGTGGCTTAAGTAATATAAATTGTTTTTTTCATGGCCCTGGTAGGTAACAGCCCAAAATTAAAATGCTGACAGGGTTGATTTCTGGGAGACCCGTAGCCCAAGCTAATAGATGAACATTTCCTTCATCTTCACATGGTCTTCCCTCTGTGTCTTCCTTTTCACATAGTATTCTTGTAAGAACATCAATCATATCTGAGTCCACATTAATGTCTTTACCTTAACTAGCTACATATACAATGTTCCTATTGCCAGAGATCTTATTTTAAATTACAAGATAATGATGTCATTATATGGACTGGGAGGACCCAATCCAACCCATTATAGAGTTCCATCACCTCTGCTTCTTAAAAATAGAGAAGATTTGGTAATGAGCTAATGATATTGAAGGTAGGTGATTTCTCTCAGCTGTGTGCTGGTGAGGATGATATTCTGCCCCACAGAGCAGGGGAGCTGGCTAACCACAAGCAGGAGCGGGTCCACTGAGGGAGGAACTTGGCGGGCTGAGAGTATAAAGAGTATAAAGTATAAAGCCATCTGTACCTCTATGGTGTAACAGGAGCCAACACAGAAGCTATTTTTCTATTACTTTTTGGGTTTTCTGTCCACCACAATGTACTTACTTCACTTATGCAATAAAAGTCATTATGCATGAGCCTCCATCAAAGAAGTCAGTCCCTAGAAGGGCAGCTTCTTCTCAGAAACCTAGCCCTTAAAATCTTGCTGTCAAATATGCAGGCAAAACCCAGGGAATTATGAATAAATAAAGACAAACTTTCAGATACTTTGCCAAATGAATTCAAGAAATTCTGAAAGCTTTCAGAGGAAGAAAAATAAATTTGATTCAATACAAATCCCACAACTGTGAATTTAATATCAATTCAAATATGACTTTTAAAATGTTAGATGATATCTTCAAAATTGGCCTAGATGCTATATATGTAAGTCTATTTATAATTTTATTGTTTATATTTCTTTTTATTACAAAAAATAGGAAAAAAGCAAGGGCATTACTACCTCATTTCTTTAGTTCATTCAAAGACATTGAAAGGTAGAAATTCCTAAGCCTGTTACATTTTACCAGTGCTGTCACAGGAATATTTTTCCTGGAGAGATGTGAGCACCTGCATCTATTTGCCCTAGATAGTGCTCAGCAGATAGACCAGAGTAATGACCATGCCACTGTGTACTTTGGTAAGCCAATGAGTTTATTGGGGTTCTTTATACGAGTACAGGTGTAGACTTTCCTACATGTAGAAGCATAGGTGAAGGCTGTATACAGGAGCACAGGTGGGGGGTCACTTACAGGTCTATGGGTGACGTAAAAGGAAGTTGCATCACAGAAAAGCCCACCCCAGCATAGATGACTTGCAAGAAGCACATGCTGCCTCCCCACTCACCTTCCCAGCCAGCTGCTACTTTCTCATTCTGGGTCCTCCCTCCCTGCCTCACCTCATCCTGGCTGCCGGTGCTCTTTGAGCTTGGCCAGGCCTCCTTCTCATGTTCACTCTGGCCTTGTGGCCTCGGTTCCCTTGCATATCCCCAATCACAGTGTTCCTACCCAGGCCCGATTGTGCACCACTTACAGGAGTGCCCTAAGTCTGAGCACACGTGTTGCATGTCAGAAGGCATGTCCTGGAGTCATAGGATGTGCCCTTCGTACACCACAAGTGGCACCCAGGATAGGGCCTTATGGCTTCTTGCCTAAACACGGGTGAGGCTCTCAGCCATCAGCACTTTACCTAGTCCTTCATAAAGTGTTCACCCATGAACTTTCACTTTCCCTCCAGGAGAATCAGAACATTTGTTATGCAACCAGCAAAAATCTCGTTTTAGGATGTTTTATTATGGATAACTTTTAAAGTATGAAAAATAGGGTAAGAAAATAAACTTTCAAATACTCTCCTAAGATCCAATAATGGCCAAGAATATGCCACACTAATTTGCATCCATTGCACTCTCATGCTGTTGGACTCTCTTGTAAGAGTGTGTTACTGTAGTTTGACTTCTAGTCATCAGTTTGATTGTACATATTTCTGAACATATATTTCTAAAAGCTATAAATATATTCACGCATCTTATAGTTCTCAGTACTGTTATCATACCTCACAAAATAATAATCCTTCTACAGCACCAAATAGCACCAAATACATACACAAATTTTGTCCCACCTCCCCGGCCCCATACTAAGGAAAGAACCTGGTCAGGATGCTAAGCTATATCCTCAAGCTATATTAATATTTTTATTTTGAGACAGGATATCACTAAGTCTTGTTGCCCAGGAGCCATTCAAAATCGCAATCTTCTTGCCTCGTTCTCCCAATTGCTGGATTTATAGGCCAGTGCTATCCTCAATTGTCTCCAAGGATATTTGTATTTGTCTAGCTTGAATCAGGATCTGAATAGCGTCCTTACATTAATAGCATAGTCATTATTAATGGAAGGTATCCACATCATCCCTCGGAAGACTTGTGGTGTTGAGGGTTTGGTTGCTCATGGACTTCAGAGCAGTGGTTGGATCATGAGGTGCTAACTTCAGCGGATTATTCCACTGATGAGGTGATAATCTGATGACTTTATTGGAGTTGGTAAAAACAGACCAAGGGATCAAGTTGAAGGGCATAAGTCCTGGTCCCCAGGTCCCTCCTCCCTGATTCTTTCTCTCTTGCTCTGTTTCCCAGCCACCTTGAGCAGAGCTGTTTTCCTGCACCATACCCTTTGATTGTGATGCTACCTCACCTCAGACCTACAGCAGAGGAACCAGCTGACCATGAACTGAAAACTAAGAAGCCATGAGCCACAATAAACACTTCCTCCTCTTAAGTTATTAATGTCAGATATTTTGTCACAATGATAGAAAGTTGACTAGTACACCCACCCAGAATTGTACTTTCACTATACCTTCAAAGCCTTCGCTTTCTATGTGGAGCATCTAACTCTTACTGTCCATCTGCTACAGCAAATGAGCGCATAGGACTTATTTTATTAGGATGCTTAGACACATGAATGCATGGAGTGAAAAAGACTCTTCCCAAAGGAATAAATCTGCACGGGCATGAAAACTAGCACATACACTTGCTAACCTACAGTGAGGTTATAACCCAACGAATCTACTGTAATTTAAAAATATATAAGATGCAAATGCATTTAATCCACCTGCCCTAGCACACACTACAGTCAGCAGCACAGTGCACTGCAGGGTATCAGTTGTTCACTTTCATGATGGCTGTCTGGATGCTGCATCTCATTGTTGCTGCCCAGCTTCTTCAGGGGGGATCATAAGCATATCACAAGCCTAGGAGAAGATCAAAACTCATAATTCAATTTCTACTGAATGTGTAATTTGCCTTTGCACCACCATAAACTTGACTACAGAAAGTTCAACAAATCGAGAGCCATCTGTGCAATTATAATAGCACACACATTAATCAGAATTCTAAGGTAGTGCCCAAGAGTCCCTGGTGTGCATATAATTACCTCGGCTGGAATGTAGGTGGAATTTTTGCATTTGTAAGAACAGTTGTTCTTTGTAAGGCATGGCACTTGGCAAATGGTGATGGATGGCCATTTGCATGGGTGAGCAATGCAGAGGGTTGCAGATCAGCCACAACATCCCTGGTCTGAAATAGATCTCACGCTCTCATGGTGAGATGCCTGAGGGGACACCATAGCAAGCGCTTATGGCACCCTCCAGGAGTGGGGAGTCATCTCTGCCCAGTGGCCAGCAAGAAATGGGCACCTCCTACCTTCAGTTCCTCAAGGAACTGACTTCTGGCAACAGACTGGATACCCTTTAAAGGAGACCCAAGGTTCCACTTGGAAACCTCAGGATGGCCACCTATTCTTTTGCAACAAAGTATGGGCCTGAGCCAAAGAATGAGCTTTTTTCATACTCTGCCCACAATGGTTACAAAATAATAAATACTAAATGTGAGATAATTTGATGAACAACAATAGTAAATCATTGCACTTTATGCCTATCTATATATTCTATCTGCATGTATTTGCACATATGAATGACAGGTGTCAGCAAATTTGGAGTTAAGAGATACGCATAGCTTAATTGTAAAAAATAATATAATGGGCACATTTTGAAAGATGAAATGGAGAACAATGATGTCCACCTTTGACTCCAGTCTTCGCGCCTTCTTTCCTCCTAACAAACCCTGACTGTGTCCAACATGTGGCCATGTCCTGTAGGACAAAAGGCAGCACCTGCAGAAAGCAGCAACACGTTGAGTGTTCAGATCCAGGCACGATAACATCACCGCCCTAGGTGTAAGTAAGCACTGACTGAATTTCCCAACAGTGAAACAGGAAGAGAAAAAAATTTTACACGTGTGCACCCAGATGCCCGGCTTTTTTGTGGTGCTGGGGAATCATACTCAGTGTGATATGCTTGCTAGACAGGCACTTTAACCACTATACTATTCCTCCAGTCCCAGGAGGAGAAATTTCTATGAAAAATTTTCCTCATGGTTAAAAATCTCACACGAGAAAAAACTTTACTTTTTTCCCACATTTTATTGATATGTATACGTGCAAAATTCAAGGTTTACAATGTAGTTGAGCATTTTTAAAAATTCCTTTGGGTTACTTGGATGTGGTGCTGCAGTTGCAACCACTGTCTTGGGTTAAGTAAGCTGGTATAAGAAAACAATCCTAAATGCTGAATACAGCAGAACAGAAAAGGAAAGTGTGAAACTCTGACCTTGATGATGCTATTGACCTCCTTAATTAAAAAAAGATGAAGTCACCCTACCATAAGACCTTTTGTTGTTTGAGTTAATAAATAATAAATTAAGCTATTTTAGCTGTGTTTTTTGTCATTAGCTGTCAAAGGCATTCTAATTTAAGCTTTTGTTCAGAACTGTGCTCCATGTCTGGAGAAAGAACACACACTCGATTAAAGTTTATAATAAGAAGTCAAATTGTCAAAACTCTCCTTTTCCCTTAATGCATTTTTGACCCATCCTAAGCAACATGAAATATTTGACTGGAGTGAAGAGACTGTATTATTTAACCCCTACTGAAGGCCAGATCATGCTTGATACTCTCATTTTCTTTCTTGCCAATTCCATGTAACAGCTTTTTAGCATTGATATAAATATCCAGTGTCAATTGGAATCTACAGTTCATTAAAAAGTATCCCATATCCCAATCTCTTCTCCAAAGCATTGTTCCTTTTCTACCATGACTCTGCTTCTCTCCTATAAAGAGTATCTATCTTTTGGCCCTCTCAAGCCCCTCACCAGCAAATCTGGATGCAGAGTATTTGTCTAGCTTGACATAATTGGATGCTTCCAAACTGTAACTTCTGCTTAACAACCCATGGTGGTAAGGTCAAGATTTGAAGACTATAAAAGATGATAAAATTTTGAACCTGAACACATGGTTTCCAAACTTAGACTTTGTTAGCTAAATTTAACAGCAAAATAAACAAAGCTGGAAAGAATATTAGTGAACGAGAAGGTAGGCAAGAGAAAATATCCTGAACGAAGCAGGTGGGAAGTGAGTGAACCAAAATAGAGGACAGAAGAAGTAATCAGAGGCAGAAAGTACGTAACATATGTGTAACCTGTTTTTCCAGAAGGAAAGCAAAATGAACTACTAGGAATACTTGAAAAAGATAATGGTAGAATTTTTTAGAAATTAATAAATATTATGAAGCACAGATCCTAGAAGCACTGCGAGCCACTACTAGAATGCAGTACATAGAAAAATGAGAACATCATTCTAAATTAGTGAAAATCAAAAACAGAAAACATTACAATCACATTAGAAGCCAAAAGAGGAAATCCGCAAAGGCCAAACACTGGTCTGCAGGAAATGTTTTGACAGGCATGACAAAAGCTAGAAGAAAAAAAGATTAATATCTTCAATATACAGAAAGAAAATAACTGCCAATGCAGAGCACAGCACTCAAAGGGGGCCTTCTGGCAAAGCAGAGAAAATAAAAATACATTTTAAACAACGAAAAAAATTGATCTCTAATAGACATACACTAAAGGAAATACTAAGAAGTACTTTTCATGTAGAAAGAAAAAAACAGATGGGAATGAAGAAATCTATAAAGAAATGACTAACAATGAAAGTAAGTATGTTATGTTAAAGGTAAGAATAAATATTTCTTCAAAAATATTATATGCACATGTACATATAAACGTGCATTCATAAATATGTATTTGTCTCACATATGCAAAATAGAAAGGGAGTTTGTAGAGATATCCTCAACCGCAACAACATCTTTTAGTTCTGAACTATAAATATGATAATTCAATATTTACTTGTCAACATTATGCTTGTGGAATTTGTTTTGGCTCAAGCATTGTCTGGGAAGAGACAGAAAGAACCAAATTCTTTTACATGCAAAAGAGGCACGATGTGGTTTTTAGGGAAACCACTCAAAGAAGAGCAAAAGACTATTCAACTACCAAAATAGGAGGACCAAAATAGCAAAAGTGGCAATTCAAAAGGCAACACCGAGGAGAGAAAAAGCGGATATGTCACATAGTTGGAGTTGACAGAATCGTGAAATTAAACCCAACACATTAGTAACTTACTTTGTTGGCTAAATGTTCTTCTATAAATGCATTGTTTCTTGGGCCCTACTGTAGGCTTCTAAAAAGAGGAACATTTCTAGCAAATACCTTCTTCCACTCCGGGTGCTGTCTCGTCACCCTGTTGATTGTTTCCTTTGCTGCACAAAAGCGTTTTAGTTTGATGGAGTCCCATTTGTTGATTCTTGCTGGTATTTTTTGTGCCGCTGACGTTCTGCTCAAGAAATCCTTTCTTTTCCCAATATCTTCTAGGGTTTTATGTATTTTGTCTTCCAGCAGATTAAATGTTTCTATTTTGATAGCCACCTCTTTTGCCCATTTTGATCTGATTTAGTATATTGTGACAGATATGAATCTAAGCTCGTTCCCCTGCATATGGTAATCCAATTTTCCCAGCACCATTTGCTGAAATGTTGTCTTTTCTCCAGCGAATTGTTCTGGTCATTTTGTCAAAAATCAGGTGTCTGAGGATGTGTGAGTATCCTTGATACTTTTCCACTGGTCTTCCTATCTGTTCTTATACCAGTACCATGTAGATTTAATCACTGTGGCTTTATGATGTATTTTGAAGTCTGGAATTGTGATCCCCCAGCTTTGTCCTTGCTATTTATGATTTCTTTTGAAATTCTGTGTCTTTTCTTGTTCCATATAAATTTTGGAGTCGTTTTTTCTAGTTCTGTGAAAATGATGCTGATATTTTGACTGGCGTTTCATTGAATCTATACAGCAGCTTTGAAAGCATGGCTGTGGGAGAAAAAACAAACACATCTACACTGTTGGTGGGACTACGATCTCGTTAACCGTTATGAAAAGCAATCTTTAGAGACTTTTCTTAGAAAGCTAAGAATAGAAATCCCATTTGATCTAGCTATGGCTATCGTTTGAAGATGATTTTTTCAAAAACACATGTTGGGGCTGGGGCGTATCTCAGTGGTTAAAGCACTTGCCTGAAACACATGCTGAAACTTGACTACACTTCTAGCAGTCTTTCCTAGAAGGTGAGGCCTTTAAAATGGAATTAATTGTGAAGAACAATGAGTAATGACTTCTTGGTGAGACTAGGTTAATTCTATGGCCCTGAGTAAATTCTGCCTCTCAAGGAAACTAAACTTCCCACAAAAATAGGTTGTCATCAAGTCAGACCAACCATTTTGTTTGATGTCTCTTTATACCATTTGCTTTTCAGCTTTTCTGTCATGTCATGACACAGTACAAAGTCCCTGTATGATGTGGCTCAGAACTTCTAGACTCCAAAATGGTGAACTAAAGACACATTTTTGCTTTACCAATTTTCCTGTGTCAAGTATTCTTTTATAACAAAAGAAAAATGGGCTGATAGATTCTAATATTTTCTAAATTGAAACATAAATGAAATTTAATCCACATCAAAAGACATTTACTTTTGCATATTAAGAGCTACTTTAAAATTTTATAACTAAATGAAAAAAGTGAGATAAGTAGCCAAGACATAGAAGAATGAGAGGCAATGGATGAAGGACTTGCTCTATGAGGTTCTAAAACTGATTGTGTTATAACAATGATGACAGTGTTATATTGATGAGAAAACAAACGCATACACTAATCAAGTGGGATACAGACCATGAAACTTATTCAATCGCTATAAACTTTAATTTTTGACTCCAGAAATGGGAACGGAATGATCTTCTACTCAACGATGCCAAGAAAATTACATTTTGTTATGAAAAAATTAATTGGATCCTATCACACACCTTACAAAAGCCCAGAAAAATTATAGATTTAAATGGGAACAATCCTCTAAGCAGTTTTCAGAAGATAACAAGATCTCTTTAATAACGGCAAGGAAAAGTATTTTATCATAGTTTGTAGAAAATACTAGGTACACCGACCAAAAATAAATAAATAAATAGAACTATCTTGAAATTAAATATCTCAATTCCTCAAACACCGAGTTAAAAGACAAATGATAGAATGGTGATGTTTGCAATGCAGTCATCCAAGCGTGCGCATCTGCAGCGCAGAAGAAAACCCAGTGGGATTAGGCACAGGCAGACTGATCAGAAAATGGACAGGAAATGGGGAGAGACACTTTAAAGAAAGCAGGCTCCAAGCGTCAGAATACATAGGAAAAGGTGCTTGATTCCATTGGTTACAAGAGAAACGTAAAATATCCACTAGAAAGTTTAAATTTTAAAAATAAATGTGGAGAGAATCTAGGATATGGAGAACATCTGTGTATTGACAATAGAAATTTAAATGATACAAAATGATAAAGATTGGCATTATATTCAAAATTGAACATGCACATATCCATTGACCAGCAATCCCTTTCCAAATGCATATTCATTACAAATGCCCACAAACAACTCATACAAAGAGGTTGATGGCAGGCTAAAACTCAACAATGAATGTAATCCAAATGCCCAGCATCTATAGAATTAAAAAATTGAATAATCTTATAAAGGAATACTCTATAGAAATAAATATGCAAATATTTATATGTAAAAAGTGAGTGAATTCAAGAAACAGAAAGTTGACAGATATATGTTGAATTGTCATATTTATTTATATTTCAAAACTAAGCTGTGGTGCTATAGGTGAGGATGATGACTGTTCTGGAGGAAGGTAAAGAGCCCAACAATGTTGGAGAACATGAGACGTTCTTGAGATGCTTGATTACGATGGAGGCCACACTGGGATTTTATGCTTTTGATGTGCCAAGTAGTTAGCGTGCTTTTCTAATTAGGAGTTATTCCCAATGATAAATAAGGCTTTATGGTACAAAGTGATCAGAAGAAAATATTCAGACTTTTTACCAATACCCAATCCAGTTGAGTAGCCACTCTCATACACATGGTCTTCTCTCTGAATATCTTTAAATCCGGGCCCTTCCCTGTGCACGAGGTCTCATTTTCCCTTGTTCACTCAAAAGCACCACTCTTCTCTGTGTCTGCCACATCACTGTCCTCTCTCATGAACCATTTTCATCAATTACATCCCAAAAACCCTATTATATTTATTCTTTTAAAAATGTGTTAAGTTGGGATGGGGTACAGATCCTCAGGTAAAGCACTTGCCTAGGAAATACAAGACCCTAGATTTGATTCCCCACATAAACCAGGTGTGGCATCACAGGCCTGTATTCCGGTACTCAAGAGGCTGGGACATAAAATTTTCATGAGTCAGAGAGGTGAGGCTGGGCTACATAGTGAGTTCTTGACCAGCCTGGACTACAGAACAAGACCTTGTCTCAATAAAAGTAAAAATAAATAATAAAAATAGAATAAGTAATTAAAATGCATTAAATTGACTAATTTCTCCCACGGGCTAAGTCTTTCCTCCTGCCTGTTGCAGGGCAGCTTCTGTACAAATCGTAATGCTCAAGGCTCCATTGCCTCTCCTCCCACGTTCTCCCAGTAGGCTTTCTCATCAGGCTTTTCACTTATTATTCCATAAAAAACCCTATTTTCTCATTAAGGAAACTAAAATCTCCCTTTTGATGTTTCAGTCACTTCCATCCTCACTGAGTGAGACTCATTTGACATGCCTCTTTCTGTTGGCTTCCGGGGTGCCACACCCTCGGGCCTTCATCCACCGCACAGGGGCTCTCTCCTCCTCCTCTGTGTCTAAAGCGCTTGAGGTTAGCACTGAGAGTCTTGGCTCCTTGTCTAGTTACCCAGGCTCTCTCAATGATCTCATCCAGCCTCCTGGGTTCCAGTGTGTTCTATATGCTGACCGCAGCTTTCAAATTTAAATCTCCAATCGACAGGTGCCTTTCAACTGCGGAGTCATCACTGTAACACCTCCTTGCCATAGCTGCTTGCAAGACAGGTTGTTTTCAGCTCACTGTTTCTGAAACTGAACCTCTGATTTTCTCACTCATACGGCTCCCTGACTTTCCCCTGTCTCCGTGGCTTTCTCCTCAGTCATAACAAGATCTGAGAATTGCTCTTGATTTCAGTTTCTCTGAAGCTCCACATTTAATCTGCAGCAAGTTCCTTCAGGCTCTTTTGATAAAACTCCCCCAGAGCTTAGCCAATTCTTTCTCTTTCTGTCCCTCTGCCCCAGCTGCCATCATCTGCCACCTTCCTTTCCGAGGGGCCTCTTAAATCTCTTTCTTTCTCGCTTTCCTTTCTTCAAATTACTCAAAAATGGCAGCCTGCATGATATTTCTCAATTATTTGTCAGATTTGTTCACAGAGCTGTTTAAATGCCTCAATATCCTCTTCTCGGCCCTAAAAAATCCAAGCCCCTGGGCTAGGGAGCTGCTGCCCTTTGCTCCTGTCGCCAGCTGTCCTGGCATCCTCCTCAAGGCCTCCTCCCTGCAAAGGCGCCTTCTCTTGCTCACGCGGGCCACCGAACTGCTATGCTTCCTGCCAGCGATGCAACTTTCACATATCTAGAATTATTTTCTTCTCTTACTTCAGTCCTTGCCCGTATTAAATCTTAATGGAGCTCGATCTCTTCTACTTCTAATTGCAACCTGCTTCTTTCTTCCTGAAGTTTCTGGTTACAGCACATCTTATCTTTAAGGTACTAAATCTCCATATGTATTTGCCCTGCTGTGTGCAGTCTGGCTCCTTTCCATTAGAATGCACGGCGATAGGGCAATAGCTTGTGTCTGGTTGTTAACACATTCCAAGTAGCTGATAGGTGGTAGCTGCTCAATAAATCTTTGTGGGATAAGGGCGTAAAAGCGGGACCTCACAGCTCTTTCACAGGCTTTGTAAATAAATCCAAGGAACGTAACTGGGAAATTATGAGCACATGAAGTTTTTCAAAAGCAAGCATAAAAGAAAACTGGGTTGATTTTAAAGATCGATTCAAAAGACACAAATAGAATATGTTGAGAGAAATCAAAATGTCCATTAGCTTGAAAGTAGAGAACAAATCATTTTACTTCCCCCTAACAATATGATTGCCTCCTTTCCCATGGGGAGGAGGAGAAGAAGAAGTGGAATTTTTAGGAAAAGAGGCAAAAGGAAGAAAACAGAACATAACATGATCATGTCATCAGTGAGCGAGAAGAGAGAAACGAGGAGGCTGCCACAAAGACAAGCCTGTGGTCCTTCACTACATGAAGACAGAGAGGCCTTCGGCCCCAGGGCCGTGTGTGAGCTAGCTGCACCTAGACATTGTCGTGGCCATGCACCTAGATGACTCATAATTAGCAAATCTAGAAACATCATTTGTCTTAAATATAGAATACCAGCTTTTCTCTAAAGCTCTCTGAATCAAAGTATTGCCTTCGACAGAGTCATATATAAATGCAGGCTATTTCATAAAAAGGATTTTCTTTCTTAAACTAGATGTTTACAAATAAAAGATGGGGAAAATGAGCCTCCTAAAATGTCAGCAGTCTCGGACCTCAGGCAGGCCAGGGGCACCTCATAAAATGGGCTTGCTTTACTGTGATCTTTAATTTAGCAAACTATAAGGATTCCCCGGGGACCGATTGTCTCTGAATCTTTACCTAAGATCTCTGTCACTAACGTCTCTTTGATCAAAGTAAGGGAGTATATGAAATATTGAGAAAATCAAACAAAAATCAATGCCCTCTATGAAAAGAAAATTAAGTATACGAAATCTTCTAACTCCTCCAAGACTGTCAAGGACAAGAAAACAGGCTTCTGCTATAACATTTAGAAGAAAACTGACACAATCTCTCTGTGGCATTTTAAAAACAAACTCAGATCCATGTATTCAGTCATTTAATAACACTGTCTACAGTGATAGAATCTCTGTTGTGTGGCAGAGACAGAGTTAAAAACAAAACATTAAAATCTACTTTTGAGATTAATAGGTTTATCAGTACATTGAGTAAATTGTTGGGAAAATTCCATTTAAAAATAAGGAATAATTTATGCACTATCCAATCAGAGAAAAATGGGAATGTTTTTCAGATTAGAAGAAAGAGTGATTCAACCTGTAACAAATTCAAAACAATTTACAGGCAACAGAAAGAAGGCAACAGCAGCCAGACAAAAGGGAGAAGGACCATTTGGGAAGGGCCACAGCCCAGGAGCCTCCCAATCTGCTCCTCAGGCGGGAGTGAAGGTGGGCTTCGAGGGAAACCGAGGCTTGCCTCTGGGAGAGAATGAGAGGTTCAGCTAGAAAGAAAGGCACAGACCAGTCTTGCAATGGCTCGTTTGCCAAGCACAGCATTTTAGGCTTTCCTAAAGGTCAGAGAAACCCACTGACAGAGGTTAAGCATGACAGCACCAGGATTTGATTTGCAGTTAATTTTCCTGGGAAAGTCTTTGGAAAAATGCATTGCAGAGAAGAAGAATAAAAGCCCTGAGCAGGAGGGAGAACATTCAGATTCAGGAGGAACATTCAGACCATTCACAATAATCCAGGCAAGAAGCACTAAAGAAATAAACTCAAGCAGCAACCAATCGGGGGGGAGGGGAAAACGTGTGTTCCAAATAAAACCTAAGAAATACAACTAATAGGCCACGTGAAGGAGGAGAAATAGTCAAAAAATGATATACATGGGCACAAATCCCCCGTTATATGTAATTAGCATGCTAATCAATCTGTAATACATTCATATTCAATTTCTTTAAAAGGAAGAGGGAGAAGCTTATACACAATTCGGGTTTTTTTTTGGTTTTGTTTTTTTGTTTTTGTTTGTTTGGGGTTTTTTTGAGTGTGTTGTTATCCTTTATAAACCAAGAGGAGGAATAGGCTGGAGTGGAAGGAATGGGCTTCAAGTTTAATGTGGTGGTTTTAAGATGTGTGTAGAACAACCAAAAGGGTATGGTAAATAAATAGCTGTGTGTGTAGTTTTAAATTAAAAAAAAAACTGGATAATAAATTGAGGTTTTGGAGTCATCGGATTTCAGGATGTTTGCTGGTGGTGAATACATAGAGTACAGAGCACAGACAACCAAAGGCTGGAAACCCTAATAATGTGTGGCTGAACCAAGAACCTAAGCCATGAAAGGAAACTGAGAATGAGACACTGAAAGGCAGGAGAAATAGCGGAAGTCAGCAGAGGCAGAAAGTCAAAGCCCAAGAGAAATGTTCGTAAGGCCAGGCCTTGTGAGTAGTTACATAAAAGGCAGGCACACAGCGTGTCTGTGTATTATTTGGTAATTGTGTAGTTAATACCATGTGGTTAGAGCAGCTTCTGACACAAAGAATGAGGCGCTCTGCACACAAGGGCATGGGTGCCATTTGCAGAAAATTTGTCTTCAATGAAAAAAAGGAAAGAGATATCTAATGGAACAAATGTAATTTTAGAAAGCAATTTTGAAACCATTAAAGAGATTTTGATGTGATACAAAATGTAGATAGAAAAAAAGATTTTATGTGACTGCTAAGAGACAAAATAAATGACAGAGCAAAGTGACTAAGAAGGTTCAAGGAGGTGAGTTCCAGAACACAGAAGACACTAGTGTGGATAAGAACAAACTGAAAGCTCAACAGCGCGCCTCTGATAAAATAGGTCCTCTATGTAATCATCAAGAGAGAGCATGGAATGAAAAAAGAAATAGAAGACGAGATCATCTTTCAAAGTTTCCATTTCTTCTGTTAAAAAAATGAATAGAGATAACTATTTCATGAGGTCAGTAAAACAATTGTAAATGGAGACGGCACATGGAAAACAGCCGAAGTCCTCAGTTCAGGTAGGTTCCCATGCGTGGAGGTTGTGTTCTCAGTAGGAGAGCCGCCACTAGCTTGCACTTCTCTGGTGCTGATGACTGCCCGGAGCACCTCTGCATCTTCACCAGGCGGGAGTCTCTAGCTCATGTCCTTGGGCAAAGGCACTAGCAGGAAGGAAGTGATACAGCTACAGTGAGGCCCACAGAAAATAAACAGTAAGTAAACTCTGTTCTCATTGATCATACTTGTTGACACTCACAGGGGCACACAATAGGCAAAGCCACTTCCTCCCTGAAAAGAGATAGTTGTCTCGGTTCTACTCCCCATGGATGTCTCACATGGCAGCCTTAAGTGCTAATTAATGCATGAATAAGAAAACTATAAAGTCAGGAACAATATGGGGCCGCCTCCCAGACCCTAACTCTACTGCATGAGGGCCCGGGGACCTCTCATCCCATTAGCAGAGATTCCTATGCCCCAAAGTATTTACTCCTCTTCCTGTTCCAGGTCTATAGATACGAATGATTATCACACTTATTTATTTATATTTTAATACATGCTCTCTTCCTCAGGCTTGAAAAAGACCTATCCCTCCTACATGTGCACACACACACGTATGCATACACACACACACACACACACACACACACACTCCATGTCAAATTGCATATATAGTGCATATTTTATTATATACTATTTTCTAACTATATAACAATTTTTTCAAGATAACTACTCAAATTCTTAACTAAAAAAGCATCTTTTTCAGAGACAAATTAAACAATGCTATTGTGACTAATGACTGCAGTGCAATGTTGTCTGTTTACAGTCTATTTATAGCTTGCATATATTTAATTTTATGACTCACTGCTGTCATTGGTTTCCCTTTAGATTTATGTTCCGGTAAAAATTAGGAATGTAATACAAGTATTGAAGTCTCTCAATTTTATATTATCAAAAGAATGAGCTGATTTTTATCCATGTAATCTCTTCTCCAGCCATTCTTTTGGCTACTACCATCAAGAATTCCAGAAAATATAGAACTGTGAATCCATTAAAAAAAGAAAAAAAAGCTTTAATATTTTAGAGCTTTAACTCCTCCTTTCCTTCCTCCCTTCTTCATTTCATGTCTTCCTTTTTGTTAAGAGCTAACTTGTATCAGAGCAATGTCTGGTACCAGGCCAGAGATGAAACATGGTGAAATGCTGCCCTGCTCCCCGGAAAGGCACTGCGGGGAGAGACCAGAGGCACAAGCACAGACAGACCACCCACTGTGGTTATAATGGAAAGGAACATGGGGATGGGACTTTCTGGTAGGTTCTACAGCAGACTGTTAATTTAGGTGGATCTTGAAAAACGATTGTGATAAAACCAGATAAAAATGCAAGACATACATAAATATTAATGACAGCATTATATAAAATAGGCACAATTGGGTAAAGCAAATACTCATCACTTAACAAAAAGATATATATATATATATATATATATATATATATATATATATATATATATATTTGTAATATAACAACACAGTGGTTTATTGTTTGACTATAAAAAGGAATAAAGTAGATGGCAAAATAAGAATAAACCTTGGAGATATTATGGTAAGTAGAAGAAGCTAATCACAAAATATTCATATTGTATGAATCATTGTATAAAATTGACCAGAAAAAAACAAACCCATGAAATACAAAGTAAATATATGGCTAGACAATGACTGCTAATGAATATAAATTTATTTTCAGGGGCAATGAAAACATTATACAATTGGAGCCTGGTAACGTTTATACAGCCCTATGAATGTGCTAGAAACATTGCATTGTGAGCTTTAAACAGTTGAATTATATGATACATAACTTATGTCTTAATAGAGATATTTAAAAGAAAAAACATATGACAGTCTATTTAACAACAACAACAACAAAAGAAAGTCTAGGCTCAAATTTGTTGCTGTGAAAGAGTCAAGGAAAACGTCCCAGCAGTCCGCTTAACATCGTACCCAGTGTTGAGAAGCTGAGGAGAAGAGGGCCTCATCGTCAAGTCGTGAAGTCTACAGAAACAAGGAGACATCGCATGTCCTGTTGGTTAGAGTTTCCTGTCGCTAGAAAAAAATACTCAATACCCACAACTTATAGGAAGAAATGCTTTATTTATTGCATGATTCTAGGGACTTCAATTCACAGTCAGCTGCTCAAAGATAGGAACCTCATAGCAGAAATATGTGGTAAATGTGCTTCATTCATAGCATCTGGGAGTGAGAGGAAGGAAAGTGTCAGAGAGGAACGAGCCAGGGGCTGTAAATAGCACCCAAGGTCCTGCCCCCAGACCCATCCAGACGCACCCAGAAATCTGCTCAGAAGTCTTCTTGGCAGCTCTCAGGCCCATCAGGTTGACAACCCATTTTAACTAATACATCTTTAAGCAAACTATATTATAAGTGAGTGTCTATGAATTTAAAAGTTTCGTAGTATTTTGAAGGAAGACTCAAAGAGAAAAAGAGATAATTAAGAGAGAAATCAGAAAATTTCATTGTCAATCCAATTCTTTGTTACTTGTGAACCAGGTGACTGCAGGGTTAACACAGAACTCAGGAATTTTGAAATCTGCATTTTCAGAATAAGAACCACAGAAACTGTGGGCAATACGTAGTTGCTGCTTACGTCTGTTATCAACATGCAAATATTTCTTGAGCATCTATGACAAATATTCACAAATATAAATAATGATATTTTAAATAAGGGAAATAATCTTACCTAAATGTGAACATATTTACATAAGCTATATAAGAATATACATTAATTACACTAGTCATGTGATTGAGGACCAATAACCAAAAGTTAGAAATACTTGTATTAACAGTTTTCAATTTTACATATAAATAAAGTCAGACTGGCTTTAAGAAAATTATATGGCTGCAACATTGTCTGATACTGCAGCACTCGAAGTCCACTGGACCTTCTACTGGTGTGGCAATAATTGATGGCAATAAGGAAAAGAATCTGCATAAAAATCAATGACTTCGATCACTTTCTTATCAAGGGGACATATACCCAACACTCACAACTTAAAAGGAGAAGAGATTTAATGTATTTTGACTCTCAGTTTCTGTGGGTTCAGTCTGTGGTCAACAGGCTGCAAGAGAGAAACTAAATGGAAGAACAACGTGGCAAAGGAAACGTGTTATAGTCAAAGCAACCGAGAGACACAGGGAGAAAGGAGGACTCAGGGACAAGAACACACACTTCCAAGTAACACTCAACGACCCACCTGCAATCAGGCCCCACCACATAATAGCACATTCAGTTACTGAACATAAATAATAGATGAACCCACTGATGAGTATGTCGTCACCAGGATCCAAACACCTTCTGCGCACATTAGACACGGTGGAAATATTTTAGATCTAAACCATATCAGACAACAAATGAAAGTTTCATCACGTAGTAGGGTTGCCCGAAGTGTGGCTAGTAGAGCATGTGTAATTTTAGTCTTTTCTATTTAAAACTTGATTTCGGGTCCCCAACTGAGATGTAATGAATTAGGACTTCTTGAGATTAAGTATAACAGTCTGCACTTTAATGCATTGCCTATGTATTTCTTGAGCACACTAATGTTTCAACAATTCATGGAAGATTTAAAAGGGGATTTACTCAAGACGGCATGTATTTATGAAAGTTTATTTTTTCTGAATATTATTACAAAGACGTTCCTTATCTAAACTAATCTCCTCCCTTCCACAGTGGTTTATGTCTACTGTGTCATCTGTTGGGTCTCCAACATACACAATCATGCTTTGCATTGATAATAGCAATCTCAAAACACAGTGACTAGTTTAAAGCCTGGCTTTTGAAGAATCCCTGATGTCCTATTACCATAATCATTAAGTTGTAGAGTTCTTCTCTACTGCAGCATGAAACTGGACACAGCATTTTATATCTGTGTGAATATTCATGTACATATTAGAAAATTGAGGTAACTAAATTTATATGAAGTTAAAAAATAGCTATTCTCATTAAGGGGGAATAGCTGTCCCTTACTATTTGCAGAGAAATCAGTTCTAGAACCTTCATGAATACTAAAATGCATAGATACACAAGATTCTTGTATGACATGAAGTAGTATTTCTACATAATCTATGCATATAACTTATATACATTCTCCAATATACTTTAAATCATTTCAAGATTACTTATAATACTTAATACAAAGTAATTGCCAGGTAATTAGTTGTTGTATATGCATGGAATGACAATTTTGAAAAGTCTGTACAATTTCAGTAATGACAGAACTGTGTTAACTATGTTATTGATCCATCACTGATAAAATCTGTAGAAGTGGGATCCATGATTGTTTGTTTAATAACTTAAGCAGGATGTGTGTGTGTAATATTAAATTTACACATAGAAAAATATAGAAATTACTTTCATACACAGACTTTCATTCCATTTAGAGAAAATTTGCACAAGGTTCTCAGTGGTATTCTTATTTTTTTTTAAGTCAACACATTATCTATAAACTGAAGATAGTGAGAAAACAAGTCTTTCTTTGCTGTGGAAAAAATCAATGTGCAGTTCTCATCCTATAGCCTGACTATATTTGTCCTTTCAGAATAATAAAAGCAAGGATGCTTACAAAGAGAGGGCAGCTTATTACAGGAGAAATTATATCTTCATAACTAAGAATAAAATTTTCATCTGAAAATGAAAGTGCAAATGAACATGGTCGTAGTTGATTTGAGTTTGTGAGAATTACAATTTGAAGTCTCTAGAATCTTCCAAGAAGTTAGATAAAATTTCTAATTTTTAAAACCATAGGTCAAAACTTCAATCATGACCTCCAGCTGTCCCTCCCTCTCATACTCTTCGGCACTGATAATAGTAAGTGCTAACATATCTCAGTACATACATAATACTAATCACAACTAGATGCGCAGTTATTTAAAATGCAATAATGAAAATGCAATTAGAATTATTTTTCCATTCTAACCTATTTACCTCTTATATTCTTATTCTCAACTAACTGAATCATTATTTCTTCTTGCATCATAGGGTCCAACCTATTGTAAGCTATTTCTCAACTATTTTTGCTTCTTTCCAACTCTGCTGTCCATTTCCTAATGAGGACCGCTAGGCCATTCTTCTATCTTAGCTAAATTTCAAAAATCATGCCTCTGATCTTACTGCACCCTGTCCCTACTCTCTCCTTTGTGACCCGATACCTTCAATTCTCTTAAGACACTGCATATCTGGACTTTTCATCCTTTTCTTTCTGCCAAGTCACTCTCTTTTGAAACTCTGAATCAACATTTGAGACTCAACAGAAAGTATGACCTATCACAATTTAAAATGTAAAAAAAGACCCGCTTAACTGCTCAGAACTCTGTAAAAATTCCCTCCCTCTACCTTTTGACTAAGATCCAAGTTATTTTCCTTGAGTGATTAAGTTAATCCCATGCACCTGTTAAGTTCTCTTGATTTCTACAGTTTAGACCTACTGTGTATTCTCACCTTTGCATGATATAATGTTCCCTTTTCTCCCTGAAAATCTTTGTACAGGCTCTTTCCTTTGCAACACACTAAATAGATGACTTCTCCCACAGTGTATCCTGAAGTCTGGTTGAGAATCAATGCCAGGTTTTATTTTCTAAAGATGACCACAGTGTCTTTCATGTCAAGTACTTTCCAAAAATGGAACTTTGACAATAAGAAATGGAGTTTATGTTCCCTCCCATGGAATCTGGGTAGACCTATGATGCTATTTTTTTGCAACTAATAAAATGTGGCAGATTAACAATGCACAACTGAAAATGGCGGCCGAGTAACAAAGCTGCACAATGTCTCCTCATTGACCCACTCAAAAAGTCAAGAATTGAGTTAGAAAATGCATGTTCAATGTAGCTAGGAAAGAGAGGAGCACCCCAACAACTGAAAGGAGATCAGGGGAAGACCAGAGATTCTGAAGGAACATAGAAAGCAGAGAAAAAAAAATCCCAGCAGCCCAGGAAGCCACCGCAGGCAGGCTGCAAATGGCTGGAGTCGCAGGCAGCTGCAGACAGAGGAAAGATTGCGTGGGCCCAGGGCATCTGACGGAGCTGGGAGAGGATGGAGCACCCCAACAATGGACAGGAGGCTGCGGGTGGGCCAGAAATCCTGAAGTCATATCGGAAAAGGAGGAGAAAAGCAGCCGACTCGGTGCAGCCCTGAGCTGCCAGGAACCCACAGACCACAGATGGAGGAAAGTCTGGAGCCAGAACCTCAGCCTGCGGTAAGTGCCGATCCAGAGAAGTGGGAATTGTTGGCAGCTGGCAGCCCCAGCCTCCGATAAACCAACCCACGGTTGTGTATATTACAAATGAGACATGCGCTCCCCCTAGAAAAGGCCCGGGGATCCCAGATCAGAAACAGGGCTCAGCAGCCTTCACAGGCAGTGACCTCAGCAGGAGCCATTTTAAAAAGAAGAAGAAGAAAAAAAAAAAAAAAGCCCAAGACTTAACTCTTTAGAGTAAAAGAAAGCTCAGAAGAGCACATCAGGACTTTAGGGTCACCCTTAAACAGTGCCTAGGAAGAAACTGGCACAAGCGGCAGAGAGCAAAAAAGAGGGGGAAAAGGCTGCTGTTCCCCTGAACAGTTCAGGGGCATCTCTGCTCCTGAGATGGGTGGAGAGCCCTGCTCTGCGAGCAGGAAGCCAGTACAGATGGGAAAGCTTTACTCAGTGGACCAGGATGAACAAGATACCTCAAAGGGGGTACTATTGTCTCGTTCCTCCAGCACGCACCAGGGGCTTCAGGCTCACTGCTGCCCTGCACATGAGAGGCATCTAGGACCGGAAAGTCCATTGCCTGTCCATCCCTCAAGCCAGAGGCTTCCAGAGGCTTCCAGGGAATTACATCATCCTGTGAATCCTGAGCCCCAGAGACTTCCAGAGGCATCCAGGACAAGGAAATACACCACCCTATCTGTCCCTTGGGCCAGAGGATTCCAGAGGCATCTAGGACTGGGCCTTCACCAAACCCTTCTTTCCTGCTCACCAGAGACAGCCAGAGGTAGCAGAACCATGGAAAAATGTGGTAACAAATCTCCTACAAAAAGACCTGACACCCCAGAAGATGACACCAGGGATACTGAAACTGCAGAATCCAAAGGGGAAAATGGCAAAAATGATGATAACTTCTGAGTCCAGATATTCATTGAATTAAAGCAGGAAATAAAATAAATAGTGCAAGAGCTACACCAAGACATAGCTAAGCTAAAAGCAAGCCTTGAAAAGCAAATGGAGGAGACTAAAGAAGAAATAAACCAGAAGATAATGAAGGCAATACAAGAAATTAGAGAACACAACAGAGATATAAAAAAAATTGAGTGCAGATATTCAGGA
This sequence comes from Ctenodactylus gundi, assembly GCA_004027205.1. Classification (NCBI taxonomy): domain Eukaryota; kingdom Metazoa; phylum Chordata; class Mammalia; order Rodentia; family Ctenodactylidae; genus Ctenodactylus; species Ctenodactylus gundi. The sequence continues at coordinate 136,791 of PVKB01001623.1, forward strand.
AGTGGAAAACACACAGGAAATAATAAGCAACCACATTGAACATCTTCAGAATAGAATGTCAGACCTAGAAAATAAAGTGACTGAGCTGCAACATACAGGCCATGAAGAACACAAAGTAAATAAGAAAGATAGCAAATCATTACAAAGGCTGATAGATGATTCAAAGAGAAACAACATCAGAATTATGGGAATCCAGAAGAAGACTGAGGACAAAACAAAAGGCTTAAAGGATATGTTTAATGAAATAATGGAAGAAAATTTCCCAAATCTAAGAAAAGAAATGAACATGGAACTATTGCAGGCATATAGAACACCAAACAACTTTGATCAGAAGAGATCCTCATCATGACACATCACAATTAAAATACTAGAAACCCATTACAAAGAGAAAAACAGAAGGTGACCTACAACAATAAGCCCATCAGGATATCTTCAGACCTCTCAACCCAGACTCTAAAAGCCAGGAGATCACGAAGCAATGTCATCCAAGCACTAAAAGAACATAAATACCAACCAAAACTGCTATATCCAGGGAAATTATCTTTCAGTTTAAAGGGAGAAATTAAAACTTTCCATGATACAGAAAGCTTAAAGAAATTTTCAGCCACTAAGCCAGTATTGCAAAGAATACTTAAAGGAAACCTAGAAAGTGAAAGGGAGGCCAGTGACACCAATGACCCCAGAGAAAATGCGACAACAGTTAGAGGAGAATGAGCTGAGAAAAAAGTAAGTCTATGCATGAAATGAGGGATGAATTTATTGGTAAAAGGAAAACCAAATAGGGCAAAATGTTAACAATTAGTGAAATATGAGTAAATAATGTATGAAAGTCAAAAAATCTGAAATAACTAAGCATAGCTATTTATCTATTGCTTTAACTGTAGTACACTTATGTGACACTGATTTAAGTCCTTTTAATGCAGCAAATTGATAAAGTCTTACGCTTGTTGCATGAAGCAATTCACTTTTTTGATACTGAATGTGAGTTTATCCTCTTTGAGAGGCAGAAACATAAGCAGCGCCAAAACAGCTTGGAGGAAAGGTAACATCTAAAGGGAAAATATAATAATAAAAAAGATTGGTGATTAAATCATCTGAATGATATACTTTTAAAACAGTACCAGCTGTTCTACAAGGTCTGTGAAGTCTCCACACATCATTATGATTAGTAATAGTATAGTAGTGTGTAAAACAGAATAATTGCTGATTAATAATGCAACATGGAGAATTGACATAAAATATTTTAAGAATGCAAATGCATGAATATATGGATGGATAGATAAAAATATAAACCAAATCTAGCAGAATGTTAGTAATCAGTGAAATGTGAGTAAATAAATTATGAAAGTCAAAAAATTCTGAAATAACTATATTTGCATTGTTATCTGTTACTTTTAGCATATTTATGTGACATAGATTTAAGTTCATTTAATGTAGCAATGTGATATAGTTTTAACTTTGTTTTATTGTAGCAATTCACTTATTAGGTCATTGATGAAAATTTATTCTAAGAACACTAATTGATGTAAAGACAACCCTGTAAATGTATAAACATCTACCTTCCAGTATTCAGCTAGGGCACTTGAAATTTGACTTTTTTTTCTTCTTTCCCAAATTTACTACTCTTTTGAACTACATGCTTGTAGTTATTTCCTAATATGAACTGTGAACTGGTGGGTAAGGCCAGGTTTAAGAATATCAACAATGAAATAGCAAAATAGAAGGAAAAAAAAAGACTTCTGGTAAACATCCCAATAAAGAGGTTGGTTGGATTCAGAGAAGAGGCATCAAGATTTGACTACTGCGACCCATTCGAGGCTTTGGAAGCTGAGTTAGAGCAGTGACTTAAGTGAAATGATTTAGATGCAGAAGATTAAATATGTTAAGTATTGTATAGTCTCTCTGACTTGGGAAACCCAGAAAACAGACATTCTATAGAACCACATGAAGTGGTAGCCAGAGTTGGGGGTAGGGACAGGGGTGATGTGGAAGGGTCAAAATTTGGATGGGATTGTAAAGTTGATATGATATATATGTGCACAAAATAGCCAATTTCATTGTAAACACTATGCAATGCATATATATATATAGTGGGAAACAAATACAATGCACAACTTCAGAAGTCAGGTCAGTAAAGGTGATGCCATTCTCATCAGTGTAAGACTTGGAATCTAGGCCTTGCACTGCCATGTATAAACCCAACCCCGCCCCCAAGATTTTCCTGCTGTGAGCATGCCAAATCATATATAATAAACATGCAAGTGCAGCCATAGAGTTGTCCCAGAATTGCCAGACATGTTAGTGAATTAACCTTTGTAAAGCATTCCATACCAAGAAGCCATCCACAACTTTCACATCTTCTCACCTGCGGTACTAGATAGCACGGAGAAAAGAACTCCTTACCGTTTTCTATTTTTAAATACCTAACCAAATAATACACAAGCACGATAAAGTCATTGTTGTGTCACTCCACCACTTTTGGAGCAGTTCGTTAAGCAGCAGTACTCACTACACAGGAGTCAGGATGTTCCTTATTAAACCCAATGTAGCATTTGTCATTCCATGTTGCAATTTCATGTGCAAGTAAATATGTGATGATAGGATTTGAAGCTCATCTGTGCCTCTATACCAAGGTCTATGTCTGGTTCTCAATAGTTTTCTAAAGAAGTAACAAAATTTCTAACAAGAAATTTATGAATCGCCTTTGATCTCTTTCTAACGTTTTCCAATTCTATGCGGTCTACTTTCTAAATGTACCGCAAACATGTCCATTTCCTTCTTTGCTTCTCCGTTGTGTTAGTTGTGCTTTGTTGACTGAATCTTTAAAGGGTCTATTATTTGGCTTTGCTGCCACATTTCCTCCAAAATGAAGTCCTGGAGAAGAATAAAGAACTATGTCACTTTATGTTACCAATGAGAAGAAAATAGTTGTACCTGACATTAGGATCCCATCCCGTTGTTTCCATGCTGTGCATCCCCAGGCTCATCTTCTACCCTGAACATTCTACTCCACATGCACTGAATGTGTCACCCCAGTGCAACTTCATCGTGTCCCTTTCTGCCCTTTTTGCTTTCCATTTCTACTGTGCTCACTTGTATCCCAAGAATCCTTGGATCTGCCAGTCAAAAAACATGTCGATTCTTTGAGGCATCCTTGGTCATAACAACCATGTCTGCATATGACTGTGTTAAAACATTTATCCTTGCAATTATTATAATATGCTCTAACTTCTATTTTTTCTAACTAGAATTGCTCAAAGTAACAGAAACATAACTTACCATTCAACATCCATTATGGTTCAGAGGACATAATGAGGTCCTCAGTTAATGTTTGGTGAATAAATAAAATAAATAGAAGTTTCAACACAGACATGAACATATAGTTTAAGTACATAAATTAGAAACTAAGCAATACACTGAAGGATAACAGAAAAATTGGCAATAAGCACCTTAAAAATACTGTGTTTTCCACAGCACTGAATTTTTAATTTTCACTGAAATGAGCAAATATAGTGAACCACATGCAGGGAAAAGAAACACTGACTGAAGTTGGTTCACTTTGAGCAGACTCAGCCATTCTTCTCTTCCTAAAGGATCTTTCCAGAGTTGAGTTGATCTGTGGTACTAAAGGGTTATGTTTGAAGAGATGGGAGCATTTGATAGATTCAAACACTAGCATTATGAACTTTCTGGACTTTGGCGTTTTCTTCCTAATATTTTGAGTCCTTCAAGACTCTCCACAACCTCTCAGGATCCTAATTAGTTTCAAGAGATCACTAGACCATATTTCACCCATTTTTATCACAAATGTTACCTGTAACATATGTAAGTAAGATGGGGTTGGGATCCGTGGAGTGGGGCTTCCTCGCTTCTAACGGGACAGATCCCAAACACCCTGAACAACATGGAAATTCTCAGCAGGGCTCCACAATCTACTCAGCCTCCCCAGATCATGAGGCTTCCACCTGAGCAACAACTTCTGTAGCAATTTGTAGAACCCACTGATGCTCATGATGGACAAGTACAAACTACTAGGAATATCTGAAAGCAATCCATAAGCTATTGTGCCATTGTGCTTTTTATCACAACTGTCACAACCATTAAATAGAAATAGAATTGCACTGTGCATGATTTTTCTAGGTTCCATAACCCTGAAAATCCCATGTAGTTCCAATAGCTATTTTACCAACCAGACTCACCCCAGTTCTTCAGTAGGAGGCAAATAACAGAAATCATGGGAAAAAACATAATGACAGCAAATAAAATGTGTTGAGTACTTTCTATATATCAAGTAGTATTCTAAGCTTTTGCCATGTCTGAACTCGTTAGATCTTCCTGACAATATCTTCTGAAATTAGGCATCATTAATCCCACTATTTTTCAGATCAGGAAATTGAAGTACTGAGTAGTTAAGGCCCTTGTTAAAGGTCATTCAAATAGTAAGAAATGGGTTTCAAATCAAAGTCACATGATTCCAGAGTTATAATTTTTATAACATACTGTGTTATATTGGGGTTCTCCAGATAAATTCAAAACGTAGAAAACTAGAATTTTGCTGGTTCTCAGGGAAATTAAAATGTGGGAAGAGTGACTTCTGCATCTCTAGGTCTCAGGCCAAATTTCACATCCACTGAGAAGCCTACCACTATTACCTCATCTAAACAGCCCAATCCAACCAGTCACATCTACCAGTTGGTCGTCATCGTTATAGAGATACTTATCTGAGGATCTCTTATTTGTCAAATGTCTCTTTCCCACTCTGGAGTATATATTCTGTGAGAACAGAATCCACCAACCTTTGCTTCGTTGAGCTTTGTATTTGTTTGGGTTCTTCAAAAGGCAGAATTTACAGATTCTATGACAACAAGGATCTATTAGGAAGGCTTACAAATCCGATTATAGAGATAGTGTGAGGTGGCTGCTCAGCCGCAAAGTAGATCTCCCATCGGAGACTGCAGGACAGCCAATGAGGTGAAAGTCTGCTGCGGATGTCGGTTGTTCGGGCAACGACGGCGAAGACTGGAGCCTGAAGATCAGTGACTGAAGATCAGTGATGGGCAGACTGGAACAAATATGTGATAAGGATCTGTGACGTGTAGCAAGTCAGCATTCATAGATAATTGTAAAGGTGAGAGCTTTCCCAGAGAAAGAAGCTGTAACAATCTTCCTTTTTTCCTTGTTTTATACCCTTGGAGTTCCAGTTGACCCTCCCACATCTGGGTGATGCTCTTCCCTCATTGGCCAGTGCATAAATCAATCACACTCAAATCCAGGCTGGTTCTCAATTCCCAATGTAAGGGTGGTTCACAAACCTGAATCCCAATGAAGGTTCCTAATTCCTTCAAGTTGACATAATCTCTTCAATGGTCACAAGCTCCATAGCTATCAAACTTAGGACAGAGACAAGTGCATATTTTCTTAAGAGAAAAATGGATGGATAGATGGAAGGGTGGAAAGAGATAGATGATGGCATTAGAGTCCAATAACTGAATTTGATCTTTTTACAGGACTTGCTAGTTGGCTTGAAGAAAGAATTTTGGCTATAAAAATACTTCATTGTGTTGTTTGTGAAATGAAGGGAATATACACTTTTTAAAAATTAATTGTGTGTCCCAAATTGTGTTTTCCTCAGAACCAATGTTTTATAAGATGTCAGAATTATCATAGATAATTGAAAAATGCTGAGCTAAATGAATTCCTATGTGATCCTTCACTGCAGTAATTCCTGGACAGTTATGTTTTCTGAACGGGATAAAAAAGGATAAATCTGACTACAAGGTAATGTCAGGGAAAAAAGACTGTAATGGCACCTAATGGAATTTTGTATTGAGATAAGTGTTTTACTGAAAAAAAAAAATATGAGGCCGAGAATATTCATGTCTGTTCACTTTGAAATGAAAATGACAGTGTTTTGTTCTTTACCCAAAGGGTCAAAGCCTATAGAGAAATCCTTAGGAATCTGGATTCTGAACTTTTGGACAGAGATCCAACTGTCAACTAAATGGGCAATAACCCAAAGAAATAAACATGGAACTCTTGATTTAATGCCAGCCAGTTTTAATTAACAACTAAATCTTAAATAGGGCCATATATTCTAATTTTCTGAAAAGTTTAATACCTATTTATACTCATGTTTTATATATATGATAATTATCTCTAACTTTGAAATTTTCTTAATATTCATTTTCTCTTTTGGCCTTAGTAACTACTTAATTCTCCAGTCAAATTATAGAGATATAATTAACATACAGTAAGTAGTATTTTTATTTCAAAAGAACAGTTAGTGTTTTGACAGATGTATACATTTGTTTAACTACTATTCACTCAAAAAAAAAGTTTCTTTGGCAAAACTCAAGAAAGCTCAGGCAAAAAAGCATATCTCTCCAGCCTGTTAGGCCTGGTGCATCCAGGCCTATACCCATAACAAGGGATTTCCAACCTATGTACAATATGTCCTCAAAGTCACCATCCATGGAAACATTAAAATATATAACATAATAATGTACATAGTACAATATAATATGAATCTGTTTTTCTGATGCATGGAAACATTGTATTGAGTGATCAAAAAGTGCTCTTTGATGTTAAGAGACCTTTCTATTCAAAAATATTGAGAAGTATATGATTCCAACTTAAAATAAAGCTTAAAATTTAATACTAAGAGAAAAATATATTCTTAGCAAAATAATTACATGAAACATTTTCATTGTGGTGATAAAAATTTAGAGACTGGGGGAAAGAGACAGGTTTCTGTCACTCTAGAAAATTGCTGAGACTCCTTCTGACTTTGCCACTCCCAGTTCCTGTGATAGACAAACATATATCCAGTTTTTTGTCTAATTTAACATACTGCATTAATGAAATCATATTATAAGCTTATTATTTTTACATATAAAATATTTTGTTCCTTATTATATTCCTGTTCTTAAAATAATGATTTTTCATGAAAGAAGAGTAGAGAACATAAATATATTTGACTATTTTGTTCTTCATATTGCTTGCTAAAAATCTAGTTCGTTTTCTGAAAATGCTTCATATAAGGAATATCTTTCACTAAATTTAATGGATTGGGGAATATATTTGTAAGCCGCCTACATAATTTTTTCTCTTCTTTTTTCCAATTTTTGATTAAATTTTTCACTTCCCTATCATAGAACTATTTAAAGTAATTGTTTTCAGTATATCTAAATATGTGGTAGTGCTGTATTTTTTTATTAAAATTTTAATAGGGTTTTTTTTAGTCTGAGCCCTGAACCCCATGAGAACACTCAGACTAGCTCTGTGTCTTTACATTTATAATATTTTTTTTGAGTTTTGAAACTTTCTCCCTTTGACTCATCATATTAGCTTATTTTTCACACTTGACTTTCTGAATTTTGAGGGTTTTTCTACAGTTATGTAGGTGGAAACAATGATGTGTCTTAAAATAGATTTTGAAGCACTTACCACCCTGGTACATACCTCAGCTATTTGCCTGCATGTGCGAATTAGGAGTAAGTTGCGTATGAAGAAGGAAAACGAAAAAAAGAAGAAAGAAAATGATACTTACTCCGCTGTGGTTAGAATCTCCCAGGCCTGAACTGTTTTAGAACCGGAGGGAAAAAACACACAAACAGCAAAGTAAACATGACTGTCAACAGTACCATCCAAATCGTTCCCATATGGCTAATGTGTGTCAACAAAGCAATCCTTGTTTAAGCGACGCAATGTAAAATTACAGAAAAATGCTTCCGAAATCTGGCTGAATGCAATCCACCCCCACACTTCAGGAAGCAGAAAGACTCTCTAAACACACAAGAGAAAGAATGGGCACTCTGGCTCTGGTGACGTGCCGGGGAGTCTGAGGCCGACATGTGAACAGCTGGATATCAAATATACCCACCTCAGGGAGGTGCTTCAGTTGAGAGGTAGAGAAAACGACAGAGGGGCAAGTGGTAGAAGAGAGTCACTAGAGTGGTCCTTGCCCAAACATTCCTCTTGTTCTAGGTGTTATCTAGGTGGTATCTAGGTGATACCTGTCCCAACAGGTATCATTTTAAAATTAATAAATAGGCAAACTAAGACTCAGATAAATTCACTCACTTGCCCATGCTTACTGGGCCAGTAGATGATAATCAGGTTGGGCTCAGCTTCTGTCATTGCTTCTTTTGAGCCACTTACCAAGTGTGTGTGTCACATACCAAGCACGGCTAGCTTCGTTAAATGCTCTAAACCACTTACTACTCACACTAATAAATTGTATCGTCATCACTTTACATAGGAGGGAATGGAAGCTTGCAGAGGTGAAATAATAGTTGTGGAACAGCTGGCAAGTGGCGTGAATTCGGGGATTCAAGCCCAACTTTGCCTGGCTTCAAAGCCAGGTTCTTTCAGCAAATCTCTTGACTTCCAAGTGGCCTATAATTCTTCTGCCTGGGAGCTCGTTGTCAAGTAGAACATGAGTGCACTCTTAAATGCAAGAAGGATAACTACCTTGTAACCCTTACTTGCATTGTGCGATAAACGTGTAGATAAATTTTATCTACAATTTTGAGACTATATGATTTAGGTTCCATAAAGAGGAGAAAATGACAGGCAATCATTAAGGAAATTCCCTAGGCAAACATCCGTTGCTATGCATAAAAATGAGGTGATTAAATACACATAAGAACACCCTTTTTCTAAAGAACTGTTTTGGTCAATAGCTAATATGTTCCAATTATGAGCAAAGTTAAGAAAACAAACATTTTTTTAAACATAGTATTTTGAATTCAAAGTTTATGCGACTTTCTGTCTCTCTGAAGCCCTGGCCTGGTCCTGAACTCACTATGGAGCCCAGTTTGTGTGACTGTAAGAGAAAGTCACTCTCATTAGTGAACACAGTGATTATTTTAAGTATCCAAGAACAGACTATTTTGTTAACATAAAATTTTCATAAATTAGTTATCATTAACCACTTTATGAAATGCTGAATTGAATTCAGAAAATACTGTAATATTAGAATTTCAGAGGTCCTAAACTAATTAATAAGATGGTAACTCAAGGACTGGAATTTGAGCCAAACACCATAAATCTAAGTGCCTTGATGACATAGCTTTCATCAAAATAAAAAGTTAAATATACATACAATTTCCTTAATAATATCTTCTCTGGAGTGAGGTGTGGAAAGAAATGCAGTTGAGCCTGCTGAGAATTTGCACTCGTTCTGCATTTCACTGCATATGTTCAAGATCAGTCAGGAGGAGCGTCCGCATCCCCATGTGATTTTTGGCAAGGCACCTTAGCTTTGAGTTATCCAAAACAGATGACAGAGGGCTAAAAATATTTCTAAATAATGCTAAACCAGCACCAGCACCAGCTAACAACCAGCTGATTCACCAAGTTTGATAAATGCTGCGGAGAAATTCTAAAATAGTTTAACTTTGAGATCAACTATAGTGTGATGCTGCTTCATCAGAACCAAGGTTTCATCTCCCGATAGGACTGGGACAGAAAGAAAACCCGTGGAAAATACTGCAGAAACTCAAGGACACCAGGTTCCTATCAACCTAACAACCATGCTCAGGCCCCTCGTGTCTTCCAAGCACTCAGGAGGGTCAAATGCGAAGGGAAACAGCCCCCTATGTTTTCAACAATATTTTTACAGGTTAGAATCTTAATTATCTGTACATTGTTCTTGACTGAATTATTCTTGTATGTTTGCATAAGAAAAAATAGGCACAGGTTCAAGTGGGTATCTTTGGAAAGTTTTGACCCTGTGGTAAAAATCATCACCCTCAGAAGCAGCTTTTGCCTTTGCTCCATGTCACACTGCCTCACAGAGGGCAGAACGGAGTAGTCTTGAATAGGTAGGTAGAGCTGACCACAAGCAGGCCACTGAAGGGCTTGGAACAGTGTCAGATCTGAACCGTGGTTGTGCTAACTGACTAGGCAAAACAACGGACCCTGTCCAAGTGAGTTACGTGGAGAGACAGCTCCATGAGAACTGGAGGAAAGGAAAGAGCGGGAAGGCCCTTCTCCTTCTCAGTAATTTCTCCAGCTGACAAACTCTATTTCATTCTACAGGTTGGCACTTTGTAGAGCCACGTTTCTACTTGCCGCTACTAAGAATGATAGCTGCAAGGAGGCAGCACAGAATATTCCACCTTATCAAACCACAAATCTGAAACTGTCATAAAAAGTGCTGAGCCAATGATATTTATTTTAAGCATTTCCAACAGTAATCTCTTGTGAAATTCAACACTTTACAAGAAAGAGCTGCATATAAAAATTTTTAAGCCATCTGCATATACTTAGATGTTTTTAAAATAAGGTTTTTGTCTAATCTTTTAACTCTGTGAAATTTATACATTATTTAATATCGTCTAGGTCATGTCTGATGTTCTCTGAGAGATTTTCTCTCTGACCTGATCTAAAGGATTTTATTGTCATATAATATTACCCTATTTAAACAACTCACTTTTATGCGTGGGTTTTATTGTTAATTGCCATTATTTTCTCTTCAATTTGTCAGACTTTAACTTATCTGTCAAGTTTGTTGCCATTTCTTTTTCTGCTCAGCAACTAATGTATTTGCTTTGGACAATATGAGCGCGAGAGTAGATTCTACTGACTTCTTCCACTTAAGACTAAATCTCCCATGGGAGATTTTTCTATAAAATCTAACCTCACAGGCCTTTCTCCTCTCCCTCTTCTACTAAAGTTTGGGCAATGGTTTTGTGTTAGATGACAAAGCCAAATTCATTTTTCTTTAAATCTGAATGTCATTATATTAAGAAATAGTATTTGCTCCTGCTTCTGGCTTACACATTAACGTGCTTTAAAGACTCTAGCCAGTTGGCTTCATGCTTCAACATAATTGTCAAAAATCAATAAAAATAATAATAAAGAAGAATCTTTTCTCTAGAATGAGTCAGAAGCTGACAAACAAATGTCACAGTTACCCGTTTGGATACCTGATTTTCTGTAGGTGTTTGAAAATAAAAAGAAGGTAATATGCCAAACTGTGTGCATCATTCCTCAATATTCTATAACCAGGAGCAACATCTAAGAGGCTAAAGAAATGACTGAATGACACACTACCATGTTTGACCTGCATGTCACAGAAGCAGCAGCATGCACAGTAGGGACACAACAGACAGGTCCTGAGTTCTACACGAAGAAAGAATGTCACAACTTTGGCTGGACTATATAATTGCTTTGTGACAAAGAGTAAGTTACTCGTAACTATATATAGAATTTCAGAGGCCCTAAGCTTATTAACAATAATCTCTCTGCCGGGGTGGCTTCATCTATAAACTGTGGTGCTTATCCCACCTTATGAGTTTGTTGTGAAGGGTGAGTGAGCTAGTACACACAAAATTCTGGCACATGCTAAATGTTCTTTCACTCTTTTCCATATAAGCCAAATGTGTTTAGCATAAGTTAATGTGAATCATACAGAACTTAACTACCATGGATGAGGAGCTTTGCCTGCTGCCCCTCTGCTTCCTCTTCCTCTGCCCCAGCATCTTGCTCTGCTCCCCCTAGAGCTGGAGCCTGTACCAGGGCTCCTAGGCTGGCTCTTCTTCTTCCAGGCCACATTATTCTCAGACATCCCATTATCAAATCTCCTACAAACTTTGACCAAAATGCCACTGACTTGCTGAGGCCCACCTGTGTAAAATTATGACCCACCCCACTTTCTATCCTCCCAACCACATACCACTTCACTCCTCTCCACTTCATAATATAGCATATTTTCATAATAGCACCCCACTCTAACCTCACTCAATCATTTGCTCATTTATTTGTTCTTGAGGCTTGCTGTTTACTGTCAGTCTTTCCTTCTACCATAATATAAAAACCACAGACTGAGAATTTTTGTTCTTTTTGTTTACTGAGGTATCCCAAGTGCTTAGAGCAGCATATTGTGTTTAGCAAATCATTTTTTTATGTTGTACCTTAGAATGTTATGTGTAGTTATAGGAGATAAGGATAATACTATGCATCTCACTTAACTACCAAATATATGGATTTTTGATATTTTCTTAAACTTCTTAAAATTTTAAGGATAATTTTAGATTCATAAAAAAGTTTCACAGATAGTACAGCAAGTTCCCGTATACTCTGTACCCATATTTCCCTAATGACAACACTTACACAACAGTAGTACATCTGCTGTCACCAGGAAATTAAGTTTCAACAAGTACTTTTTGAAACAAATGAATAGCTAATAAAGCCCCAAAACATCTATGACATTTCTGGTCTTGTGTTCCTGTCGTTGACCGAGAATAGACAGTGACAGGAACAGAATGTCCTAGAACTATTTTACTTCCTCTGTTTTCTTTCATATTTGGTCATCTTGTAAACCGTTTCATTTTTCTTCTGAGAAACATGACCTTGTAGAGCTTGAGTTAGTAGATTTGCAAAATGATAATTCCACCAGAGAAGGCTAGCCGATCCTCAATCCTCCTCAAAAAATCTCAGGTAGCAAAGCACTGTCAACTCTTGTAAGAATGCCCCACAAATGCCTACTCAATCACCAGCCAATAAGAAACGATTCTTCATTTCTAAAATAGCTAGATAAGGCACACAGAGAAGATATAACATTGCTCTTAATGAGACGCTTGTTTTGTCTCTAACACTTAAATGTTTATTCAGCGCCCTGGGAAATGGTTCTAGAACGCCAAGGTGTTGACAAATTGCTAAGGACTGTGCTAAACATCCTCATTAGCTTTAAGCTTAGATAAAGTAACTCACAAAGCAGCCCCCACGCGTCACAGTGTGTCGGCAGGGGATCTGTGTACTACAGCGATAACTTTTCCCAGCCCAGGGCAAAAGCAGTTGGGAAGAGACAAATGTGTGATGGCATTTGATCTGTGACTAAATTAAGCTTGATGGTACAGCTGGGACTTGTGCAACCGCAAGACACTCAGCTTTAGCAGGAGCTGGGACTCTCCTTCTCTGTGAACATCTGGGAATGTAATGATCCTGCCCGGTCTGTTCTACCCTACCGTTCTCCAGCTACCTAACTCTGCACCTTGCACGGCCTCTAATAGGACTTCTACCTAACTCGCTTCATTTGCTCATTCAGCTCGCATGTAGACACCACTTTCCTGAGCGACTTAGCTACCATCATTTCACGTCATGCTCACCACAGCCCGACAATGCAACTTTTGGTAAGTAAGAAAGCTGAAGGTCAAAGGCCTTAGGAAACTTGCCTGGTAAACACTGACACCAAGAGCCACTGCCAGTATTGAGACTCAGACTCGCGTGTCTCCCAACCTGTCCCTCCTTCATTACACAGTCTTCTTTTATTTGGTTTCATTTCAATAAAATTGAGAATTGTTGCAGGATTCTCTTCTTTTCCAATGGTTTTTATTTAATCAAATAAATGTTACAAATCGGTGTTTATTGGGCAAGAGTACAAGTCAGACATCTGTCTTGTGTCACAACAGATGATCAATGGGAGGAAAGAGACATTTACCCTTTTTTCAGTGCAAGGGGGGGATTTGGAACGAGAAAGTGGGCTGTAGATTTGAAAGGCAAGCTCACCAAAACTTTGTGATGAGCAAATGACAGGTCATATAATAGGACAAAAATGCCACGTGTCCAAGAAAAGGCATCTCTCTGTGCCTAGCATAGGTGACATAAACTCCAATCACTTTAAATAAAGCGGTGATTCTCAAGGTGAGAGTATCGATGGAGAGGAGTTGCAAAGAAGGAAGCATTTTCTGTTTTCAGCAATTATTTCTATCCCAATTATCTGTTCTGAATTCTAAATGTCATAAAAGGACACCATAAATTTATGCTTTTTTTTAAACAAAGGCATAAAAATGCAATCTGTCTGTGTTACTTTCAACATTTGTTAAATAGGAAAGATAAGCTTACATACAAGAACTGAGTAATACGTATTAACACACTTAGGACATTATCTGACACATAGTAATTACTCAAAAATAGAAGTTGTTTTACTGTTGTGTTTTATTATTATTGTTACTACTTTCTAAATCTTGACAAGGTTGAATAAATATCTGAGCCTTGGTACCTCACTTGTCTACAGCAAGCACAAATTTTAATATCTGAATATTAACTTCTAAGATTGTAAGCTTCTCGATTGTTAAATATTTTAAATTCACTCAACGTTACATGAGGATATCAGGCCCATTGTATATTCTCCTATTAGCTTATATATTATATTTTAATGTTACATGTACGTTTGTGCTTATAGTGTATGTGGTATGCAAAGGAAAAGTGTTAGTCAACTGAGATGCACTCTTCAAACCTTCTAAAGCAACAATTTCCAACCATTAGAAAGTTAAAATTTTTTTCCAGATTCAAACTGATGATGTATTAAGTGTGAAGAAATTAGTTTCAGAGAAATTTAGGTAGGGTGAATTCTCGCCTATATTTTTACGCCTTCTATATTTTGAAGCAATAACTTGTTGTGATTACATTAAATAAATAACACTAAATTTAACCCAAATTCAAATATGGTGATATAAAACTGTAATTTTTGATATATCGTCTCATTTCTCTTATTCTTAAAATAGGATATTTTTATTTTCACATAGTTTCTAAATAATAGTTTGCTTTGGATGATTGATTATAAGAATTTTGCTCATAAAATGCCTCTGAAGCATGACGTTTCAAATCACATCTTCCACTTGTAATGTCTAAGGCAGATTTCATATCACTACTCAATTTAGCATTTGGAGATGAAATAAGATATATACATGTCTCTGCAATTCAAAAAGTGTGGCCAAGTCTTACTAGCACCATACATGTGCGCTCGTCACAGCTAATTAGCAACAGAGACATAGAGTCTTGAACATGCTATTCAAGGGCATTGTACATGGGAACATGTACCTGGTGACACAGGACAGTAGAGGGAGCAATGCATGTCCTTCTGTGTGATTTTGTTTAGAGACCATTGTAAGAATACACTTTTTGGCCTTCTTGATGCCAACCAGAACCCTTTCTGGCTTCCACCTTCTTGCCCACTCTCATTTTGGTCCCCCCATCTTCACTTAACTTCTCTGGAAACATATTAGTGATCCTTGAGTTCCAGTGCTTTTCTAATTTTAAGAGTTTCCTCAAAGACTCTCTTGGCATCTGCTAGGTTCGACAGCGGTGGATTCCCAAGCCATGGCTCTTGCCTGCACGCCCCTCATGAGCACCACATGTGTAGATTCAGTGACTGACTGGACACCTCAGTTTACATACTCCATACAGGAGCCAAGTCCCACCTGCCAAGGCAAGCTCAATGTCTCTTCTTCTGAGCTCTATATTGATATCAAATACTCTATCTCGGTTACTTACGCTCATTTGGTACTCAGTGTCTTCATCTCTACACCAAGTAAGCTGAGCTTTGAATTCTATAGAACTATTAACCTAAGAGATAGAAGCAAATCAATGAAGCCTCATCGCAAAACTCAGCAATAGATGAGCTGATGAGTGAAATAAATGGAATCTACAAAGGAGCCAACAAATTCATGTTAGCTGAGCAATACCTAGATGAATAAAACCAGAAGAGCAAAACAGGGTCTGGAGGAGCAGAGATTCAAAATACCTGCATTATAGAAAAATGAGCCTGGACTACTTTGGTAGTAGCTCCAGTGGCATCGCCCCGTAATACCAGAGCACTCTCAGAGGCTGAGGTGGGAAGAGGGCAAGGGCAAGCCCAGTATGGGCAACATAGCAACTGAGACCCGCCTCAAAATCAAACATAAAAATGGGCTCACGATGTACTCAGTATGAAGGGCCTGGGCTAGGTCCCCAAATGTGCTCTCTCTCCCTCTCTCTCTCTCTCTCTCTCTCTCTCTCTCTCTCTCTCTCTCATACACATACAACACACACACACACACACACACACACACACACACACACACACACACACACAAATGAGTTTGCCCTTAAAGGAATAGAGAATGCAGACTGGGGAAGTTTAGAAAACAGAGATTGGTATTTGGAACGGATATGAATTTAATATGATGAGCAGCCAAATGACATAACAACTGAATGAGTTGACTAACTAGACAGTAGGATGCAAGACAGCTACATCAGGAGGAAAATAAATAGGATTCTTAGTAAGAGTCCTTCATCAGCAGACTACAGGGTCAAAGACAGGGATCAGTCACTTATGGTAAAGATGCCTTTTGAAAAGTTCCTCATTCCCTGTAAGCCTCTTACAAAGGGGAGAACAAGCACAAGACTGAGGCCCAGGAAGAGGAGGAAGAAGAGGATAAAGAAAAGGATGAGGAAATAGAGGAGCTGGGGTAATTGAAAACGACCCACTGTGTTTCAGATAACACAACGGGTGAGAAATAAGTCTAATCAAAGTGGAAATATGCCTGAGCACAAGGGACATCCAAGAGGTACTCAAGCCCAGAGAAGTGTCTTAGTTACTTCTTTGCTGGCACAGAATGCCAAACATCCACAACTTAAGGAAGGAAAGATTTATTATAGCTCACTAAGGAATGTCTCGGTCCGTTCCCAGGCAGGTGGCAATGGTGGGAGCACATGGTGAGCAGGAGGAAAGCAGTTCACCTCCTCACAGAGAGAAGCCAAATCAGAGGAAGAAGCCGAGCTGGCAAATGTCCCAGTGATCCATCCTTTCCAAGTCACATGCCCAGTAATCCACCACATGCCTGTAATTCAACACATACCTATAATCCACCACACACCTGTCATTTACCACGTACCCACAATCCACCACAAGCCCATAATCCACAACATACAAATACATGAGGCTTTTGGGGAACATTCCAGATCCAAACCATATGAAAGAAATATGTAGTAGGAGTCTCTGTACAACTTTCCAGCTGCACAGAAGAGGGCTTTCTTTAAAGAAAAGACAAAATGATCACTTGGGTCCCAGAATTTTGCTGAGGTTTTATGCCAAGGGTCATTCTATCATGTTTTACAAATTGAAATATTTGGGAGAATGGAAGCCACCTGTGTTATGTCAAAGTGAGAGAGAATAATTATAGTGCCAACTAGAAAATTAGAAAGATAAATTTTCTGCAAGTTTATTTGCAAACTATTTGACATTTAATTTTGGGGAACTCTGCATATGATCTTAAACATTAAAACTCTGCACACTACAAATGTATATTTTAAAAGTCATTTAGCTTTTAAAATAAGAGAAAACAAGCACTAGAAAAATAGCACAGTGCTAGGGCACTTGCCTGGCGAGTGCAGAGCCCTGAGTTTGATTACCCAACCCCACACAAGCCAGGCATGAAAAAGAAATCCAGCAACATTCTTAGTAAATTGTCTCTTCTTTTCAACTGGAATGAAAACTTCATGTGGTTAGTAACAAAAGCTTAAGCCCAGTGAAAACAGAAAGCTCAAACAGCTGTTAAATAGTGTGTCTTTTTGAATAGTTAATACTACTTTCATTCTAATAAAATTCTTATTCTGTCAAACAAGGAAGAAGGCATATGCCAAGAAAACTTATTTACTTATCATACCACTTTTACTTTTATGATTTTGGAAACCATTAAATAACTTTAAAAATGTGAAGTGTAGTCAAATAGGAGAGAAAAGGGAACGCTGTGTCTTTAAGCTAGGAGAGAAAAAATAAAACCCAATCATTCTGAATGTATTGCTTTAGTCATCTGGTTTCATTCTATTAATGACCTTTAACATCTGCAAAAATATTGTGAGAAGCTAATTTTGTTTGTACTGAGGTGGTGCAGAACAGTTTCTGGCTGTCACTCTATGATGTGCTATAAAATAAAATTGTCATTCTGGGAGTCTGACAAAAACCTACTGTACAGATCCAGTTTATTTACAACATCCAGGAATGAAAAGAAAACAGAATTTTACAGCAGGCCAACACACAAAAAAAATGAATAGTGCTTACACATTCATGTAGGTGTGTGTGTATGTTAGAAATATCACATACAGATAGCTCTCCAGATTAAAGATTTTTAAATAATATTCCATGGTATTCAACAAAAAGCCTAACAAACAAACCTTGATAAATGTTATGCTGCTGAGATGTGGGAAAGCACAGTGTGTTGATTTACTTCAGGAGATCCTTAGAAAGGAGAAATGGCCCCATATCCTCATTTTGACAAGCCGTATGTTTTCATTAATTAAACAGGAATCTGTGGAAAAGTGGTAGTATCATCACAGTTAATGTATTGGCTTCCCAACCTTAGAGGCCAAGCTAAAAATACCAAGTAGCCATCAGGAAGAATAAATGTAGTCACACCCGCCTGTCCTCGACATTCATTCATTCTGAATTGCACTAATTTCATGAATGACTTGTGGGCTCTGCCATGGAATCTGTGAGCCTGAAGAACTTTGGAGTTTCATGGTTCAGGAGTTTGATGAGCACCATATGCCCAGCTCAGAGAAGATAAAATAGCCAGTCCAGATAGTGGCCTCTGAGAAGAGGCCCTGTGGCTAGTTAGAAAGGCTCCCACTGACAATTGACATGTCTGCAATGAGGCCAAGCCCTGATGCATGGATACGGCTAATGAAAGGGAATAAGGGAACTCACTGCCTTTTAAGGCAACATGCTATTTTGAGAAAATGTGACTTTTTGGAACATTTTTGAACTTTAAGCATGAAGATTAATTTTTGACAGCTCCCTTTGAGACCAAAGAAAACTTTCTCTGCATTGCCTTCCTTGGTATATGTAAAGATGGGTAAAAAATATTTAGTTCATTGGGGAAAATATATTTAGGTCATTAACACATAGCCTAGGGCATGACTTACAATCTATTCATTACCAGGAGTTTTCAGTTATTTACAAACAGCAAAAGTGGAGAAGGAAAGAAAGAGAGAGAGAAATACAGGAGGAAGGAAGAAAGGAAAGGGAAGGAAGGAAGGAAGGAAGGAAGGAAAGAAGGAAGGAAGGAAGGAAGGAAGGAAGGAAGGAAGGACTCCTGTTAGATGACTCTGATCACCTTCTCTCATACAGGAAGGGATCAGAGTCACCAAGACTGTCATTTTCTTGTGATTATTGGAAGTGTGTTCATAAATAGTAGAGTCGTTTAGCAAACCCCTCCCAGTGCTTACTCATGCTGAGTTCACCAGCTTAGACAAAATCACTGAGCCCTTCACTCTGAAAGGTTGCCTTGATTCTGCAAAGATGGTTTTTAGTACTGTCACTGTTCAGGTTTTTACATGATGTGTTTTATTTTTTATTTTATTTGATTTGAATTCTAATTTCAATTTGTCAGTCTTAGAATTGTAGAGGGCCATAGTCTTCCTGCCACTGGACACCGGCAAAATCACAGAAAGGGTGGCAGGAAACGCCAAACTTTCCCTTCTGAACTTACATAGGAGTCTTGCCTTCTTGTCTTTAGTCAGCATTACTCTGATCTCCTAACTACAGTCATAGTGGAGGAATTTTCAAACTTGCAGTAAACGGTGCCAAATAAGTACCTGCTAGGATCGAATTCCCCATCCAGCTTGGGAGAGACAGTAATCTATAAGCAGTCTTCCAGTCATTTGACTTCCTTTCACAACGAATAAAGTTTTATTTTAACCTCTCCTCCCTGGTTGCTGATTCGCACCCTGCTCAGTTGGGTCCAGCTCCCCTGCACTATCACAATGGATGGACTTCAGAGTGATGTATTTTCTTTTCATCTCCAAATATGTACAGTTCCATAAATGGGCCATCTGTTATTTTGTGATTCCATGAAGACTACAATGCCTGGAAGTTTTGTTGTCATAGCAACCATGTCAAAGTCTCTAAAGCAAATTCTCTACACTTGTTCCTACTCTCAGATTCTATGCCACATAGGGTGGGGGATAAAATTCCAAGAAACTAAAATTTATAATATCGCCACCTGTTTAGAATTAATGCACTACCGGCATGATAATATAATTTAAAAGGAAAACCAACATTGTCTTCTGCAAGGTACGATTTCTCATTTTTTAGGTTAGTTTTGTTAGAGGGGAGTTAGGTGTTGGTTTAAATTCTAGACAGATACTCAGAGGTAGCAATCAAACCTTCCTTTTCACGTTGCTGAAGGCCAATTTCAGAAAAACTGAGAAAAAAATCAGCTCATTGTTCATATTCTCGTCTCCTATCTTATAGGATTCCAGCACATCTGTGCCACATTGTTGCAGGATAAAGGAAGCACGAGTGTATTCTGCAGAGAATGGGGAAAAGCAGGTTTTAAATCTTGATTTAGTTTATTTCTTTTTTTCAGAGACCATCTTTTACTTATCGTTAACTTCTGTCCCATCCCATAGGCATGGAAATGCTTCCTTTTCTTTCTCCTTTGTTTTCGGTCTTCCACAGCTTGCACAGGGGTGTGGGCATGGTCCCCGAAGGTGCTTTCTCCCAAGGAAGTCGGTTGAGTCTCTGCTCTTCCCTCTGCTGCCTAACATTTTTCAAGCTATTTATAACCTTTTCAGCCTCCTTTAATTTTTAAAAAAAACCTGAGATTTAGTAAGTTTCAGCTACTTACCCAGGAAACAAAACTATTTGCCTGAAACTCTCGGGGAAAGGAAATGAGTTGCAGGGAGGACAGTGAGGGACCATTGAAAAACCCTAAGCCAGAGACAGAAGAAGGAAGCAAAGGCTGTCGGAGTGAGAAGGAAGATTCTGGTCGCAGGAAGCACCTTTGGTACACGCGCATTCCTGCAACAAGGTGGCAGGCACTATCCAGTTTGCTTTGAGAGCAGGAACGAAAAAAATGAGCAAAATGTTATCCGGATGGCTGAGGTCGCGAGAAGTGGACTCTCCCAAGCAGCCTATGGGAGACAGATGCCACCATTTGATGCTGGAATAGAATAATACATATTTTCTGGAGTGTAAATAACTTCAATTTTTGTTATATTTTTTCCACATGTCATTGTTTACAGTATTGAAAAAGCAAAAAGTGTATTATTAAAATACTTGTAATATCACCATCTAAAGATAATAACTCTTAAATTTTAGTATATATTCTCCTAGGACTTCTCATGCAAAATTTACTTAGCTCTTACATTATACAAATAAATAGGAATGCTTAATTCTGAATCATCTCCCCTAAAGCAATAGATTGTTTTATACATTAGCACAAAATACTTTAAAAATCATCATTTAAAAATTATTTAATTTTCCATAGGTGCTTATATCATAATGTTAATTTACCATACTTCCAACATCCAAGAAATGATCTCTACCACATTTTCGGCTTTGTTAATAATGCTTCAGAGAGCATCTTTGGTTATCTTGTTACAATGTATTTACCAAATAAAATCTCTAGTAAATAAAAACATGTCAAAGCAAGGGGTCCCGGCTTAGGCTTCCTATCATTTCTTGTCCCTTCCCACCCCCCAACATACACGCCCTGGTTGATGCGCAGTATTCTGAGCATTAAAACCATGTGCCCAACTACATCTTTTTGAGGCTGCAACAATCTGCTTCCTCTACTCTGTCTCTCATCAGTGATACATACTTTCCTTCTTCCTATCACATTTCTTAATCAGCTCACTGAAAGAATGAAATCGTTCTAGCACTTCATCTTTCAGAGACTTCATAAACACCTTGTGAAAGTTCCTTCAAGCTTGACTGAGTAAGGTGGGTTTTCTGGTAAGAAATGATGGGTTTTCTGGTAAGCCAGTCACTGTATTATTTTAGGCCAATTTAGTATTTCTACTGTCAGTGTTTGTTCCCAAATCATTTCCATTTATGATCTGCTACAACAACCCAAATTTCTTAATAAAGATTTAGCCCCTGTAGTGAACTTGCACTTAATGAAATGGGTTGGTGTTTTGGAGTTTACTGAGTTCTCTAAAATCCATAAATTAAATCTGTAACCCCTGTATTTGGAGATACAGCCTACACAGAGGGTTTTTTTTTGACAAAATTGGTCTCCTCTCCCTCCCCAACCCCAACCACATTCATTCTTTTCCAGGACTCTCCTAACACCCTCAAATTCTCATGCAGACAGATGCCCAAGTGCTGGCCCCAGAGTCCTCTAAGACAGCCTGGTCACAGGTGCCCTAAAACATGAACATTGGGGTTCCTGCCTCTATGGTAATAGGACATCTACTCTACAAAGCATACATGTATAAGAAAATCTGTGCAATTCAGAAATACAAGCCAATTTTCATGTAGCATGGACTCTGTCTCATGTGTTTCATGTGGTTTTGATGTTTAAATCCTTCAAACCTTTCTAGCGAAAAGATCCTATGACTTCTCTGGTCTATGGAAGGAAGAAATGAAGCTTAGGCTCTAGGAGTTGTCCAAAGGAAGTAGAAGAACCAGGACTAAAACCCAGTGACGTCGAGGGTAGTAGTCTATTTACCTCCATGATCTGAGGTGCTTTAAACATGCTAAAGAAGAGTCAATATGGGACCTTCCAAGAAACAAGGAATTTAAAAGAAAGACAAGTTCAAGGCAATGGTCTGAAGAGGAGGTAAAACTGAAAATGGCCCTTGCAAGAGGCAGAATATGCTAACCTAGAGAAGCTTAAATTTTAAAGAGCCAGGCACTGTGGGAGGCTGCTGTGAGGCAGGAGGACCACAAGTTTTAACCTAATCTGGGCTGCTTAGTAACTTAAGAAAATCTTGTCTCAAAAAAAGAATGAATTTCTAAGGAATGGTAAATGAACAGAGGACTCTAGGTTTTAAAAGAGGAAGTTAAGATAACCATGTTCTACATGTTCTAATAGTCTCTTCACTGCAAAAGCAGTGAGAAGCTAGCCCAGAGATGAATTAATAGATTAGAGATTGGAAGCCTTAATAATGATAAAGATCAAGTAACAGGATGCTTTACCACTGGAGTTGTCTCCAGTGAAATGAGGAGACTCAGCATCTGTAACTGCAATGGAAAGAACCTAGAGATGGTCCCATCTTTTTAGTTGAGTGGATGCAGTATGACTCTCCTTCTCTTCATAGAATACAGGTTTCCACACTAGAGGTGTACACGTGACCAGAAGAGTCTATGCTATAACAATTTGATTGGAGCCCTTTGCATGTGACACATTCACATGATACAAGAGCTGTGCATCTGTGCATATGTGAGTGTGTGTGTTTGCATGTGTGCTTATGTATTTAAGCATGCATGTGTGTGTGTGTGTGTGTGTGTGATTAAATCACAAGCTGCTCCTTTTACACTGATAGCGTGTTTAGAAGATGGTGGAAATGATGTAGGCATTAATCACAGAAACAGACATCTCTCTCTCCTTGGAAAATTTATCACTGAGCTAAGAAATAACAAGCTACATGAGGCACCAGTTAACCTTTATATCTGGCTCTGCATTCCGGAAGAGAAAAAAAGGCTGCTTGACACTCATCTTACTGCATCAATTACTTGAAGTGGGTAATCGGCTTAACACTGTAAAGCCGATGTTGAATGTGTGTTGATTTCTCTTTGGTATTGATTGCTGTGCTTTGACACACTGTTCTCATTGGTATGCACCAAGGCACCACCTGGCTTCATTGTCTACCCCAACTACTCACACATCAGGTGATCAGCTTTTTTGTGGTTTTTTTCTTCATTGGATATAGTTGCCAACATCTCTGCCTGGAATTTCAGGCATGGCTTGTTGGCTTAAGTGACAGTTTCTATTTTAAAGTACTCTTTGGTGAAAACTATACACTTTTAGATGGAAATTACCTGGAAATTCAATAGCAGATTTTCTAGGTACATTTTACTCAGGGTCGTTTTACAGTTTAGTAACATTTCAGTGCCATAGTAGGTAGATGTACAAATGTAAGTAATAGGTAGCCATGCGACAAACATCAGTAGCGAAACTGCGTGTGTATGTTTCTTGAATGACAACAATAATGAGAATTATTTTTGTCTGCTTCCAAGGAGGGGAATATCTCCCCTTCTCTTGGACACTTGTCTCTGCCCACTACCTTGGGCACCTGGCACTGGACAGGCAACAAGTGGCCCCAGGTTATCAAGGCCAAAGCTTATTTCCTGTATTTGGGCACATGAGGTTCAGGCATCCCTATTGTTGCTCCTGCATTTGCATTGTCTTTGAGGAGACATTGTATAAACTTCATATTTATTCTTGTGAGCAGTGTCTCTCAAGCCAAAAAGCCACTCCCAACCTGTTCTCTCCCTTCAGTGTGTAAGTACGGTAGCACATTAGCCTTCTGTTTCCACAGGTCACACTTTATAAAAAGATTAACTGCAAGAGCCGTTCACAGTCCATTGGTCTGAGGAAATCGACCAATCTTCTCCTACCCCAGCACACCTGGCTGCCTGAGGCTTTGTGTTTTTCTGGTGATGAACTCATAACAGCCAAGTCTCTCAGAGCCCTGGAAACGCCTCACCCAAGCCTTCACCAAGCACGCGGGGCTAGCATTCCTATTTACCTGCTGTCTGATGTGCTTGGGACTGTGCTGAAGACTACATGAGCGCAAAACTTTGAACTCCTATTCAATCCATCGATTCTAACACGTGACAAATAGATCCGCCTCTCTCCTAGTTTTCTGTCATTGGCCATGCTAGCCTTCCCAGGAAAGCTCCAACATCGTTTCCTGGCTGAATTTCCGAACGCAATGATGCCTTCTGTGATAAACCATTTGCCCCAAGTCTTCCCAACCTCAGGGCTGTAGGCTGGTAGGACCCAGGCCCGCGTAGCAGCAGGTAAGTAGTAGGCGAGCGAGCAAGGCTTTGTCTGTATTTCTAGCCACTCCCCGTCGCTTACATCATCTCCTGAGCTTCACTTCCTGCTAGATCAGTGGCAGGAATGAATACTGCTGCAAACTGCTCATGGGAATGATTTAGGTTATGCACTCCTGAAAATCCAATACCCGATGACCGGGAACGAAGGTAAGGCTGTAATGTTAGTATTACCCCCACCCCACGCCCCCACACACACACTTCACCTATGGAGAAATTCTCTTCCACAAAACCAGACCCTAAGTCCAAAAAGGTTGTCAGGAGGTGGAAGCCAGTGATTTATCCACATGGCTAATGATAAGACCCCAACTTGCTCAAGATCACCGGTTCTTCACCTGAGACAACTGAAGCTAATTCTTCATATGAGAATTGGTCTTTTCCTTGACTAGGGAATGTGGCAGTTGCCAGATGACTTGACTTCAAGGTCAAAGGAAAGTCTAATTTCATAATGGAATCTGCAGCTATGCCATCAGCACTGGGTCAAGCACAGCAATTGTCTATCTATTTAATCTAAAGCATAGATATTTTTGAAAAAGGATTCTCACTGGTTGTTGTACACTAACAACAATTAGTTCTTACTGTTGTGTGCTGTCCTCCCCAATCTGATAAGGCTGGAGGACCGCTCTAAAGGAAAAAGTTTGCTACATCACTTTTCTTGAGGAACTTCTGTATTGTTATCCATACTGGTTGCATTAATTTATATTCCCACCAATGGTGTATGAATGTTCCCTCTTTCCATATCCTTTCTATGTTTATTATTTTTTGGCTTCTCGATAGTAAGCGTTCTACCAGGTGAGAAAATGTTTCCTTGTGGTTTCAGTTTGCATTTCCCCAATAATTAGTGATGTTGCAAAGCTAGCTTAAAAAAGAAAACGTCTTATACTATGAATTCTTTCCAAAATACACACACACACACACACACACACACACACACACACAGTGCACAGACACACAAGTATTTTAATTCCCTTTGGAAATGGTAGCCAGAACAAGAAGATTTGGATTTCAAGTAGTTTGCTACCTACTATTACTTCCTTCCTTTAGTTTTGTCAACCAGTAAGTCAGATCTATTTTCTTGTAAAAGTTTTTGGCACCTTGATTTTTTTAAATAGCTGTTTACCATTTTACTTCTCTCTGATACCATATAAATTGACTTACTGGTATTCAGATCTCTTATTTTTTCCCTCCCCATAACTCATAAGTTTCCTCAAAATCTATATCTACAAGGCAAGCAATGAGGATAGGTGTCTTTTCACAGAAAGCCCAATCTTCAGCAGTGTGACTGTGGGACACACTGAAATCATCCTGCTGGCACTTAGGTGCTTAAAACGGTAAGCTCATGTCATAGTTTGTATCTGGAGTGTCCCCCAAAAGCCTCATGTAAGTGTTATCTACTGTTGGAAGGGACTGAAGCTTGGGACTTGATTTGGAGGGGTGTGTGCTGGTCCCACCCTTGCTTCCAGGCTTGTCTCAGTTCTGCCATGAGGATGTCTGTCTCCTGCTCTGGCCCTGGCTCTCACCGTGGACCCACGATGTGGTTCCACCATTTTCCTGCTGCCCACCCATAAATAAATAAATTTTACCTCCCTAAAGTTGTGCATGTCAGGTACCGAGTCACAGTGACAAGAAAGTAGCTAAAGCAGTTCAGAAACTTGGTCTGCAGTCGAATTGCAAGGAAAGGAAGAGAGAGAGAGAGAGGAAGGAAGTTGGTGAAAAATGTTAGTGAGAAAAATGATACAGTGAAATTTCCTTCTTGTCATTTCTTTAAAGTATATTGTCCTTTTCTTTTCTACAGAAATAGATCTTTGGGTTTTCCTACAGCTTTGACCCCGATTCCGCCTCCCTTTTCTCACCGAATCCCCAGAAACTTGGAGCAGAGACTTGCCAAGGTGGACGCTGGGCTTTGGCTCTGTAGGTCAGCATGCACGCACATTGGTGCAGCTACAGAGCAGGTGTCAGGGAGACTATATGCCAGATCTTAATATTTCTTTTGGCCAAAACTTGCTTTCAGGTATCACGTTGCTTATGATCTGGTTAATTCACACTACTTAGATTTCTGCAAGCAAGATCAATCTCAGTTGTGTCACTGACTTTGTGTTGGCCAGGCTTGCTTCCATCCTTGATGCAGCATCCGAAGCTAGGGCTGAGCCTGCCT
Organism: Ctenodactylus gundi; assembly: GCA_004027205.1. Lineage (NCBI taxonomy): Eukaryota > Metazoa > Chordata > Mammalia > Rodentia > Ctenodactylidae > Ctenodactylus > Ctenodactylus gundi. The sequence continues at coordinate 163,505 of PVKB01001623.1, forward strand.
GATTCTGCTTCAGTGATCTCCTCACTCTTGGCAAACTCATCATTTCCCCCTTTCGCTCTCCACATCAGCGTTTCCCCCAGAGTCAAGAAACAAGGGCTCGTTTCTTGCTTATGGCTACTTCAGCTATGTGATCTTGCACAAACCACATTGCCTCTGAGCTTCAATTTTCACACAAGAAAAAAAAAGAAAAAAGAAATACCATCCACTCCATAGCACAGCTATGAGAATCAAATCTCTCTATGTGAAAGCATCTTAACGAAAGATGTGAAGCAGGTGCACCCCTCCCACAACCGGGGCTACTTCCTCCAATAGGTCTGCACCCTGTTTCTTGTCTTCCTTTCAAAAACCCCTACTTAACCCATATTTAGTAGAATCCATGGAATCTATATTTGCTTTTCAATAAATGAGTAACCTATGAGTATCCAAAATAGAGACTGAGTAGTTATTTGTCATATGTTCCACCGCTCTAAATTCTCCAGTTAGTTATAGAGAGATATCTCTTTCTAGAATCAACATCAACAGTTGGCCCAGCATTCCCTGTGCCTTACACTTCAGTCCTGTAGTAAACAGAGATCTGTGTTCCACTGTCACTAGCATACGGCTGCATTTGGAATAGTAACAATGCAATTAGAAAATGCAGAAAATTAGAATCCATATTGTCGGAGTCCAAAACACTGATGGGGATTATTGTAATGGTGCTTTAGAATGAAAGAATGCATTTTGGAGAGGAAAGAGTCAAGTCCCTCTCCTGCCTGAGCCACCACACCGGCCCCTCCTTCTCTCTCGCTGCTGTTAGCCTCTCATAATGTAAAACATTTCTTCATTTCCAGCAGATAATACTTTCAGTGAAAAGGTAATTTTTGAAGTCTATTACTTGCATTCTTAGTGAAGAGCACAATGTAACATTTTGTTCTAATATGCCATTGAAATTGTTTGAGTAGGTACACCATGGAATCAAACACAAAATGTCGAAATGGTTTCCATTAACTATGCACATTTGCACTGCTTCCCTTAATGGCTGTGTTTTTGTTCTTTTTCTTCCTCTTTGCATCTATAAGATGAAATGATTCAGTTGATGTAACTGAAAAGTACATTGGAAAGGTAGAGAGGAAATTACAAAAGCATCAAGCCACAATTCTACCCACATACTTTATTTTATAATGACGCTTAATAATGATAGAAACTGTCATTGGATTTAAACATCAGTCATTTCAGCAATTGTAGTTAATGTGAATATCTCATACCAAGTAATGTTTTATAAAAACATGGCAGGGACTGTGTATTATATTGAACTGAGATGTCATAATGAAATCTTAACTAGATACTATTATAGTAATACATATTATGTTAATAGAAATTTATTTCAACCTGAAAAGATAAAATAAGCACAGTGTTTCTTCCAAAGATGTTCAGATAAAATCATTTTACTTAGAAGAAAGTTTTCTTTCTACATTTGCTAGACTTACCATAACCGTAAAAACACACACACATTTGATTATAATAAATGCTGTGCTGATATATTTTTGTGGCAAATATACCAAAAAAAAATCATTCTTTTTCTTTGACACAAAATTAGCTCCAGAATTTTGTGGCTCATACATGGTACAGGTGTTTTAAAAGTATCTGAGTTGATTCATTTTATCTATCCTGAGGAAGAAAAGATCTTCCCACTGCTAAAACCCTGAACCACAAGCTCTCTTCTGAGGAAGTTAAGCCCATGGCAACGCTGGCAAGCCTGGTCCAGGTGACCAAATTCGCTGAGTCATTCAGCAGCAGCCATCTTTCCTCTGTGCCCTGATGACAGGGCCTTGCTGATGACTGCAAAAAAGAATGACAGTATCAAAGACCAACACCTGCAGGCCTCTCACTTTCCACTGCACACCCGCTTTCCCCCCTACTCACAGCAGGGTCTGCCAACATCAAAAGGCTTAGCAAATGAATGAAAGTGCTGAGGAACTTGGCACAGTTTCATATTCACTTGGTGAAGAAAAGTGAAGGAAATTTGCACTTCTGAGTCTCATGTCCTCTGTCCCTTGGTGTAGTAGAGAGGAGGAGAAGGAAGGTAGCAGAATTTCCATTATTTCGTAGTGTTTCCCAAGGTGTGTGATCAGGAGATAGTGACCAAGGCAATGGGTCCTTGTACTGTGCATACACTTGAGTAAGTCTCTGCATTATTCTCTTGTGAAATGTTTTTTCTCATTAGTTTTGATTCTCTGAAATTCTTTTACTTGTATTGCGTGTTTTTTTACATTTTACAGTTTATCAAACGCTTGTGGATAAAGGTACTAGACTCAGTAAGACGGGGCATGTAGTCTTGCCACCAGGTGGCAGTGCAATCCCATTAGTGTGTAAAATTAAAGCATAATGGGCTTATGGGACTTTGGGTAAGTACTACCAACTGCACTATCCCCCGAAGTTATCATCTACAGCATGAATGTAATGCCAATGCATCTACAAAGGGACCTGCATGTGCAGCAAAAGAATTATTTTAATTATCTAGTGTTGTGTAACACATGTCTCATCAAATTACTTCACATAAAAGAAAAATGATGTATTATTTAACAAAATTTTTGTTTTTTTATTGCACTCAGCTGAGCACTCATTCAAGTTTATCTTCTTTCACACAGGCTGTAGCCCGGGTCTCAATTCTACCTTTTTCCAAATAGAACTAGAGGTAATGCTAAAATTTTCAATATGACCTCCCTCAGTCCAGGACCCCTCCTTAAATGGCCTGTACTGGCAGAAGCTTCGATAGATTTTGACAGATGGCTTCAAAAAGACAATTTTTCTAAATGGACAAACCCCACCAAGTACATGTACAGCCATAACCAGAATAGCTCCTGGCAACTTTCCTTTGGCCCAACAACTTGACGGGACAAAGACTTTCAGAGAGCACAAATGCCCACCATATATCCATGAATTGGTCCACATCTCTGCAAGACCACGTTAGAAAACTCTCCAAATAGTATTTACACTAGAAATATATTAGATCTGCATCCTGGTTTTCAGTAAATCATGTGTTGATGGCACAACTTGGAAAAATGTCAGAAAAATGCTTAGTTGGCTGCTCCTCAGAGCATTCTTCTTGAAGTAGAAAAACACAGTTCTAGACTCTAGCTTTAGGATTCTGGGAACTAAAACTCAAACGTTCAAAGATGCCCAGGACTAAGCAAGCTGAAAGGGAAAAGGGGTGTGTGTGTGGGGGGGGGGGGGGGGTAAACATACAAAAGACAACTCACAGCCAGATGTAAATTCTGTAGTTTAAAAAGAGACCTACCTGGTATATGAGTGGAAGCTACTTGTAAATACAATCCTTATAAATAAATCATCCAAGGAAAATAGATTGTAAAGGTGGAGGATTCTTTACGAACACATATTCGGAATAAGGTAAGCTGGATAGTCTCAAGAGCTATTTCCATTAAGGCTGACGAATTATCTTTCCCTGTTCTGCACACATTTCTATTTTAAGAATGGGCTCAGTTCTGTTCAATTACAACAACATTGTCTCTTAATAAGACTAGAAAAATACTGATATAACAAGAGTTTCACTAGCAAAGCTTATGAACAGGATAAAGAGAAACTGAAAAAACTTCCTCTCAACACTTTGTGTTATATCAAGCCAGTAATATTTTTTACCCAAGACAACATTCATATTTGTGATGCATGGCCCAGAAGGCCTGTTGACACACAATGTTGATTCAGTAATGAGTGTATTTCCATTTTTAATCTGATAATCCCCATGGCTAAGGGATCGTGTAGCCAAATGATGCGTTTGTCATTCTTTTAACATCTGCCAATGATTGAACCTAAGAGGAGCTACCCATCAATGATTTCAAATTTACTTCCCAGCATCAACATTATAACTAAATAAGGTCCTACATTTTGGAAGGCCGTTTATGAAGTTCATTTACGTATAAAATTTATACACTCTGCCAATGTAACTGATATACATTGCCATTATTCCTGAACTTTCAGTAAATTAAAAATAAGATGGATAAGGGGCATTTTCTGAAACTCTTCAGTAAGAATTTTTAATTGGGTATTAATATGGAAAACAGTTGAAGAAAGGGAACATGTATATTATGCTGAACATATTATTTTTATGAGAAGCTTGTAACCCAATCTCTCAAAAATCACCTTAAAGCAATTTTTCTGAGACAATTTTTTTTATTCCAATGGCACAACACCCTTTGCTGTACGATTGCTCAAGATCAAATGTTTCACTAATGAGGATGGTGAAATAACTTACCGATTGACCAAGATCTGAGTAGTTAGTTATTACATATAACAGACTTTTGTTGCATTAAGCATTAGCTTGCTCGTGGGTCAGTAGCAAAATGCTGCTTCTCCAAAACAATGCCACACATGCTTTCTCAAGAAATGTATTTATTTGAACATTTCTTAAATTTTAGTTTTTAATGCAGAATGAGCCACTAAGTAGCTCCACAATTACAATCCTATGAACCATTTCAGAAAACTAATTCTTAAATTTACTACTTACATAAATCTCATTTCCATAGTTTGCTGTTTGAGTTGTAGGTACAACTCAACATGTTGGATTGAAATTAATCAATAAAGTTTACAGTGTGCCCCGATAAATGCTGGAAAATCTTCAGCCCTAACCAAGGGACCACAGAGTCGAGAGGAAATCAGTAGACTTGAGATTCGCCCAACTCTTTTCAAGAGAGAGATCCATCTTTCATCTTCTTTATATAATGATTTGCCCTTAACATCAATTTTGCTAAGGGAGAATAAACTCTTTTTTCTCTCTTCTCTTCCAACTCCACCCTAAATCTAGTTAACTTACCGAACTCCCCAAATTTCTGTCAACATTTTTACCACAATTTTACAGTCTTCAGACCTTGGATTTTGTCTAGGCTCTTCCCCGTCTTTCTCTCCCAATAGCCTGTCTTTACTGCACCCCATTGAGGATAGTCCATGTCTAAATGTCGCCCCTTCTTTTTATTCACTCTGTCACTTTGTACCCGTACTGGGTTACAAGTCTGGCAAGAGCTTTAGATCAGCATGACCCGCCCTTAGATTTTTACCTAATTTTAGCAACGGAGTTCATCTGCTCGGACCTACCCCCAGTATTGCTTACCACATCATTGGTGCTAGGGAAGGGGTTTTTTTCAGGAGGAGCAGCATTTTCTGTGGACAGTGTAGGTGCATTGTGGGGGAGGTAGAACTAGTGCCATTGCCTCAGCTCAGATCTCTGAGTATTAGAGTCTCAGGGAGATCACTCAAGTTAGAGTTCTTAGTTGCTCAATTCACAGTAGGGTTTACGTTCCCATGAGAACTTCTGATAAGACATGGAGGGCAGGCAGTAACACAAGAGATGGGGACCAAGTGCAAACACAAGTGAAGTTCTCTTGCTTGCCTGTGCCTCAGTCACCTCTGCTGGGAGGCCCCATTCCTAACAAGACAAAGATCAGTGTCAGTGTGCAGCCTGAGCATGAGGACTCCCTGATCCACCACAGGGGCTTGTATGATCATCTAGGTGTGATCTTCGATGTGAAGTAACATTTAAAAATTCTACATCCATGCCTATTTCTCTGGTGTCATGAGCCTAACCTTTGCATAGGGACTAAAGGACATCAAATAGCTTAGGTAGATGACCAAAATTAAGGGTGACACTATGCATTCAAATGCTCAAAGTGTATCTTAGTATGCCATTTGCAAAATAATTTTCTAAGATACTTCTCTCGGGAGACAAAGAAGTAGAGAAAGAAAAGAGGAAGGAAGGGAAGAAAGGCAGAAAGGAAAGGGGACTGGCTGAATCACCCAAAGTTTCAGAACCCTATGTCACTAAGTATAAAACTGAATATTATTATATTAAAGATTCTGGTGAGCACCAGAGTTAAAAATGCAGTTTCTTTTCAAAATTTTGCTAGTTCATAAATTTATTTAAAAGTTAAATCATTCTTGTTTTTAGTTCTACTTCAGTAAAATCATTAAAATCTTGTTAATACTTCTTTAATGAGTATTACAGTAGATACAAATATTTAACACAACAAGAAGCTATGCCTATGTAACTACTATTAGTTAGCATCTGGAGGATTAAAGCCAAAGTCCTCATTCTGTCATTCGACATACTTTACTGTCTCCCTCTCTTGTATCTCCTCCCACATGCTGGTAGCAGTGAAAGCACCAGAAGCTCAAATCCTAGCCCTAGACTTGGCAAATTGCTTGCTCAGTCTGCCTCAGATTCCTCTTTTATGAAATAAATAATAACAATGCGCAAATTTCCTGGGATAGGAGATAGGTATATTTCTGGGCACTGATACATCTACTGAATCAAATGATCTGGAAAGACTGCCTGCAGCTGACTGTTCCCAGCTGACAGTCCTGAAAGGGCAGAGGGACTAGGACACTGAGGATCTAAGCGGGCAGCCCTGCTTCTTCCAAGTTTTTGTAGGAGAACTGTGTAAAACCTGAAAACACCTGCTATGTCTGTGCTCAAGTCACAGAAATAGAATTGGAAAAATGAGAGGAAGTAAATTTTCATTCATTATAAAGAACTTTTCAACAACCAAGGCTGTAGAGTTTATGTAGACTTCTTTGAGAAACAGATGTGTATCCTCATGCCTGGGATTATTTATGTAACTGGAGCTCTTTCCAGGATCTTTGAGGGACATTCAAGCTTTGGGATTCTTAGACTACATGAATTACAAGTTTCTGTTTTGACTCTGAGCTGTTAGCCTTGAGAATATTATAACACAAGCCAAAGCAGACATTTGCTAAGAAATTTCATGTGTGAATCCATGCTATTTTTTCTTCTCTACTTTTACTCTTAATGCATGAGATGAAAGAAGACTGAGTATTAAAGATTTTTGGTACTTGGTATGTACATGGTAAGATAACTTCAGATCTTCTCAACAGAGCGTTCTAAATAATGTGCACCACAATTGGTCAAAATTACACAAACGTATATCCTAGAAAGACACCCAGGACTCTATCTTCCGGGAGACAGAAGCTACCAGGATATTATAGAAGAAAGCTTGGGCACTTTCACCAGATTTCAAGATCTACCAACGTTTTGCATCCCTTAAATGGCTAGTCAAGCTCACAGAGCTCTTGTAGTTAATCCTTGAATCCCAGCGAACCATTATGTTCCTTCTCACAGCAGCTGCTGTGAGTCACATAAAACATCACCCTGGCTCTGGATAAGAACCTTAATCACACATTAAATGTGGAAGTACAGCCTAAAAGGGCACAAAACCCAAAATGTTTTCATAGTTTTACCACAAGCATTAAAAAACTACATTTTTTATAATATAGATTTATGATATGATGAAAATGCTGCTATCCTTTATAATTCCATTTCAGGATGGATACTTATTTTTAAAAGAATGGCTCTGTAATAATGCAATGAGTCCTTCATAAATCTTTCCCCGGCTTGGCAGTCTGTAAGCCATCTGATGAGAAATGTGTTTACTCTTTCAGGTTTAAAAATAGAAAAACACAATAGAACAAGTTTATTGGCAGGTTCAGGTGGCCACTTAGTCTTAATAGAATCAGGAAATGAAAGTGCCCTGTGGTACAGTAAAAACTCCACAAGAACCTGTTTTTAGCTAACACAAGCAAAGCATGTTAGTAAGTTTCCTCAGTTGTCAGCATTAAAAAAAAAAACCCTTAACTGTATACCTCCTTTCAATCAGCTAAATATTTATTCAAATCTTCAGCTTGTTATTTCTTCATTAGCAAGGTTTCCCCTGCTGCTCAGCAGAATACGTGAGGAACTTAGTGAATGTCAGAAGCACTCAAGTTGAATCAGCCAGGGAAGTGCTAAAAAGGCTCCTAATCAAGTGGAACTACAATAGTGGCACATTTCAAGCTGGGAAATAATAGATCAATACAGAAGTCCCCTCCCCATGGGATAATGCCGCTATTTGTTCTTATTTTGTGACTTGTTTTTACTCATCAAATCACAAGTACAATGCATTTCTGTGTTAACCTTCAATTTGTAAATGATCATTTGTATTCTAATCCCCAGAAGGCTGCAACAGAGAAAAGAGGGTGCAATTTAGAAACAAAGCTGTCTTGTGAACAAAGGAGAGCCAGATAGAGTAACCTAAGGATGTTGGGAAAGAATCTGTAATTTAGGAACTCTTGGTTGGCAAATGAAAATCTCATCTAATAAGCAAAGTAAGCTGGGGATGCAAGGCTTTCGAAACATGGGAAATATAATAAAGACCTCCTTAAAAAACAGTTTTTAAAAGCTCCAGCTTAATCTGATGTCAGGAAAGTCTAACCTCTTCATTTGCTTTTTTAATGCTTATTCTCTCTAAGTCACAGACGTTTCACATTTAATTTTGTGGTACGATAAGTACCTTAGCTTGGTCGGTAAGGACTTCTAGTTTGTAAATTCTCCCCAGCCACTGGCGCTATCATACAATGTTATCACATTAACTTCTGCTGTATAATTCTGTATTATCCGCAGTACTGCTGTCCAATGTGGAAACAGGTCCTAGTCAATTTATCTTTTAAGCCAGGACCACGGGTCATTTTCCATATATTATACCCTAACAACTCCTAAATATTAAAAAGAAGTCTCGCTCATAAACATGGGAATAAGTCTATGAAAACAGCAATTTCTTCATGAAAAGCCAATGATATGATATCAAGTGGATCTTTACACAATTTCCAAATTCCCAACAAAGAAAATATTTCATTGTGCAGGTAAGAAAGTGAAGCTACAGCATTTTTATGGTGACAGTGAACACCTTTCTTGATCAAGAACATTGTGTGTGTGTGTGTGTGTGTGTGTTCTCTCTGCAAAAAACAAATAAGAGCATGACTCAGCATGAAAAGGAACTAGTGAGTGGTGATCCCAATACTCTTCCCTCTTACTAATAATAGCAATTATTGTGCTAGAGCCTTGATATTAGTCCACAGAATTCCAGGCGAGACGCAGGCCAAAGCACAGGCATACCTGGAGACCCCAGCCGCGACCTACCAAGGTCTTTGTGGCCCTTTCCAGCCTTTAAGTACACAGAGAAGAAAGAAGAAAACAAGGGAAGTCGCTGTAGACACTCTGGCCTCTCCGGGGTCACCCAGGTCTCAGCAGAGCACGCTTGCCTTCCTGCTCAAACAGGGCTTAGCACGATGCAAACGGATAAAATGAGATCAAGTTGAAACTGTCATTTGCCCTGAAACTCTGTGAGGAGGAGAGACATGACTCAGAATGAGAAGAGAAAAGGAGTAATTTAAGGAGTAGATTGAAGTTACTTTATATTATTATAAAAATTGATTTACATACCAAACATGAAGTGTTAACACCAATTATGAACAAAATGGTTGCACCAGCGTTTTCTTAGGATAGGCTGTACAGGGCAGTCGGTGTAACAGGTACCATGTGAACAGGAACTTTTTTGTTTGTTTGGGATTTTTTTGCATGCAAACTTCAGGAGAGATGTCCCACAGAAACAGTCCCTATGGTTATAACTTCTGCCTGATATTACGGTAGAAAGCGGAGATGCTTTCCTTGACCTCAGTGTTTGAGACATCTGCCTTTATGCAGTTATTGTGAGTGGCTACTCAGATGCTGTTTTCTTTTGTCAGAGGAATTCTCCTTCAAACTGGCTGAGAATTCAGTTTTTACTTTGTATGGAAATTCTACCAAGAGCCTAATAGTAAGGAAAGGAGTCAGAAATCATTTGTAATACTCATCTGCAACATAGAGTTCATTTTATGCTTTCTTCAAAATAAGTCTTTTCTAAATATATTTTTGAGGACTGATGGCACATAAAAGGGTACTATTAAGGGGAACCGCAGGGTGTCTGATAGGAAGGACTGATTACCCCTGACAGCCTCCAACTTTTGAATTCTTAGAAAGGCAATCCACGAATATTTCAAAGAGCCAACATGCAGATAAATTTTATGCCACATTGCCCTTCTACCTTTCCTCCTCTCTCCTGCCCTCTTCCCTACCTTCCCCAGCTCCTCTAAAATGGTATGACTATGAAGAGGTATTGTTGGAAAGCTGCCTTGTGTCATCTGAATCAACATCACGTCAGAACTATCCATGTGTTTTTAAAAAGTGAGCTTGCCTCATACTACAGCAGCCTTCTAGCTCTTAATAGAATATGCTGTATGCGTCTGTGCACTCCTTTGCTTGCATTGGTACAACGCTCTGGATAAGACACAGTGCTTTCAAAACACTGCATTTCAGGGAGGTCCCCAGCGAAACCAAGAAATACATTTGAATCTTACTCTTCAATCAGTTTTCAGTCTGTGACCTTGCACCCAGATGCCATGAATAGAACATTGTCCTCGCAGGGCAGAGGCTCAATAACTGGACATTTTCTGGGTCCCTGAATTTGTACAATGAGATATCAACTCCAATCTGTGAGCACAATGCTCCAGTGACTGCCAGGAATGGCTGCAATATTGATGCCTTTCAATGTAGATCACATCATTCACTGAGCAGAGCTCAAAAAAATGATACTGTAGTTAACAAGTTTTATAACACAAAGTTACTTTAAAACATGGGACTAATCAGGGGGAAATCTGTCTATGCATGTCAGTGCCACAATTGTCAATAAATAAACAAAGATTTGCCCCACCTATTGTCATGTATATCAAGTAAGTCATTAATCTGAACTAATGAAGCTTAAGATATATGTCAGACCGTTTTTATGGAGCTCCTCCTTAATGATATGTTTGCTTTTCATTTCAATGCAAGGGAGCCCATTATCAAGAAAGCAGCACATCATGGTCTAAATCTATTGAAATCTACAGCACTACTCTTTGTTCTGAGTTCACAATAAGCAGCATTTACACTTACATATTCATGTATTTTCAGAGAGAAAAAGCATCAGTGAGACATGGGTGCGGGAAGTGTGGGGGAGGGGTGGCAGTGCAACCCATCTAAAGCTCCTACTGTGCTGCAGGGTTTCGACTTCAGGTTTTTAAGCTCACCTGGAAAGAACACAGAGGCTAAATCCAGCCCATCCATGCACATATCCATTGCCAGAAAAACATGAGTAGGTGCGTAGCGAAAGCAGTCTTCACCTCTACAGAATACCTTGAATCTCTTAAGAAGGCAAATCCAAAACGCCAAGCCACAAACAACTAGCTACTAGATAACAAAAGTAAGCATTCTAAATGATTTTAATGTTCACCTTAGTCCTCAAGCTTTGACAGTTTCCAAGACATAGTAATTATTTCTATTCTGCCTCTAGTCTGGAGGAGAATAATGTGGACAATTAGCATCTGTCAAGCTGTAATGATTCCTATAGATGACATGACTAATTGAGAACTGTTGACTTTCTATCCAATGCCACAAAAAGATTTCGCAGTGGGTCTCAAGAATCAAATGAAAAACTCCATTACATTGTACTTTTATTTGCTTTAATATGGAGAAATATTTGGAATGAGACTAAGAAAATAAAATATGCCCATGGGGAGACAAGGGCAAGAGACTTATTAAATATGGATGGCTCTTATGTTAAATCTTGATTGTCTTGCTCATCGATGTACTTACAGCTCCTTCCATGGACTTCGGCTTATGGTAGGAATTCAGTGATTATTGGTTAAGTCTGTGAAAAAAAAAACATAAAATAAGAACAGAAGGATTTTTAAAATGTTTCCTTGAAACACCTTGATCTCTTCCTTTCAGACTTTGTTGCTCGTGCTATCAAGAAGAGTAGATGAGCTCTCCAGTATCAACTGCTTTCTCTGCTCTTTCCTCACGGTCAGACAGGAAGGTGCCTTAAGAAGTCAGGAGTCCATTTATTTCTTTTATACTTACTCAAAATGAGGGAAAATTTAACTCATCTTCAAGATAAGTTCACGGAGAATGCCATGTGCCATGTGATAGAGTTTCCTTGTGGAAATCAGAGGCACACACTTTGCTAGTTTGAAGACATTCTAAGTAGAACTTTAGAGCTGTGCAAATGAAGCCTCGCATGCCATAAGAGCACACAGAGGATTGTCTGTGAACGGAAATCTCCAGGACGCTTGTCCCATGAACCAGTTCTCAAAGACGGATTCAGCTATTGGCAATCCCACAGTGAATATTCTAGGAGGAAGAATAGAACAACCAAATCAACAGAGCCTGATAGAGCTCCAAGTGTTCAGGGAGCAGCAACTTGCCCCAGTGTGTCTAGATGTCAGGTACCATGAAGCCAGACCAAAAGAGGACATCAGGGCAGAATCAAATTCATAGTCATAGTTATAACCATTGTTAACCTTTACTGAACACTTACTATATGTTAGGCAAGAGTACTAACTTCTCACAATAAACTTCATCATCCAATCTGAACACTTTGTTTTTAAGTTGGATTATTTAAAATATTGTGGATAATTTATTTTATATTTGAGTTTAAATATAGCATCTTACTATGTGTTTTCTATTGATGATCTTTCCATCTTTGGGCTCTCTTATTCTTGTTTTTCTACTGATCTTTCAATGAGCTGAATACATTTAGTCATGTTTTAGCTCACTCCTTCTCTTGGCTTAATATTTGTATGCTTTTGTTTACTCTTCTGTTGGTTGCTCTAGATTTTACAATCTGCGTATTTAGTTTATCAAAAGATGCTTTCAAATGATAACACACTACTTCATTTATGATGCATACTCATCTCTCCCATTCTGTTCTTTGTCCTATTGTTGTCAATCTTACAATACTTTATTACTATTATCTTAATTCAAATAGTCAGAGATATTTTAAAAATGAAAAAAGAGATGAATACCATTTATAGTTTCCTATGTATTTACTATTTCTGGTGGCTTTTATTTCTTTATAAAAATATGCTTCTATTTGATATCACTTTCTTTTAACATGGAGAACTTTAACACTTCTTACAGTGCAAGATTGTTGGCAATGAATTCTCTCAGCTGTCGTTTTATTGAAGTAAAAATGGGTTTTTAAGAATTTTTTAAGGAATATATAATTATACTTTGATCTTCCCCCCTTATCTTTTATACTTTTAAAGATGTTATAAAATTGTCTCTGGCTCAGAAATTTCTCATAAGAAATATGCGGGCTTTTTTTTTCATTCCTGTACATACTGACTTGTTTTTATGTTAGACAACTGTCCCCCCAAAGGACATTGAAAATATGGCAGGAAGGTTGGTGGTATTGTTGCCTAAAGGGTAGAGCTAAGACAGCTGTTAAACATCCTTTAACAACAGAACAGCTCCCTCAGCAAGAAATTGCAGCCTCAGTTATCCTTTGTGCTGAAGTTCAGAAACTAGGAAGAGAGAGAAGGAATGGGAGGGTCAAAAAGGGAGAGGGTGTGGTGCCAGATATGGATCTAAATACTAAAGAAACACAGATATGAAATGTTTGAATGAAAATGGAACCACCTCTCAATACTGATCAGTGAAATGGACCAAACACAAAAGAATGAGTATAGATGGGTGTCCCTCTTATGAAACGCACAAAAATAATGACATAAAAAGGCCCCAAAATAAATGACAGGGTAGAAGAGAAGCAATAGTCAGGTAAGAAGGGGTGAACCTTCAACAAAGGGGTGGACATAGATGCTCACTGACTCCCCAAACACCATGGTTCTAATGTGTTACAATATTTGGAATTTGTGTATTTACAAAAAAAAGTTAAGTTTTATGTTATATAAATATTTTACCATATAAAATTATTATTTAAAAAGGGAGAGGGGAAAGATTTGTAGTTTTACACAATACATATGTGCACAAACTACTCAAGTTAAATTTAAACATTATGTGTCACATATATACATATCAATAAAATGGGAAAAAAGAAATGTGCTTTGTACAAAGTTTGCCTATTTTAATGAGGCTGGTTTCAACATTTTCTCTTTATCACTGATTTTCCGCTATTTATTATGGTTCTTGGTACATTTTATGTTGATACGTGTTTCTGTCCTGCTTGGGAATTGGTGAGCTTCTTGCATTCTTCCATTTATATTTCCTATCAAATTGGAAAATTTTTGCCCATTTACTCTCCAAGTATTTTTTTCTGACTACTGTCTTCTTTTTTTTCCAAGGATTACAATTATACTTATGTTAGACCGCATGATGTCATTCTGTGGATATATAAGAATCTTTCCCTCCCCCCACTTCCTTTCTTTTATATTTTGTTCCTATGGCTATAAGTTCAAGAACTCTGTTTATCTGTTTGCTTTTCATACCAGTTAGTAAAATACTGGCTTCAATAACTATTATTAGTCTCCAAAAGTTCCATTTGGTTGTTTTATCTCATTGCCTTTTCTCATTATTGGCCATCTTTTACTTTCACTACTTATACATTGTTTTAAAAATTACTTTAAGAGTTTTGCATATGAAAGGAGAGACAGGGAAAGGTTGATCAATGGACACGATGTTACAGTTGGATGACAGCAAAATCTGTCTTGCTGCTGCGTGTTGTGTTGGCAATAGCGTACTGTACCTTTCAAATACCTAGGTGAAAGTTGTGAATGTTTTCACCATAAAGAAATCATAAATGTTCAAGAAGATAAATATATCTAAATTTAAACATTATACGATGTATACATTTATAAAACATACATAATATCAATTTGATATGTACAATTTTTATGTTTTTATATATCAGTTTAAGAATAAATTAAGAAGAAAACATAAGAAAAATAAAAGTTTACAGACATTTTTCAAAGATTTTTATTGGGGCTGAGGGTGTAGCCCAGCAGGTAAAGCACTTGCCTTGCATGCTAAAGTCATGGAGTTCAATCCCCCAGCATCACATAAGCCCACCTTCGCGGTGTACGCCTGTAATCCCAGCAGTTGGAAGCTGAGGCAGGAGAACTGCCATGAGTTGAAAGTAATCTTGGGCTACACTGTGAGTTCAGGACCAGCCTCGACTACAGAACAAGACCCTACATCAAAAGCATGAATGAATGAATGAATGAATGAGTCATCTTCCGAATTCCATTACATTACTTGTTTCAGGGCCTGTCTCTTCTGGATAATTTTCTCCCAGTTACAAGTCACATTTTCCTGTTTCCTATTTCTTAGTTTATCTAACCATATGTGAAATCTTGGACATTGTGATGCTTTGCTGTAGAGGCTGTGAGTTTTGCTAGATCCTTTGAAGAAATTGGGGCATTAACATGCAGTTAAGTTACTTGCATGTCAATGTGACCCATTCAAAGATTTTTTTTGTTCTGGCTTTTGTTTTGGGTTTGTTTGTTGGATTCTTTGTTTTTGCATCAAGGTTTTGCTCTATAGTCTAGGCTTCTCCTGAACTCACTACATAGCCTAGGCTGGCCTTGAACTCACTGTTATCCTCGAGCCTCAGCCTTCTGAGTGCTAGGATTCAAACAAAAACCATCATGCCAGGCTATAAAGTTTATGCGGTACTGGAGGATAAGCCCAGGGCCTTGCACATGCTAGGCAAGGGCTTTTATCCACTGTGCTATGCCTTCAGCCCCCTTCAGTGTCTGTGAGCTATTTCAGGGCAGTCCAGAGCTGTGTTCCTCCAGGATGAACCAGCCTCACCAGATGCAGTAATGACTAGTCTGAGATATCCACTGTATGTCTTTGTAGGATCAACTCAGTTTAGAGCATAAAATTTCCCTACTTTGTGTAGAAACTTGGCGCTTACAGTTCCCTGGCCACGTTTCCTTGGCTCTGTGAGGCTTGAATGTGCTCAGAACACCCTGCACAGGCTCCTAGACTCCTGCTGTGGGCTCCTGCCATCCACCTGCAACTTCCCCTACATCTGTTCCCTGGACTCTGATCTCCATCCCCTCTGCTCAGCAGGTCTGCGGGCTCTATTTGATTCTCACCTCTGTGTGTCTCAGTCCAAACTTGCTTCTGGACAGAAACCTGGAGTAAATTTCGGGCTCACGCCACTTCCCTTTCCACTGCAATTTCAGTCCTGTGCAGCACACTGCCTAATGTCCACACGCAATCATTTTATATATTTGGTCAAATCTGTAAATCCCATTATACCCCAGTCAAAAGCATAAACCTTGGTGGGAAGCACCTATGAAATCAGACACTGGCTTCCACTTCATGTCTCTGTGCCTTGACTTCACCTAAAGAGGAAAATAATCGTGACTATCTCTCGTAGTTGTTGCCAGGATTAAATGAGGCACTGAGGTCAAGAGACAACATCTGGTCATTTGCAAACTTTCACCTGAGGTCGTGATTACTGTATCTATTCCTGGCGAACCTGCAGTGAAGCAAGCTTCTCATGTGCTGTTGGTTATAATTTGTATCCTGAACCTCAAAGTTTTTGTATCCAGCTAACAGTTCCTTAAAAATCTCTGTTTAGGAAATAGTGGGAAATAAAGAAAAATGCATGTACAAAGGAATTCATCACAATTATCTTTACTTTTTTTAATTGCTGAAAGGGCAAAAAACAAACTGCTTTATATATAAAATGTGCCATGTGTTCTGGAAAACTTTCTTTTTCTTTTGTTTTAACAAATAAATTATATAGCTAAGTCTTCTTCTGTTTTTCCCTCCTCTACATCTTCAAAAGTGCTGTCATTCTGAAATTGCTGGTCATCATGCCCACGATGCACTTGTTTTCTTAATGCATGTCCTTCTGTCGTATCAGTTGAGAATTTACTCCGACCTGAGACTCAGTTGAGGTGTCCGGGATAGGAGAGAGAACAGAGAGAGAGATAGAGAAGCTCCTACTCCAGTGGAGATGGCATCTACTTTCTAGTTAGGGGAGAGACAAAAAATGAACAATACAGAGCTGGCACAGTGGTGAAAGTGTTTGCCTAGTAAGCAAAAGGTTCTGAGTCCAATTCTCTAGCACCATATAAAGCCAGGAGTAGTGGCCCACACCTGTAATCCCAGCACTCTGAAAGCTGAGGCAGGAGGATTGCCATGAATCCAAGGCTAACCTTGGCCACATAATGACTTCAGCACCAGCGTAGACTACAAAATAATAAAAATAAAATTAAAAATTGTGAAATAAAATAAAATGGACAATGCAAATATACTTAAATAAATATACATTGTAGTATTGTTTTCTAGATGAAATCTATTATGAAGAAAAATATTTAAATGATTTTTTCTTATTTTGATTTTTTTTAAATGATGATGATTGTCCAGGAGACCAAGAAAAGTCGACAATGCAAAAAGGAGAAAGAGTTAATGGAGCCAAACCTGTGAGCAGAAAAAGTGGTTCAGTTCTTATTGCAAATAGAAGGATTGATGATAGACAAAAATACCAATCAAGAAAGCTCTTAGATAAGGAGGTGTGTTATTGGGATATCCATAGAATAATACATTCTGAGCTTGTGGGGTTTTTCACAATCAATACACATTTGTTAGGCTTTGGATACAGAGTGTCCCCCAAAGCCTCATGCTTTGGCTGTTGTGAAGTAGCTATGGAATCCTGGAGGTTAAGAGGTGGGGAGTGGAGCATGGAGTTGGATCCGGGAGAGGCAGACCACTGGAACATGACCTGGAAGGCATGGCCTGGAAGAATGTGTACTAGTTCTGCCCTTCTTTGCTCACTGGCTTCTCGTCTGCCTTGCTGTGAGCAGCTTTTCCTCCTGCAGGCCTCTGCCGTGCGTTTCCACCGTTGCCAGACACTCATGAATGGACAGGCACTTTCCGAAAATGTGAACAAAAGTAAATCTTTCAGCCTTTAAGTTGTCTATATTTCAACCTAGTGTCCCAGCAAAGAAAAAATGACTAAAAAAACTAGGAAACCTTTTACTACTTTCTTTTAAAATCTAACCTTGAGTTTCAGCAACCACTCCTATTGATTGCTTATAGATCTAGTTTCTTCAGTTTACATCCAATGTATTATACATATGGTGTGCTCTACTTGCTGTATAATTCTACACGTTATTCTAGGATATGAACACATCATAACGAATTATATAAAAATGTTCTTTCAGCAGCACAATTAACAATGTACAAATTTCATTCAGTGACACATGGGCAAGAGTTTCTCTCAAGAACACAGTTTAAATTATAATGTCAGTTCACAAGGCATATATGAAATCGCTATAAAAATA
Organism: Ctenodactylus gundi; assembly: GCA_004027205.1. Taxonomy (NCBI): domain Eukaryota; kingdom Metazoa; phylum Chordata; class Mammalia; order Rodentia; family Ctenodactylidae; genus Ctenodactylus; species Ctenodactylus gundi. Next base: position 181,442 of record PVKB01001623.1, read on the forward strand.
GAAAACCGAGCATCATGTATATAGTAAATAACCATGAATTATGTTAGTTTCTAAAAAAATTAAATAACCTTTATACATACATAGGATAATATTCCATGTGCCTCTTATAGATCATTTTAGATATTTAATTGAGTAATGTTTATTAAATATTTTTATATTTCACAAGCAAAAGGCAACCACCATGATATATGAGAAAGGATTAATTTTAGTGTATCTTTATATAAAAAGTGTAATTATTGTCGATCATTTAACAGTTGTTATTTCTGAATAAATTAAGTAGCAATTTATTCTTAGTTTTCCTTTTAAAAATATTTGAAATTTTTACACAAACATGTTTGCCTTTAAATAGTTGAAACATTTATGTTGTTATTTAAAAACTTAAAATCTTTAAAAATATGCAAAGATTTGTGGTTAGGAGAATTCAGTGAGAATTTTTAAAGGAGGCAAGATTCATCAAAGTCCCAGTTAGATTAAAAATAGTTTCTGATGTTTAGACGTTGGGGTTATTATCATTAGCAATAGTGTAAAGTGTATTTTAAAATAAAAGAGAGAATTTTGAGTGATCTTAGCACTAAAACAGAAAAGTAGTTGCGATGATGGACATGCTACTTATTGTCAACTAAAAATTGCTTAATATATACATATACAAAGTGCCATATTTTGTCAAACAAGTATGTACAACCACTATGTGCTCATTTTAAAAATGTGAAAGCTCTTCAGTACACTTACTCACCTGTTTCAGTCTCTTTGGAGCGTTTTACCTTGCTGTACTAAATGAGAATATACTAGCCATCTTGTATACATACTAAACAAATATTTAACATGAGAGAATATCACTCAAGTTTACCCAAGAAACTCAAATGAAGCTTTTGTTTTCAGAAAAATAAAAACAGTGCTATTGACCTCAGTCTTCTATTGTACTATATTCACCTTCTAATTTTCTTTTTGCAAGTGAAATTCCACCATGTCAAAAATTCAAGTAACAGAAATCACAAGTCACCTTGTTTAACATGTTAGCTCTTCATTAGAAAAAACAGGATAGATTCCAGAAAACTTTTTGGGTGCTAATGCTGCCCCACTGATATTATGATGGTTCTTTTATTCAAATAAGAATAATTGGATTTTCATTCTATTATGAGAAAATATAGCCCGTAAATATGAAAGCTACTAGAGAATCAATATTATTAGGCTATTTGAATATTTCTACTTTGAAATATCTCATCCTTCCGTTCTGTATGAAAATGTCACACAGACATTTCATAAATACATAAATGAATAAATATATAAATAAATAAGCAACGCTACTACTTGTGTCTCAATTCTATTTTTTAATACTTGCAATTTCAACATTTTTATCATTTTTAGTTTGTATACCAATTGCCTTCCTTTATGTTTATTTTCTACCTTTCATGAAATAAGTGACCTCCTTATTTTTATGGAATCATTTACACATAATCTTGAATTCAACAAGAAGGCCACTAAATCTATTTCCATTAGTGCAAGAGACAAAAACGAGGCTTTCAACCTAGAAATGCCAGGCTCCATTACTTCCTGGATGGTATGAAATTGCTGCATCTGCTGATGTCAAAGATGGCAGAGTGTCTATCTGCGAGGATGAGCATTGATGACTGTGGGATATTTCAACAGACTCTTGCCAGACCGGACACAAACTGTTCACATAAAGAGCCAGCACATAAGCCAACACAACAAGATAAAAGTAAAAGCTAGACATTTTGCAATAAACATTATCTAAGCTGACTTTTAAAGCTTTACCAGTGAGCCTGCTTTTACTTTTTGCAAAGAGCCAGTGAAAGGTGTAAATGTTCTTTCTTCCAGTGATGTCAAGGTATATCCTTGTGGGTTTCTTTACAAGTGTGTGTGTCTGTGTCTATGTGTGCATGTGTATGCATGTGTGTGTCTGTGTGTGTCTGCATGTGTTTGTGTCTGTGTGTGTCAGCATGTGTGTGTGCTCTCTCTGTGTGTGTGTCTGTGTTTTCTGCATGTGTGCCTGTGTATGTGTCTATATGTATGTGTGTGTTCATGGCAAGAACACATGAGACAATAGAAATGCTTAAATACAGGTCTAAGTCCTTCTCGTTACCAGAACAAGAAATTCTCTTTGTAAAGATAAAGTTATGTAGAATGAAAACTAACACACATTAAATACATATATTAAAATTTCAAAGTTCAGGGCTAGAGGGATGGTGCAGTGGCTAAAGCACTTGCCTTGCAAGCACAAGGCCCTGACAAGGATTCCCCAGCACCACATAAAGCTGGCATGAAGGCACATGCCTGTAATCTCAGTACTTGGAAGGTTGAGACAGGAGAATTGCCATGAGTCTAAGGCCAGTCTGGGCTACATAGTGAGTTTAGGACCAGCCTGCGCTAAAAAGCAAGACTCTGTCTCAAAAATAAATAAATAAATAAGAAAAGGTCAAACTTTAAGCTGACGTCCACACAAGCCTGCTTACTTATAATGTTGGCTTCTTGGTAAGTAGCCTACCGCATATTATTAATTACAATTGTTTAAAAAGATAGACATAAATACACCATTTTAAGGCCTCGTCCACAAACACAAATAAGCTACTTAAGAACTGGTCTCAGCCTGAGAAGATAAACTTAGCTTTTGAGTTTCCAAGATTTCTGAATATGAAACACAGCCTCTATGTATCAGAGATACAATGTTATAAAGATAAGGATTAGCCCATTCTCATTCCTGATCTCAGCCAAAAAGAGAGTGCCATCCTCAACTACTGAAGAGAACATGGGTAGAAAGGGGAATTGGGGACAGCAGGAGGAGGGCTAGCTTGACTGCAGACCCTCGCTCTATTTCTCCCTGTTAATTCACCTCCTTGTCTCCTGGGCAGCTCTGTCTCTTTGGCATAGGACTTATGGCTTCCTACAACTACTGGCCTCCAAGATGAGCTACTGTGCTGCTATTTAGCACCAAATCAAAATAAAAAGTTAGAGCAGGACTGATTCGGGTGCATTTGGTTCATATGTGCCAGTTCCCAACCAATGCTCACTACTGTGGGATCAGATACCGTGATTGTCCTAAGTCAGAGTACTTCTCTGCTCCTCGCTCAGTCACATGGGCAAGGGAGAAGGTCCTTAAAGGTGGTGGCAACCGCTCAGTTCTGAAGTGCAGAACCAAGGCACTTTCCGAATGCAAAGGATAATGCTGGAAGCTGGAGGTGCGCTGGCAAGTTTAGTCATGTATTTAAGTAGACAAATACATTTCTCCCAATTTCAACTCACCCAAAACAAATGTTCATGCAATATGCTGAATTATATTTCCTTCCAATTAGTTAAGCTTTAAAAATAAGTAAAGAAATTGAAAAATATCTAAAATTCATTGAACACAAATTAGTCTCCCCAAGGCAACTCTTAAAGGGCCTGTTTTCATGCAGTCCAATTTAAACTGACTCATATCATAATTATCTGGTCTAGAAAAATAGAAATCTCATCTCTTCCCTGCTCTGTAATCTTATTTACTTCAATTTTCTTCTTTATCAATCTATTTCAGCAAATCTCTGCTCACAGTTACCTTGAAAATGTAAAAATCATAGATGCATTAGAAACTCTATATGGTATTTCATAGACATTACTATAAATGTGCTTGTTTTGAAAAAAAGTAGACTGCCTACAATTTCAGGGGTATTTACTGTCCTTTATTGCAAATGCATTTGTTGATTGTAATTGCCACCATGACCACAAGTCCTATCATGAAAGGATTGTTTATTGCTGTGAAATGTGTTGTCTTTAACTGATTTAGGGATTACTCATTTTGAATATATTCTAGACTCTGAAAACTCTGGCAACATGGTCAGAACAAAGCAGCTAGCATGTATTACTGTTTTGTGGATGAAAAATATGTGCACTTATCAAAAGGAAAAACGATGGTTAATTATATGTGTCAACTTGAATGGGCCAAGGAATTCTCAAACAGCAGATGTCTTAATTACCTTCCTCATTATTAGAACAAAAATAGCCAATAACCAAAACTTAAAGGAAGAAAGGTTTACTTCGGCTCACAGTTTCAAGGCTTTCTGTCTGTGCATGGGCAGCCAGCTTCACAGCAGAAACAGAGGTGGCAGAAAGGCAAGATGGAGAAAAACTATTTAAGCCATGGCAATCAAGCAGTAGAGCGTATGGAAGAAGCCAGGGAGGAAAGCACATCTTTCAAGCCACACGCCGAGTGACCTGCTCCTAATCAGACTCTACCTCCAAATGTTAGACTTGTGGGGGAATTTTGAACGACATCGTACATGCAACAAAACATTAATCCTGGCTCTGTCTGTGGCATGTTCAGGAACATCTGTAAACTACTGAAGGATGAATACCTCAAAAAGGCAGAGAAAAGTCTCTCTCACTTGCTTTCTCTCTCTTCTGTCCCCTTTCTGACAGGCTGAAATTTTATTACTGCTCCTGCTTCTGAAAACTTCAGACTTGGACTTAAATTTGCACTCCTGGTTTTCCTGTGTCTCCAGCTTGCAGGAGGCATGTCATGGGAATTCTCAGCCTCCACAATCCTAGAAATAATTGTTTATAATAAACATTATTTTATTTCTCACATGTATGTACGTATAAACACGTATAAACACCAGTTCTGCTTCTCTTAAGAATCTTTATTAATATATATAATATTAATGAACACATTGTTTTAAAAAAGACTGAAATCCTCTTATTATTTTAGGAGCTTGAGCAGTCTTCAACCAGTGAAACTCAGAACCAGCAAGTGTTCGATGCCTTTCTAAAAACAAATGCAAGGAAAATCAGGAAGGCCACATTTTACTGCACATCTGGTTTTCTTTGTTCCTTACTGTATCGAGGAAGCTTTTAAATTATTGTTCTAAATAGCAAGTGCTCATTTGCATACATCCCTATCCTTAATTTTCTGATTTTCTCAGGGATGACTAGAGTAGTTAGGAACATCTGTGAACACAGAGGGAGTGGAAACCTCACCTTCAACATTATAAGCCGACTTCCCTTTACATTGCTCTCTGCAGATCAAGGTCGTGCGAGAGAACCAGCAGGTGTGACTCTTCCTTGCTGATCAACTCACTTTGTTTTTCTATTTTTATGCTCTCTTGAGCACGACACAATTAACTTCTATAATGGCTCTGGAACTCTAGGTAAATATATTTAACAAGCTCCTATCCATGTTCATAGAGAGGAGACAACAAGGACGACCGATTTGCTCCTAGGAAAGGCACCAATATTAATGGGCATTGGTAAAGATCCGTGTACTGAATGACATGTGCCAAGCCAGCTTTCACCACCACCTCCCGCCTTACCAAACAACCATGGTTATAACAAAGGAGCAGCAAGTTCCTGCAGACCTTCCTGGGAAATCCACAGGTATTTACTCTGTATACTCTGTAAAAACCATGACACAGTGTGACCCCAGCCCTTCATGCTTTTATTGAAACCTAGAGGCAGGATAGGACCAAACCATACCTGTGGTTCAGCCAGCAAGTATTTATTGAATATCTATACGTTCCAAAGCTATCCTGAGTATTTTCAGAGCAACTTTCTCAAAACCTTCCAATAGCTTCCCATCTCACTCTAAGCAAAGATCACAGGAGAATGAGAAGATCCTCTGTGGTCTGGGGAACATATCCCAGTGGTTAGAGAACACGTCTTCCAAGTGCAAGGACCTGGGTTAAATTCTCCAGCACCAAGTAAGCCAGATGGTGGCACACACCCAGGATCCTAGCTCCTGAGAGGCTGAGAATGGTTGTCACGAATTTGATGTGAGTTCAGGACCAGCCTGAACTAGAGAGCAAGATTCTGCCTCAAGGAAAACAAAAAGAAGAAAAAGATGCTCCACTGCTTTCACTCACGCTTCACTCCACTCCGCCGACAATGATGTTCTCCCCACGTCTCGCTTGCTCGCTCCTTGGAATTCTGACTTACGTGGTTTATTCCACCCGAGAGCTCTCTCTTCAAGGACCTGCAGGGCTGGACGTTCCATCTTCTGATCTTTCTCAAAATACAACTTTCTCAATGAGGACTCCACCAGCCATGGTTCCAAAATTGCAGCTCTTTCATGCCCTTTTCAATCCTCTTATCCACTTTATTTTCTTGCTTAATGCTTGTCATTCTCCGACACAGCTTGTATCTTATTGATTATTGCCTACCTCTCACATTAGATCGTAAACTTTAAGGAGAAGAGAATCCTTTATTTTTTTCACTGGTAGTTTCCAAAATGATGCTTTGCACGCAACCATCACTCAATACATATTTTTAATTAATTCACTAGTACATTTTGACTCATAAAAACTTGAGGAGGTTGTAATGAATAAAAAGACTCTTGGAGATTAATTTACATAAATTTCTAGAAATAAGATAGATAAGGCTACTGGCTGCCTGCAGTTTTATAGTCTAAAACTTAATCCCCTCTGTCAAAGCACGTTGAAAGCAGAGTCCAGAGTCGTGAGGGGGATAAGGTGAAGAGAGACCCTAGAAATGAACACCAGGAGCAACAACCCTGTCCTACAGAGCAGATGAGCTGGTGGGGAGTATATCCCATGGCAAGGTGCCTAATATGGGAGGCTCCTGGATTTAAACACAGATCCTTTGCTTATTGCTAGAAAGCCACAGGACACTTCCAGTTGCCATGTCATAAATTTAAAATATTTTAAATTATAAATGTGTTATTTTCTACTTTATTAGTAAATATCCACACACAACCTATAATTTCTCCCACATAAATAAAACTTCTTTTCTTATTGTCTAGTTTGCATTAATACAGAATGAGCCCTATTATGATTTGAAATGAATGCTTGTTCGAGGGACACAAAGGTTATGTTAGAATTCTGTATATAGGTTAGCACATGTCTCAGTTATATTTCCATTGCTGTGACTCAATATCCGACATCCACAAATTTAGGAAAGGAGAGGTTTATTTTAGCTCACAGTTTCAGAAGGTCACAGTCCATTCAGGGGCGACCGGCAACAACAGAAGTACATGGCAGAGGCAGAGGTGGAGGCAGCTCCTCACGACACCACAAACAGAGAGCCAAGTCACGGCAAGTTGAGACTAGTCCTCCAAGGAAGGCAGGAAGCTGCTTATATATCCTTGCAGGTCTCAGCCCAGTGATCAGCCAGTCCTGGATTCTAGCTCCCTTATAGCAGTTGTCACAAAATATCTTAGAAAGGGTGTGGAAGTTGTGGTAAACTTTCACTACATGCAATTAATCCTAACTTACATGATGATAACCTAACATACACCCCTATAATCCACACCTCAAGCCTAGGCCCCAATCTAATCCAGTATATCAATTACCCATTGCTACTGTAACACATTAGCATGCCTCAGAGGCTGGAGGGAAGAATTAGGTCATTGCTTTGTCTAGTTTTTACTGTCACAGTTCTTGGTTTGTAACAATCTCTCTCTCTCTCTCTCTCTCTCTCTCTCTCTCTCTCTGTCTGTCTGTCTCTCTCTCTCTCTCTTTCTCTTTCTTTTTTGGTATTAGGGAGTGAAACCAGGACCTTTTCACTGAGCTACATTCTCATATTCTCAGCTCCTTTTAAGTTTTTGGTTCTAAGCCAGAGGCTCACTAAGTGGCTAAATTGCCCGGCCTGGGTATCAATCTGCAATCCTCCTGCCTCCTGCCAGAGTTCTGGAATTACAGGCACGTGGAGTCTTAAAGGTACAATCATTCAGACTTCCACAGTATCTTCCCACCAATGCACCAAGAAAAGATTTTGTCAGAACTCAGACATATTCCATTGTTCCCAAATAAGGAAGTTACTGTGAAGATTTCCATTAGATGATATTTAAATATCTCACTTTCATTTAGGCATTTTAATCCATTTTTGCCAACTTCCAGCACAAGGTAGTGAGCATGCATCATTGGGGTTAATATTCTTATTGAAACAAAATTTATGTGGTTATTTAACTGGAATACCATACATGGTGGTTATTTATGATTTGTGCACTCTGTGTTTATTTATGATTTGTGCACGACAGAGCCAGCCAGACTTCTAACATCTTTCAGAGAATGCAGTGTCCTTAGGTCACGGGTTCATTGTTCTGCTGTACATTTAGCAGGGTGAGCTTCAGTAACAGCGAGCTTAATCATCAGAACTTTATGAACTTGTGACAGTTGACCGTTGCTTTATTAACACCTTCCTTTATGTCTGATACGTAATCCAGCAAAAATTGAAAAGACATACAAAATCGTATCTTTGTTTAACAGAACTAAATCACAAAATAAATTGTATTTGTATAACCCTCTCTTCCTCTCTTCTACTTCTCTCTGCACTTCACAATAACTGATTTAAGGAATTCAGATGAGTTTAAAAGAAAGTCATGTTCTAAACAGAAACTTTGGGAACGTATTTTTCTGATTACAAATAGGTCTACGAGCATGCTCAGCTTGTTTGGGTAGAGCTAGCAGTGACTACATTCAATATAGCGATTCACTTCATCCCAGTTCATACGAGAAAAATCAGAGTGCGATAATCACAACAGAAGTATAGAAGATGATGTAATGCCCCAACAGCAACAACAAGTCCTCTTACTATACTTCAAATGACAACTCCTCCTAATACAGTAACTTTCTAAATAATGGTCACAGAACAAAGCAAGGAAAATTCCATCTACTAATCAATACCCAAAGAACGCATTTCCATCTCAACAACAGAAATGCCTCTATTACAAGGAAACACCACTACAGCTGCAGTTATCGGTGAGCTCGCCGCTGGGCACCACGATGCGCTGTGTCTACTTCATTAACCTCCAGACGTGACACACTTACTAAGAGCCACACAAAAGAAAACCTCACACCCTTTCCACACATGGGCTTCCAGTCAACAAGAAGGAATAGCAAGGAGAACTGAGTAGGAAAAAAAATAAATTAAGAATTTAAAAAAAGTTCAGAGAGAAAAGGAATTCAAAAATCAAATCTGAGACACAGAGGGGAAGGGAATTTAAATTTGAATTCCTTTTCAGGATTAAGTTTTTCATCCAATATTAGAAAGAACCTTAGATGATTTAGGAAATATAATATTCCAGTGGAGCAGAAGGAAAAGAGGAAAATGAAAAAATGTAAATCCTTTCAGGTCAGAGGCAGTGATTTACTTTCCTTTTTGTTCCCACTGACTCTAACAGAAAAGACACAAAATATGTGAAGGCTAATAGTAGCTACTACAAAAAGCATGAGTGAGCTCATTCTTTGAAGAAGTGTTGCTCAAATGTGTTTCTGAGGCCACTCATGCCAGCCAGATGGTCTGTACCCAAGGGTTTATGACCAAGTCCCTTCACCAGGGCTACATAATGTCACTTACAAGACGTGCCAGGCCAAAAGCTACTTGATACTCAGAGAAGCCCAGTTGATAAGTAAATGCTTACCTCTGTGAAGCCTACTTTTCTAAATTTATCTAACATCATAATAGTTCTGCTATTTGTTTGTTCATTACACTATGCCTTTTCTTAATTTAACACTTACTGGCTAACCTAAGACTCTTTACTAAGATACACACTTTGGGAGATATTGTCCTTATAAGTGAGGGTACAAAAAAAAAAGTGTGTGTGTGTGTGTGTGTGTGTGTGTGTGTGTGTGTGTGTGTGTGTTTAAAAAACCTCCAGAGCCAAGGTAATGGTGTGACACAGATAATGGTCAGTAAGTATTTGATGAAGGAACTAATGAAAGGAAGATTCATGAAGAAAAAGTGAGGAAATTTTGGCTAACCTAAGGTACCCTAGCACATTAGCCAAGAAAAGGGAACTATTCAGTCCAGTATTTGACAGGCTGAAGTGGAGGCAATTATGCAAAATTCAGATGGAAATTTCCAGCTGGCTGGATGGCAATCAAATTAAGCTCAAGATCTGGGCTGGAGTAAGAGATGTTCTCAGTGCAGGATTTTTGTCTTTTCATATTGCTATAAACAAATATGGACTTCCAGTCAAGATGGCAGCCAAGTAACAGGGCTGCACAATGTCTCTTCATGGACCCATATATAAAATTGAGAATATAGTTAAAAATAGACTGTTTAATGTAGCTAGGACAGGGACGAGCTCACCAACAATTGAAAGGAAGCCAGGAGAAGATCAGAAATCTGGAAGAAAGAGTGGAAGCGAGGGAGAAAAATAACAGCATCCTGGGAGCTGCTCCAGCTGACCAGGAATGGCTGGCAGCCACCAGCACTGCAGGTTGAGGAAAGTGCACCTGGATCCTGGAACCTCTGGTAGAGCTAGGAGAGGAAGGAGAGTCCCAGCAACTGAAAGGAGGCCATGAGAAGGTCAGAAATCCCAAAGACATACCAGAAGTGGAGCTAAACAGTGTCCCAGGACGCAGCCCTGGAAGTAGCCCCAGGCTGAGTGAGTGCAGCCCGGAGCAGTCAGCATCCACAGATGATGGAAGACAGCCTGGAGCTTAGAACCTCAGACTAAGGTAAGTATGGAGCTGGGAAAGGGGATTTATAGCAGCTAACATCCAGCTTCCAAAAAATTAACTTGCAGATAGTGTGTACTACAAACACAATGTGACCTACCTCTAGAAAAAGCCTTCTGGAGCCCAGATCAGAAGTAGTGCTCAGCAGCCATTACAGGCAATGACATAAGCAGGAGCTATTTTGAAAACAGAGAGAGAGAGAGAGAGAGAGAGAGAGAGAGAGAGAGAGAGAGAGAGAGAGAGAACCTGAGACTGAACTATTTAGAGTAAACGAAAGCTCAAAAGAACACATCAGGGGTTTGGGGGGGGTCACTCTTAAACAATGCCTAGAAAGAAACTGGCACAACAGAGAGTTGTAGAGAGGAGAGAAATGCCTCTGATCTCCTGAATGGCTGGGGTGTAGTGGGAGCACCTTTAAGGGTGGAGAACCCTGTCCTTGGGGAAGGGAAGCCAGGACAGGCAAGAGAGCTTTGCTGAGGGGGCTGGGGATGAATGAGACACCTGAGGCCACCATACTGTTAGGTCCTCCCTCACTGCCTACTTCCAGCACAGAATGCATGGGAATTCAGGCACGTGCCCCCCCCCCCACCCACATACCCTCATAATCACTCAAAAAAAAAAAAACTTTCGACTAGCCCTTTAAAGTGAAGTCCCTCAACAACAAAAATATGGGAAAAGAAAAGGCAACAGGAATTCACAGAAATACCTGAGACCCCAGAAACTGATGTCATGAGCTCTGAAATAGTGAAACTCATAGGAAAGGAAGTCACAAAACAAGTAAACCAGTTGAACAACCAGTTAAAACAGTATATTCTCAAAGAAATGCAAGCATTATTTAGTGGGCTTAAAGAGGAACTAATCAAGTAGTAGCCCTAATGGAGGCAAAGCTTGTTGACCATATAGAAGTCACAAATAAAAAGTTGACTCAGGTAAATAAGTAAATGCAAGATATAAAAGAACATTTTAATAGAGAAATAGAATTTTTAAAAAGAAATCTAGCAGAGATTCGGGGTATAAAAATACATTTGAAAGCAGGAGAAATAAAGTCAGACATTGTGAGGACAGAATTTCAGACCTTGAAGACAAGGCAGAGGAAAAAGTGCTCTAATTGGGCATACCTCTTAAAATTAGAAACGAGCAAAGCATCTGGATATAGCAGCTGATGGATGATTCAAAGAGAACCAACCTCAGAATTATGGTGTGGGAGAAAGAGCAGAAGACAACACTGAAAGTATAAAGAATTTATTCACTGAAACAATTCAAGAAAATTTCCCAGATCTAGGAAAAGAAATTAATATTCAGGTACAAGAAGTTTATAGAACACCAAATAACCTCAATTAACAATGAGACTCTCCGCAACATATCATAATCAAAACACAGAAATACAACATAAAGAGAGAATATTAAAAGCAACAAGAGGAAAAAAAAAAACATTACTCCACCATGGCAAACCCATTTGGCAAAGCCATTTGAGTTACCGCAGATTTCTCAATGTAAACTTTAAAGGCCAGGAGAGCCTAGCATAAAATCTTTCAATCTTTAAAAGACAGCATCAACCAAGGTTGTTGTATCCAGTAAAATTTTCTCTAAAAATTGAAGAAGTAAAAGCTTGTAATGACCAAGAACTCCTAAAGAAATTTGAAACCAGTAGCCAGCATTACTGAAATATTTGAAGGAATCTTTGAGAGATCCAGAGACAAGCAGCACCAAAACACATGGAGGAAAGAAAACATCCAAAGAGAACATGTAACAATAAAATAGATTGATATATGAATCATTTGACTGGTATCTTATGAAAACAAAAACAGTTGTCTCGTAAAATCTGTGAAACATCCCTCATAATTATTATTTTTAATAGTATATTAGTTTGCAAAAAAGTAATAATATTCAACATGGGGAACTAATATAAAATCTTTTAAAAATACGTGTGCATGACTATATGGATGGAAAAGTAGATAAAATGATAAACTTAATCTGGAAAAATGTTAGTAATTAGTGAAATGTGAGTAAGTAACTTATGCAAGTTAGAAATAATTCTGAAATAACTAAATATGTTATCATATATATTGCTTTATGTGTAATATACTTATGTGATATAGATTTAATTTCATTTAATGTAGCAATTTGTTAGACTTTGGTTTAATGTAGCAATTCACTTAGTCGGTCTTTGATGTAAGTTTATCCTAAAAAACTGTTTGATGTAATGATAACCTGAATGTCTTTTGAACCTGCAAACATTTACCTTTCAGTACTTAGCTGAAGGATTTAAAATTCAAGTTCTTGTTCTTTCTCACACTTTCTAGCCTTATTAATTTCAAACGTTCTTTTTTATGTGGATTTGTAGGTAAGACCATGTTAAAGAATCTCAACAAAGATACAGTAAGCTACAGAAAAAAAGATCTTTTGGCAAATCATTCCAATAAAGGGCTCTGCTGAACCCAAAGATGAGGTATTAAGATATGGCCAGTGCAGCCTGTTCAAGGGTGGGAAGCTGAGCTAAAGAGTAGTGATTTGAGTGGTGAAGTAATTCAGCCTCAGATTAAATATGTTAAAATATTGCTCAGTTTCTCTGACTTGGAAAACCAGAATACAGGCATTCTACAGAACCAAATGGGTGCTAGTTACTTGGGGTGAGGGGAGGGGATGGGGAGGGTATGGGAAGGCCAAAAATGGGGAGGGGAAGAGATGTTATATTGATGTGATATATATGTCCACAAAATATGCAAGTTCATTGTAAACATTATGTATCATATATATATATATATATATATATATATATATATATGAAACAAATCTAGTTTGTCACCAAATAAAAATTCTTTTTTGTCTACTGCTACATAAATGTAAGCGAATAAATGCCTAAGTACAGCCTTTTTGGAGAAATTTCACAAAATCCAAGATATGGAGAGACCAAATTGTACGTTAGTCAAGAATGTTAAAAATTTGTCTTATTAGTTATATGCGATCTAGAAATGTGATAAACCATTTGGAAAATAATAATTTCAAAAATATGCAAACATGGTGGAGTTATTCAGAGTGATCCCGACTCGTGTTTAAAAAAAAAAAAAACTGCCACATTTGAGCTTTGTGAGCTTGGCCAGGTTACTTGACTTCTCTGATAGAACAACACGGGAAATTTTCATTTAAAAAGCAATCAATCAGAACCTAAGAGAAAAAGAAAAGACTCAACCAGGAGAATTTTTGAGAATTCAGAAGTGATTGTGAGCACACATAAGAAAGCATGGAAAAGCAAATGTTTCCATCAAAAAGATAAATATCTTTGAGAAAACTGTAATGTGTCACCTTAGAGTGCCATCTTTGATGGGTTGGAATGAGAAACAGTATTTTAACTCTCGTGAAAGCAGTGAAGGACAAGCATAAGCAGTTACCCATAAAAGGGTGACAGATGATTTTTTTCACGCTTAACAAGATTAATATTTTAAATCCAGCATTGGAGTTAATAACAAATATCTTAATCATCCCTGAAATGCCACTAGTGTCCGACCCTCTAGCTTTTTGGTTTTCCAGATAGTCCCAGGCCTTAAAAATGTTCACTAACCTCACCTCCTTCAAAATGTTATTTGAGTTAGGACAAAACTCCCTTATATGTAAGTACAGATTTTCTTATTATTTTCAAATGTAGAAAGGACACATAAGATCAAGTATAAATACCATGGTCACAAATCTAAGCATGTAAGTTTTTCCCCAGGAGATATTATGTTTGTGAGTATACATTTATGATGTACAACAGTTACATTAAACTCGAGGAATTTGTGCACATAGGTATCACAGCAACTTCCCAGTCACTGCGCCTCCCCCTTTCCCACTTTCCTACCCTCTGCCATGTCCACAAATCCATTTACCCGCTTCCTAATATCTCACTTGTTCAGCCCTTTTATTTATTTATACTTTGCGTGTCTCATATTAGAGAAACTGTGTGATATTTAATCTTCTGTGTTGGATTCACTTCACTAAGAATGTTGGTCTCAAGGTATATCCATTTTCCTACAAATTATTCAAATTCAACTTTCTTTATAGCAGAATAATTCTCCATCGTGTATATATATCACATTTTTATCAGTTGATCTGTTGACGGACATTTCAGCATCTCCCATGATTTAACTATTATGAGTTGTGCCCCTGTTAAATGTGGGTATGCGTGCATCTGTCCGGGCTTTTGGAAAGATACCTAGATGAGATATAGCAGGATCAAATAGCATATGTATTTTCAGTTTTTTGAGGAATCTCCATACTTCCTTCCATAATGGTTTTACCAGTTTACAGTCTCACCAGCCAAGTAAAAGGGCTCCTTCCCTCTCCACCAACCCCCGCCCCCTTCGTATTCTCTCCAGTTTCTGATGTTTTTGGAGATCTTGATAACCCTTCTCACGGGGGTAAGGTGAAACCTCAGTGTTGTTTTGATTTGCGTTCCTCTAATGGCTAAAGATACTGAACATTTTTCATGTGTTTATTGACCCTGTGAGTTTCTTCTGAGAACTGGCTGCTAATTTCAATTGAACATTTTTCAATTGGGTCTTTTATTTACGGGAGTCTTTTTTTTTTTTGTTCTTTGTATATTCTAGATACTAGCCCTCTGGCTGAGGAGCTGGTGGCAAATGATATTTCCATCCTACCAGTTCTCTTTGTTCTGATTTTTTTGCTGTGTAGAGGCTTTTTAATTTGATTGAATCCCACTTGTTAATTATTTTCTAAATTAAACACAGGTGCAAGGATATTTTATGCATACACCCACACACACACACAAATATACACTTATATAGGCATATATATAAAATCATAGATGTGCCAAGAGAAACAATTTTCTTGGCAATTGACCATAAAGAATTCACCCTGAAAATCATATCTTTAGAAAGTAAAATTGTGTGTGATATAGATAGCATAAGTGAAATCCTGTGGTTTTTCCTGGCAAATTGCACACATAGAAACATGAAGTGAAAAGGCACAAGGTTATCTCTTAGCAAGCTAAATGCAAAAACATCAGGAATGAATGAAGTGAGGAACAGAAATCTAGTAAATAGCTATGTGCAGTAAAGCTATGCAAAATAATCGCGTTAGGTACACTAAATAAGATGATCATAAAATTATACTGTTAGGAAAAAGTTCTCTCCTAAATTTGCAGCAATAAATGTTAGAAGGTGCAGAGGGAAGTCAAAATCAAAGTAACTAAATCCACATCTTTGAGAAATACAGGTAATCTGGTTTTAAATTAAAAAGTGTTCAAAATTTATTGACTGAGCCCAATTTTAAATTCTTGAAGAAGAGAAAAGGGACAGCTTTTTAGCATATAGGTCACCTGTGCTCCAGGACCCCACCCAAGGGGGGGCATTCTGCTTCTTTCATTTTTACTTCTAACTTATTCTCAAACTGTTCTCATTCTATTTTGAGGAGAAATTTCTAGAAAAAAATGTATTCCGTTAATTTTAGTAGATCAGCATCCCAAATATTTCATTTTTACCACTTTTATAGTCACATTAAATCAGTATGTACTAATTAACAAACCTCAAATCAGTATTTTTGATGAAAAGTCTTGGGAACTGGCTTGAAAACAAAACAAGCTTTATTAATATGTCCAGATTGTAAGGAAAGAGCCATAGTTTTCAGTGTACATAACACCCCACAAAGCATATCACCTGACTTTTCCTTCTTAATGCAAAATTCACACTATTCACTAAGTGGTTCACATTCCCATGATTAAGGAAACTTTTTTCATTGCAAGTTTGTAATTCTCTATGTTTTTATTATTGGGTTGCAAATCAACAAAAGTATGAAATATAAAAAGAGACAGCAAAGTTGTCACTGTGAAACCAATAGCTACTTCTTCCAATGCTTGATAGAAGCAACATATTTATATATGTAACTGCACTCCTAT
This sequence comes from Ctenodactylus gundi, assembly GCA_004027205.1. Classification (NCBI taxonomy): domain Eukaryota; kingdom Metazoa; phylum Chordata; class Mammalia; order Rodentia; family Ctenodactylidae; genus Ctenodactylus; species Ctenodactylus gundi. The sequence goes on from PVKB01001623.1 coordinate 197,735, forward strand.
TGCTGGAGAAAGCAATCAATTAAAAAAATTTTTTAAATGAATAAATATAACTTTCAGTTGCAGTTCTAGTTTGCATCCACTGGGAGAAAGGCCATCTGATAGATAAATGAACTAATTTCTCTGCCTCTGAAAACATTTTCTCAGAAGTAGAATAAATAAACAAATAACGAATCACATAGCTCACAACAAGTAGCAAGTGCCTACTCTGCCCCGAGATCCTTTGGATTTCCCAGAGCAGGGAAACAAAGCAAGGGATGAAAACTGCCCTAGCAAACCGGCTGGACCTTAGAGGCTGAAAACTGGTGCTCTGCCCTTCGCTAGAGGGCGGCTGGAGCAATAGCCAGTTCAGGTGAGAAGCAATTCACCCAAGCCAGACAAGAACAAAAGAGGAAGCGTGGCACCCTGAGCTTTTCCTGTGTTAGGTAGATTGTGTGTATGTGAAAATGCACACCTCTGTGAAAAGCAGCAAAGTAAGTGAATAAGAGATATTGAAAGAGACACAGCCCACAACATTACCAGGAGTAAAACAACACACAGCCAGAACGGATGCAATGATACCATAATAAAGCATTTGTTGCAGTCACCTGGAACCTGGCAGATAACTAACAAACATTAAGTCTCTCCCTACTAAGATGAGAGATACAATTGAAATTAACACAATCTTAAGGACTGTTTATCCAATGCTTTTCATTTGTTATCATTATTCTATCCATGTAAATCATACTTTTCAAATAAATATCTATAAGAAATATGTATTTCCCTCATGATTCTTTTGACAGTCAAATTGCATCAGATTAAAAACCCACTGCCAATTATGAAGAAATCCTAGAAAGCAAGCCCGTGTGACACTGATACCACTGAAGATGACCCACCTTCAGTAAGATTCTAGATTAATACGGATGTAAGATTATGAGGATGATCATTCACTTGCTCATCCACTCATTTATTCAACAGAATACAGTTTTTGCATACTCATGGCTGGCTAGTACAAGCTGCAAAGTGGGAACATGGAGCACATAATGAGATAATATATGTAAAAATCCTTCGAAAAGCACAAAATGCCATAGAAATACCAAAGCTGATGAGGATGGTGATGCAATCACAGCCTATTGGGGAAAAGGCAACATAGTCACTTTTAATAAAAGATAATCATGTCTGTCTACTGAGTATAGAAAAAAGGCTCATTTATTACCATAATTTACTTAGATTTTTAAACAGCTAGTGAAAGATTCTGTATAACGTCTATTTGTCTATTTCCAATCAGTCAACATAGATTTGTGGGGAATGTTTTGTTTGAATGATAAATAGGCATGAAGAGGACATATTTTACCACTGAGGAAGATTAATTAGAACCTTCTTGCTTAACAGATTTATGAATCGCTCAAAAAAGAACTCAAAGTGAATGAAGTCTTCCTATTTGTAGGCAATTCTTGGCACCCAGGAACCTGAATAACTAGCTGACTGCCATCAATTGGTTCTCATGAGGTTGCGGCCAAACAAAAACTGACAAACAAGTTTAACAAGAATGCGAGGGATGCCCAAGGCTAACATCATGGAAAGATGGCTTCAGGAAAATGGGCAATGGTGGAAAACCAGGGAAGACCCTGGTGTGACCTGAAGGGCATCTTCCATTTGCACATGTACCTGCTGCTGTTCATATGGTCCTTGCCTCACTTGAGTTATGAGCATTGTTGTTTCGACAAGTTTTGTCAGATTTTGAAATGTTTTAATTTTGGATTGCAATGAAAGGTTAATCTGAATAAAGAATGATACAGACAAGTATGTGGCTTGATATTAATGCAGCAAACACTGCAAATCTAAATTTTCTTGAAAAGCAAACACAACATGCACTTTGTAACCTAAAAAGAAGGGAAGATGTTCACAAGTGACAGAAGCTGGCATATGTCTCCTTACTGAGGAATGTGTAAAATTCTAGCTTACCACACAGCACAAAATGCCACAGAAGCAGGAATCGCTGGTGATTCTTTCAAATACGAGAAATAAGTGTAGCTTAAAAATAGACCAAGGCCTATTCTTGCACTAACCAGGTTTAATAGCAAGTCATTGTTTAATTGGCAGATTTTTTTCTTCGTAGTAAAATAATTTTGTGTCTCATCATCATTAAGTTACTAGGCCTACTAAAATGAGGTCAGTGAATTTTCGGGGTGGGGGAAGGGCATGTACCGTGTTGCTCATATGCAGAACAAACTAAGAGGTGGAAGGCAGAGACTGCAGGGGATGAAGCAGCAAAATTAGGGACCCATAATTCTCAATGCCAGGCTACACTCAAGTTGCCATCTTGTTCGAAGAACTGAGGAAAGCCTTGGATGTTTCCAATAAGTGCCAGGTTGGGGGTGGAGGTAGAGCTGAATTAATTTACAAAAAGTTGTCTATGTGGCTCCAAAGCAGAAGTATCACAGCAGAAGAATGTGAGGGAGTTGAGCTTGTCACTTCATGGTGGCCAGAATGCAAAACTGGTCAGAAAAGCACCAGAAAAGAATGGGTCAGAAAACAGCTGTATTCCGCAGGGTTACGGCCCGGTCCCACCACGGGCACAGTGACACTTGGAAGGGCGCTTTAAGAGTCTGCTAGGTTTCTTTTAACCATCAAGTTGGTAATCACAATTAAGTCACAAGCGGTTTTTAAAACTTCTGTCTTGGCCAGTTTTGAAGCCCTGGATGGAGACAAGTCAATCACCTTTCTTGAGAAGGTGATTAAATACATACCACATACTATCTCTCTTCTTATGTTCTCAGACTCTGGCCATCTGCCCTGGTCACTCCAAGGGCTGGTACCAGACGACCAGAAACAGCCTTTATGGCTAAAGCCTGCTGAAAATATAGAAAAGTCACACTTCTCAGCATTCTATACCTGCCTCCCCGTTTCTTCCCAACCCAACACCATATTTTCCATTTGCTCCTGTCTTTTGCTAGTCCCTGGTGCTTCTCCATGGGATCCCAAGTGGTGCTTCTTGCTGCAGCCTCTCCAGGGGACCAAGAGCATGACGAAATGGTAAAGGACATTGGTATTTCCCTCTCTTGAGCTGCATCCGACCTCACCATACCTTACTGCAGATAATATGGTAAAAGTAATATATTATGATCTCATAAAAATTTAAAAGGTAAAACTGAATTTAATCATCTCCATTAACCACATCATTATATAATAGAGAAGAAAAGACAGTAGAATCTAAATTTTGCTGAAACATTTAGTCACTCAGAGATATAACTTAATAAAAACTTCACAAAGGACAGAACCAAAACAGCAGGATATGTCTTTTAATATTAAATTGAGGGAAAAATAGCAACATTGTTTGATCTGATTTTTATTTTATTTTATTTCTCCTGTCCGTCATCCGGCTGAGATACTGAAGAACAATGAACAATTACATGTCCAAAAGGCAAGCAGAGAAGAATGAAAGAGAAACAAAGGGCCTACTTAATCTCAAAGTTAGATAAGTAATATTTGAATAATTATGCTTTGACTAGAAAAAAAAACAGCACAGTTCTGTTATATAATAGACCTTCAATGAATGCTTGCTTAAGTGAATAAAAGAACTGATGGCATTCTTTCATTACAAAAAATTTCATTGAATTAATAAAAAGTATATTCCATTCAAATAAATAAGATCTGTATTTTTACATGTGTTTATGCATTGAGAATCTTAAGTTGCATTCGAATCTTAATCCAGTTGTCTGTATAGATCCACATTTATGCACGTTTGCATATTTCAATTAATGCTGCATGAATACAGTCCAGGAGACACTGTGCTTTGGCTGTGGCTCACCCCGTGGTTTCACGTGCTGGCATGGTCCTCAGTGTGGTAGTGTTGAAGTGATGGGACCAGTAAGAGGTGGTGCCTAGTGGAAGGTGACTGGGTTATTGAGGGCACTGCCCTTGAGGAAAGTTGTTCTTGTGTGACTTTGACTTGGCTCTCGTGAGAGCCAATTGTAACAAGAGTGAGTCTGAGCTCTGCACCCCTCTTTAGTTTCCTGGGAGTGTCGTGACATCCACCATTCTGTCTACAGCTGAAACCATGGGGTGCCAATTTTGATTTTCAGTCTCCAAGACTCTGAGTTAAATAAGTCTCTTCTTTATAAATTAATCTAGCTCCAGGTAACTCGTTACAATAATAAAAATAGACTGATAACATGACCTAATTTTTCACCTCTATCATTGCAAAGTCTGAGACATTTGCTCAATACAAACCCAACAAAAACACATGAAACATACAGCCCATATTTTAAATCTCTTAAATCCGTTTGCAATTTTAAGAAATTCTGGTTAGTTCAAAAGAGTTCCTTTTGTTGACAGGGATCCAACTGGGGATTAAGATATTATGACATATACTCTCTTAAGAGATAAGTGGGAAGAAAGAGGCCAGAGCTAAATAAGAATGTTAGGATGCATTGCACATCCACCCTTTAGGATAATTTTTTTTTCTTACCAGCGGGAAACCATTTCTAATATACAAGGCAAGAGAAATATAATACAAGATTTTAAACTACAGTGTCTATTCATGAAAGGAAATACAGTGAAAAATGAAGGGCTTTGTTCTTTGAAAGGACCTCCAAAATGGCACAATTAGCCAGATTTTTTTTATAAAATTTCTGAAAGTTACTGGTACCCTCATAACTCTAGCAATGTCTGATTATAAAATCTATTGTTATCTTCATCATAAAAGTTAAGATTAGGCATTCCTGAAAGCTGATGTTGCAGAAATGCATTTCTGGTTCAGTTAGGCAAATCATGCTGTTAATAATGGCCATTGTGTAAGTTTTCCTAATTTAGCCTTAATTTGTTCTTGCCACAGACTTTACCATTATTACATGCCTCAGACACAAGCGAATCTTGCTAAAGAGTGCAGGACACAGCTCTACCAACCAATTGTAAAATCAGCTCAAAATTCATCCATAGTGATAAACAGCAGCATCATCTAATACAGGAAACTCTTGCCATCCAATGTTTCTTCTCTATCACCTGGAAATCCAGAATGAATGATTTGAGTTTTAATGCTAGTTGCAATGAGTAGACTATACCTTCATGAAAGTAGATTGTCTCTACTAAATCTTAAAGTTCCAAGGACCTTACAGACACTCAATAAATGTTTGTCAAATGAAGGACTAAATTATGACTTTTTGTAAATAAAAACATTATTATTTAACATCTCTGAGAGCCTTGTTGACTTCTGTGTTGGTTAAGGGGACCATTTTCACATTGAGCAGTGCTAGAGAAGACCTCTTGCTCCTGCTTCTGCCAGCCTTCTTTCTGCCCCTCCACAGTACTTACCACTCACTCCCCTTGAGCACAACAGCTCTGCCTCATTTCCGGAGGCACAGTTCATGTCCCTACGACTCCTTTCCGTGAACCTCACTGCTCCTCCTCTTTCTTTACCTGGAACTTTTCTATTTATGTTCAAGCCAAATACCAACTGTCCGTTGGAAAAGCCTTCCTGTGCAGTGTCAGGGCTCTCTCGTGGCTCTCATACTATGTTATACATACACTTATTTTGTCATTCATCATATACTGCTTATTTGAGTTCATTTCCAAGTATAATTTTAGGTATTTGGGAGCTAGAAAGATGCCTGAACTCCCTCAGGAGTTCTTGGTTCACAATGGACAGATAATTATTAGCAGAAGTGTTTAAAAAAATACCTGCAGGTATGTTCTCATATTCTATTAATGCTAAAATGTAAACCAGGACTAATAACATAACACACATTTACTTCACTGGATAAAGACCTAAATGATTCTTTTTATATCTCCAAAAAATTACATCATATTTACAATAGCACCACACTATGCTGATGCATTCTGAAACTAATGCTCGAGTGATGTTTTCTGTGTCTTCATTGAAGGCACATATAAATGATGTAGAATTCATAATTTTCCAGTAATCCTTGGAGAACAAAGCTCATCTTCTACTAATTACTAGGCCAGTTAAAAAGTTTTGCATACATGAAAAGCTAAGGTTTTCAGCAAAGAGGTTAATGCATGACAGAGCGTATTATTTACTTTTTCAAAATCCATGCACTATAAATCTATCTAAAAGGTGCTGCTAGAACATCTTAAATGAGCTATTAATAAAAACAAAATTACAATTATCCAGAAAGATGTTGGAAAAATCATCCAACCTGAGGGTCTCCCAGGTCACTCAGGTTAAAGTCATTAGCATCTGCAGATTCCACATTGGCAGACAAAGAAGGCATGTTCCAGGAAGCACACATGACTGCTTAGGTAAAGCACAAAAACTATCCCATCTCCTGTGCTTAGAGTTATATCTTTTCCTGATATGAACGTTACCATTATTTCTGTCTTTCAGGCTATTTACAAAAATTAGGAAAATAAAAATTTCATAGAAAACCAAAACCAAATGTATAAAGAGAAGTGATAAATTATAACAATGTCCAAAGATCAGCAAGCAGCATCAATGATTGAAAATAGTTGAAATAGTAAAATAAAAGTAGAACAGAATAACAATAATGATTAAATAGTGAAAAAATTAGAAAATGCTTTTACATTTAAAGATTAGTGAATTCAAAACTAAGTTCCATCAACAGGAACACTAAGCTCAGCATCCCCCCTCCCCACCTCTCTGTGTCTACAGAGCGTGGATTCTCTTTAGACACGTTGACCCACTGAAGGATAGCACTTACCAGCCCATTTTGCAACTAGGCGAATCCACAGTGTTCTGACCAACCTCAACTGATGGAAGCTACTTGAAGGGTCATTCTTTTTCTCCCTCTGCCCCTTTTCCAGAGGGCCATTCTGAAACTTTTAAATTTATTCTTTGTCCAGAAATGGTCTAGCCAAGTAATGCGAAAAAAACACATCCAACTGTGTTTTGGAAAGCCTGGACCTGGTTCTGGAAGACAACAGGGCTGCCTTACCTTCTCTCTTATGCTGCCTGTAGGTCTTTTATATGAAGGAAAAGTCAGCTCAGTTGCTGTCTTCTTTCAGCTTCTGTTATTTATGATTTCCTGTTTTTGAGTCCCTGAATATAATCCTAAGTAAAACAGATAAAAGGTTAAGAGAAATTGTATTATTATACAATCAGCACAGATTAAGGCTCAAACTGAGCAAAAGTCTAAAACTACAAAAGCTACATGTCTTGATGTGATAGATGTATTAAGATAAATAAAATTATAGAAAGACAATATAAATTATAGACTATGAAAACTAGTAAATATAAAATAAAATGCAACGTTGAACAAACCAGCAAAGCTAACAACATGAGACAACAGGAAGTAGTACAGAGCAAACTCACTGGGGGAGCTACCCAAGCCAATATGAAGACCCAACAGGTGTCACAGTTCCACTGGATAGACTATTTTTAAAGGACCTTCATTCGTTCAGGCTTGCACACTGGGAGCATCAAGCGAAAGGCTTCTAATATGACTTTCTGCAGCTAGGAAATAGTCTTTTCCCTTTCAGAGCAAAGATAACCCAATACCTACAAGGTAAGTAGGTGTGATCATAAATAAAACAGCTCCAACCAAGAATATAGGAGTATTTTTAAAAAAATAGCCAACAGCAGTGGGTTGAGTTCCAGGCACATATTAAGACAATAGCTATAATATTTTAGTGTAAAAAATAACACCTGAGCCAGGTGTGGTAGGACACACTTGTAACCCCAGCACCCTGAGAAATCGAGACTAGGAGGATCAAAAGTTTGATCTGAGCCCAAGCAATTTAGTGACTTAGCAAGAATTTGCCTCAAATTTAAAAAATAAAAAAGGGCTGAGGATATATCTCAGCTCTACAAAAAAAGAAAAAATAATAATGCCTGTAACATTAAGCAACTCAAATTTTAATTAGTTCTTTATTGAAAGAAAAGTAATATAGCTGTTAATGGTTCTAGATAGCACTTTTGTCCAGACTTAGTTTACTTTGAAATTTGGAATTTCAGAAAAAATAATAAGTAAATTCATCCTTTCACATGACTTTATTTTGAAGACTATAAAGACAAAGATTTTAAACAAAATTGCCATTTCATTGTGCAGTAAGAAATCTGGGATTTATGAGCTGAACCTGTCCTCAGAGACCCCTGCTGAACACATCTGTGGATGAAGAGGTCCTCATCCTGCAGGTCAAGCCCTCTCTTTCCTACACCATGAGGTATTTTGGGTAATATTACCAAAAAAATCCAAATTTCTTTCAAGACATATCATTTTTTTCTAGTTGCTTTAGAGCTAAAATGAAAAGAAAGAGATATCACTAATTTTCTCTATTAGCCTATTTCAAATCAAGATGATCATTTGTAGAAAAATGCACAATAATTTCTGTTTAGTAACTCTCTTGTTTAACATTATTATAGCAATTTTCTCAGAGGTTCATTATTAAATGTGCACATGCATACTAGTGGTTGGAAAGAAAGATCCAAGTCTAAGCACAAGATTTCTTACCCATCCTCCAAACTCCTAATTCAGCCTTAACTTACACAATGATGCTGAAAGTTTAAATTTTTAAGAAAGGAACAGAGACATAAAACAAAAATACAAGCCACTCAAGGTTTAGTTCAGAGTGTCTGTGATTTAGAGAACTATTGCATCTTTCTTGGCAATGAACCTTCCCAACCTGCTTCAGTCAGACCAGCTAGAGGCTACTGGTACATGCACACATCTCATTCCAAAACGCAGTACATGGTGACATAGAGGAATGATCACCTTCCATTGTCTTATCTGGATAGATAGAAAAAGGGCAATTACCCCGGGGGTCCTGCACTTTAAGACTGAATAAGTAGGGTGGGGTAGTCACTAGCAATAGCACAGGCAGGTACCATCTAGGTGAGTCCTTTGAAATTCTGCATTGGGATTCAAAGGAGCATAATTAGTAGAAAGAAATGAGGTATGTGGAAATTCAGTGCTCAAAATCCAGTCATTGTCTTTCCTTATCTGAACATGGGCTTATGTGGAGATGCTGTGTAGGAGGATGTGATAGTCGTGTCCACTATTTTAGGGAGTGATCTGCTTATGAAACTTTTCCAAATAATTCAAGTTGTATTTACTAGAGTAGGAAATTGATCTGTGGGTGGGGTAGGGTGTGGGTGTGGCTGGGTGACTGAGTGGGTGGGGAGGCGTGAGTAGATATTATGTCACCAAAATAAAACCTTTCTAGAAACTTAATACTTTGTTATTTTTTAAGCATGAGGTGATAGTGAAGTAGACTCCATCTATATATTAATATTTATAACAGTGTACCCATTGAAGATTGCACCTACGATGCACCCCATTCATAAATAGGGCTACCCACAACAGCTCCTAATCCCCAGGGCTGCTGGACCACCTCACTGTATGACTGTGGCAGCTCCTTACTCCCTAACTCTGCCTTGAATCTACATCCTGGTTTTGAAGGGATTTCTTGCTCATACTTAAGAAAAAAGAAAGTGGATTCTGACCAATTTTTTACACTATTGCTTGGCTTTTTCTTTTACCACTGTGATTTGTGCTCAACATCATGAGGATTCCTGAAATTACCAAAGCTGCAAGTGGCCCTCTTTTGGTTTATGAAACCACCAACAACTAAAATTTAACTTTGGAAAAAAAATTGGTCTTGGTCCAAAAGATATTTTTACAATGGACTAAAATGATAGCCAAATATGCTATTACCTTGATTTGATCAATACATAGTCTTCATGCACTGAAATATCACATGGAATCTCACAAATACATACAATTAAATAATAGTAATTATTTTAAAAGTCCATCCTTTGAGACACTTATTTAGACAAAGACATTATAACGTATCAGGTTGGTAGACGGGGGAAGCCAACCTCAGAGAGCAAGATTCTGAAAGTGAGGGAACATGGCTGTTAAGTTTCGGTGGAATGGCCAGTGAAGTCTTAGAAGACAGATAAGGGGGAGCTTCTGAAAGGGAATCTGGAGATGAGGAAAAAGAGAGCACTGGGCATCCAGGGAATGCCCACAAGGAGGTGACAACCAGCAAAAGCATCAGGTGATCTCTCCTAGGCATCACATGTGACAGACACAAGGAGGGGTCATGAAAGAGAGAGCCAGACTGTACCCCTCACAAAGGCTCTAACATATGCAGAGAGAGAGAGAGAGAGAGAGAGAGAGAGAGAGAGTGTGTGTGTGTGTGTGTGTGTGTGCAAATAAACATATCAAAAATGGGTTTTCAAATGATAGGAATACTTAAGCCTAAGCCTATCTTACCTCTGATAGACCAGAAGCAGGAGCAGGAAGAATATACAAAAACATCACTACTTAACAGTTCTAGTTAAAAGAAATTATTGCTTAATTTCATCTACTGTATATTACTTAAAAATCTAATTCTTTCACAATCTGTAAAATCATATTTTGGGCCTTGTAAGCAACTAGACTGGTAAATGTTGGGAGCATGCTGGCAGCAAGAACTTACCTTCAATATTTTGATTAGTTCCGCTTGGCTTGTGCAAAATTGAGGAAATTAAATAGGGCAATGCCTGCACAGTGACTTAACACTTATTCTGCCATTATATTGGTCCCCAAACCTGCAAATGTTACCAAACAAATGGTTTAATCAGATCATCTTTAGATATTAACAATTTTATTCCCAGTAAATGTTGTAAATTCATTGAATATACCTCTAGAAAATATTACATGACCAGAATTCAAAGCAATACAATTATTATTGGGCTATTTGAGTGCAGATTTTCCCCTGGAGATTAAACTAATCCAAATAGTCATGAAACAAAATAATAATTTCAGACTGAAAATTGGAGATTTATGTGGTCAAAAATAAGCCCAAATATGGGAATAAGCCTGTAAGAAGTAAAATAAAAATGTGACAATTTCAGTTAGAAAGGAAGAATAGTTTCAAGATCTACTTACATCATAGAGACCACATTTATAAAAATAATTTTTCTACTTGCAAATCAGTATGAACATAAATTTTAAATGTTTTCACCAGAAAAAATAAAGAGTATATAAGGAACATATTAATTAGCTTAATTTATCTAATTCATGGTGTACACACATGTCAAAACATCATCTTGTGCTCTGCAAAGATACATCAGTTTTATTTTATCAATAAAATTGAAGAAATATGAGACAATGAAAAGAAATTACAACCTTACTGACGTATAAGTGAATTAAAAAAAAATTGAAAGAAAGCCCTATCTCCATAAATTTCTGCTTTCTCTTGGTGAAGAAAATAAAAACAACAACCTGAGTTTTTCGGTCAGCTCTTGCTGTGTAACAAAACTTTCCCAAAACTGTGAAGGGCTAGGTGAACCTGCTCCTCCTGAGGCAAACTGATGTTAGTCGTTGGCCAGGAGGTCCAAGCAAGCAGTACTGTTCTCTCCACAGTGTCTTCAAGTGGCCTCTCTCACCAGTACATTAGTCTGGGCCTTTTTACAATATGGCAGCCAGACCTAAAGAAGGATTTCCTAAGGCATTCTAAGACCTAAAGAAGCATTTCTCAGTTCCTTCAAGGGCAAGGTCTAGAACTGCACAGCAGTACTGCTACCAAACTGCATTGGCCAAAGCAAATCACAGTACCAGTCTAAACTCAGTGGGTGGGAAAAAAATAGACTCCAACTTTGGATAAGCAAAGAAACATGAGAGTGTCAGGTGCAGAGAAATTGATGGCCACCTTTGAAAACAATCTAACATAATATATAAGAGCATCTTGTCTTACTCTAACCAGGAATCACTAACAATTTCACGATTTAGGGCACATCCTAAGTAAAAAGAACTGCCAATAGCTTTGTTCTTGAGGGCAGTGTCAAGAAGCTGAGGATATGAGAAAAGCACATTATTTACAATATAAAAATCAATACACTCCCTGCTCTCTGACTATATTGTGTCTCCAGACCTTGGGGAAAAAATGTGATTCTGAGTAAATTCAACAGAGGTTGCTTGCAGTATGCTCTGGTTTAGATCTGGAATGTCCCCCAAAAGCCTCATGTATTTGGAAATAGTGGGATAACTGTGGAACCATATCTTAGGGCCTGGCTAGAAGGAGCAGATGCTTGGAGCTTAGAAGGGATTGTATCAACTTGTTTAACTGTGTTTAAAGAAAGGTTGATTAATAGGGGAAGCCCCAGTCCATGAAAAAGAAAAGAACTAATATATGGATTCGGTGTGCTGACACTCAAATTCAACATATGCATTACTCATCTTTGTCTCCTAGCATGTCTCATAGCTTTGAAAAATACATTAATTTTCTAGTCGGCCATTTTATTGGTCTTTTCAGTGTCCACTATGACCCATTCACATCCACCTGGTTTCCTCAAAAGTATCTGATGTTCTTTCTTTGGCTAAGATTGTTCTGTTAAGTCTAGCTCAGGTCTCAGGAGTTCCCCTTTTATCCCCCTATCAGTTTCAGGTACCCTTCCCATCATCAGCTTGTCTTTTCAAGACTATTCTAGTGTATTTGTAAAGTGAATCTCACTAGACTCACTACATACACTTCACTTAAAAAAAAAGTCTTCATTAGAATTGTCAGATTACAGCATGGACTAATTGATAAACCAGAAGACATGCCTTATATACTTTCCATTTAATGTTGAAAAAGTATACAAATAAGAAGAATCCATTGAACCAATATCACAATCAAAGAAAGGTTTCAAAGTGTCAGTGAGAAGAGATGAAAATTTGGCATTAATAGATGCTGGATTTTCTACCTCTTGAGTCAAAATGATGAAACTGTTAAATAAGAGACATAAAGTCTTACAGCAAACTCCCCACGTGGGAACTGAAAAGCCATACTGACTTTGAAATAATAAGCATAAAAGTGAGAGCAAGAAAAGTAGAAATCCCGTGAAGTGACACAAAGCATATAAACCAAATGAAAAGGAAAAGACCTCTTTGTTTTCCATTAGCATTCACGATGCCGAAGTTTTTACGCTGCACAAAGCACATGATAACATCCAGAAAGTGGGTGGCACTCGAGTCAAGCAGGACAGAGCCAGCGGAGGCTGCTATGGTGACAAAAGCTGCAGTTGGCTTTGTAGACACTACCTAACACTGAGAAGGCATTTCAGCCAGAAGTAAGGGAAGAAGGACCTGGGGTCAATGGTCTGGTTATAGGAGAAGACAAATGGAGGCAGAGGACTTAACATGGAGTGAGTGGCGGAAATAGTGAAGAGACTAACAGGGCAGATCCCATGGGACTTAGCATGTAGGACCAAGAAGACTGACGTAAGAGGTAACCTTCGTCATCACAACAGTCACACTGCTGCTAGCATTTATGAATTATTGCCTTTGTATCTCTTTTTCAAAGAAGAGAAAATAGAGGCCCAGAGAACTTAATAAATAAATAACAAGATGAGACAGTATAAATGGCAGCCTAGAAATCTGCCTTTCCTTAAGCACCACCTGACCTTACACATCTATACATGATTTTGACCTTGGCGTGTACACCAGCGATACTGGGTCATATCAAGCATTGTATCCCAAGTCTTTTGCTCTCGCCTCCGAGATGATGCAGGCTGTAGAGAATTGGACTCGGTGAATGGTCAACTACTTCAATTACTCTGAACTCAGCTGTTTTTATCATGCTGCAGTCATGGTTTTAAATAGTTATCATGTGTGTCTATTAGTGAAGGAAAGATACCAGGTCTAGAGGAACATGGAGACAGCAGCCCAGCAGTCACACAATAATACAATTCATGCTCTGTCACAGAGACAGTGAAGGAAGGATGGCCAATGTGGACATGGGCAACAGGTGATGAATTCAGGGCTCACAGGGAATTAAATATCACATGGTTTCTTGAATATGAGAAACTCAGAATACAAGCGGTTTACAGAACTAAATGGATGAAATATTGGCAGTCAGGGAGCACAAGGGATGGGCGGGACTGCCAGAAAGGGCGTTGTCACATTCTTCCACACAGGTTCTCAAGAATGAAGGCTGCAAGAAGCACTCTTGATGCAAGTATCTTACATTACTCACTTTGGAATCATTTTTACTTCAAAAAAAAAAAAAAAAAAAAACTCTATGACATACACTTAACAAAAGCCTTTAATGAGATATCTTCCAAACAAAATTTGTGTCGAAATTCGTTTTCCCCTTTGCTGTATGGTTTTATGAACTGTACCTCACTGAAGTAAATATGAGAACATGCTTATGGAGGACAGGTGGGTGCTTTGCAGCTATGTCCACGGGGCTGACTCTGAGCGACCAAGTGTCTTTTTGGTAGAAAAGCTGTCCCTGTGTGCTATCTGACTGAGTTCTTCTGCCCACCACACACTCCTCAGCCTATTGCCTTGTGCCTTTTTAATCCTTTCTTTTTTCTCTTGCTATCAGCACAGTTCAGAGCTTTGGTGCCTAGCACATGCTACCTTAACTAGGAAATACTCTTCAAGCATCAAATGAAGTCATAAATAAAAGTAAATTAAAAAACTCTAACCTTAGCCAAGCAAAACTCTTACATCTAGGGATGTATCAAAACAATGAATGAAATTCCTGGACCAAAATCTTTAAAGAATAATTTAAAATGCATTATTGCATATTTTTCTAAGGCATCACACGGAACCTTTTTCCTCAAGTATATAAAGAAAAGCTTTGGTCAAAGGTCTTACATCAATTTTTCTCACTTCCCTATTCTCTTTATTTTATTTTTTAGTATGTTCACTGAATAGGAAAGGATTCCACAAAAGTACTCGTGAGTCACAAGACACCTAGGAAATTGCCATCTAAAAGTTGGTCAGAATAAAAGCATCAATTTCTCCAAGAAAGCCCTACAGTACATGAGGTGAAAGGTTGTTTTTAAGTATCCCAGCAAGCTCACCTCCCCCAGCACAATCAGCCCATCACCTAATCCATATTCAGGATTTTCAGAAATGGTCGTTTTCAGTTACACAGGCATCGAAGAGTCTGCAGTGTACTTTGTGCAATGAAATAAAACGTATTTTTAATATTTGGCCAAGACTTAAATCCTCAGGAGCCAAGATTTCTGAGCAAATATTTCCACATTAATTGAAAATTTTATTGTCAAATATATTTCATGGGTTATTCATGCAGAGTGGTGCTTCTTGTCTTTTCCCACTCATTCCAATGATTTCACGGAGCAGCCAGAGGCTATTTTCAAAATTGGGGTGACATTTAAAATCAGGGTGACATTGTTTTTCTTGCATGCAAAAATAATGATTTCTTCCTTTATGCTGAATGTCTTCTCCGCTGTGTCATTGTGCTGATAATAATATCGTCCCTGTGTAGCACATAGGATAATTATGAGGACTCACAAAGACATAATATGTGTGAATCTGTTATATAAACTGTAGAGAGGTTTATAAATATTATCAATTATTTTCATTCATCATCTTAGAAAGATTCAAGAATCACGGACTCATGAAGCCCATTTGAGGAAATGAGGAAATTAATTTTAAAATGTACATAAAGAGAAGAGAAAGAGGAAAAATACCCTGAATTAAAGCGTGATTTTGAGGTAACGTTACCTGTGTTTAGCACTGGATTTACTCATGACTGTGTGCTTAATCTTGTTCACATCACTACTTGATCTAAGGCTTATTATTTTTGATTTATAAAATAAGTAACATTGGATATTTTGTCAGATTACTGTATTATCAATAGTAAGTTAGATAATTCATGTGACACAGGGGCTACACAGCAAATGGTGTCTTGTTAGATATTATTAGCTCACTAGAGCCAAAAGAAATGTGTATATCTTTACATGCATGCACACACTCATTTTTTAAACAAGTGATCATTATTATCACGGGGGATGGAGACAGACAAGGTTCTTGCTAAATCGACACGAAGCAAGTAGTTGAAGTGACTTCGGGGGCGGGCAGCACAGAGGCTAGTAGAGACGAATCACATGGAGCCATGGCAGTAGAGCGCTGGTGGTGGGTACTTCAGATGGGAGTGTCTGAAGGTGATTCAGGACCTAACACTTGAAGGACAAGGAGGGGTCAGAGCACATGTGCCAACCCTACAAAACCATGAGGCAAGAGCGATTTGGACTGACAAAATAAGAGTCTCCGTGTACCTGGGACAGAAAGTAGCTTGCACCCAGACGATGGGAGGGTCCCCGGCGCTTCTCACACACGGGGAATGAAGGTAAAAGGCGAAGCAAAGTTGAAGAGCACAGAGGTGGCCCCCACGGGGCAGAGTTGTGTGCTTTGTAGGCCAGGCCACATTTCAACTGCATTGTGACTGTGAATTCCATGGCACCTTCCACAGGCTGAAAGCTACTGGGTGTTCAGCAAATCATTTTGAATGACTCCATGTACACACAAAATATTTTTAAAATAATTACAATATGAGGGTATTTAGAAATTTGAAGGTCTCCCAAGAGATATTTTTCTCAAAGAAAATTCAGAAATTGTGTCTCTTAAAATAGTTACCTGTGTCTAATTTTTTGTGACTCCCAAAAGTAACACTCACCCTCTGTATATCACACTCCATAAAATGGAAATTGTGATCATGTGTCACTGAGAAAGACTGAAACCTTGCCTTTTTTTTTTTTTTTTTTTGAAACAGAATCTTGCTCTGTAGTTTAGGCTAGTCCTGAACTCATTATGTAGCCCAGGCTGGCCTTGAACTACAGCAATGCTCCTGCCTCAGCCTTCTGAGTGCTGGGATTACAAGCATGCACCACCACTCTGGGTTTATGTGCTACTGGGGAATAGAACTCAGAGCCTGGCCTGTGCCAGGAAAGCACTCTGCCACTGTGCTGTTGCTCCAGCACCCTTGCCTTTAACTCAAGGTGAAGACTGTCACAAATGAGTCAAACCTACAATGATGCAAATGCTCCACTGTGGCCTGAGTAACTGAAGAACTGAGCTTTTCATTTTATTTAATTGTAATTATTTTAATTTTAAGATCCCAAAGCTGCTTTTAGTTACTGGGCAGTGCAGATTGCATTTTTCTTTGCCTTTGCCAGTAGTCTCTGAAGATACCTGGTCTCCAGTTGCCAGTCTTCCAACCAGCTGCCACTGGGTCTTCCTACTTACAATCCTACCATGTAGGACAGCCTGTTAGCTGAGTTTCTCAAGCCATGGTCTTGAACAAGAGATCTGTATGGGTCACATGTGCTCTGCTCCCCAGACCTATCTCTTCCCCACCCCAAGGCCTTCACATCTTTTTCAGACAAAAACAAGAAATGTTAGACTTTGCTTAAATTTAGTTACTATATAATTCAAGGAATTTCTTATATTCTTTTCAATTTAAATATTCAAGATTTTTATATTCTCAATATTGATAATAATAAAACTACGAGATAACCATTTTTCTTTAAGGAGTGAAACAACCGTTTGAATCTAAATGCAAACTGAATGTTTCATTTTTAAATATAACTTCACATTGTCCTCAGTGGCGAGGCAGAAAGAGAATGCAGATTTCTGCCTTTCCTATTCATGTTTGCTTCTATTCGTGAAACAAGTCAGTCACAAAGGTGATTGTAAGAACTTCACACAGCATATTACCAGAGCAATATTTAGGGCAATTCTAACTGGCTCATTCATGTTTTATTTTGTGCTGGCAAACACAATTTCCAGACTTCAACATTTTTAAAATATTTAGGTGCTTGGACTTCAAAGAGTAATTTAAAATAGATTTTTGATGAGTTGAGTGAAAATAAATTAGAAGCATTCAGATCAAAAGTTTATGAGAGAAAAAAATCTAGAAGAAATATGCTTAGGGAAAAATTCATTTGAGATCTTTTTTCCCATTTTATTGATATGTATAAATGCAATACATAACGTTTTCATTGATCTTGAGAATTATGTGCATATATATATATATATATATATATATATATATATATATAGTAACAAAATTAGAAATCCTTCCTCTCTTCTTTTTTGATCTTCCTACTCCCTCCCTCTCCCCTCCAATTCCCATTATTCCCCTCAATTAGTTCTATGAAAAAATTGTGATCTTCATTTCTCATCTTAGAGAAACCGTTCGCTATTTAACCTTCTGCTTCTGACTCACTTCACTAAGCATGATGTTCTCAAGTTGCATCCATTTATCTACAAAAGGCTCAAATCTGTCTTTATAGATGAGTAGTATTCTATTGTGTACAAATGCCACGATTTATGTTTCCATCGGTCTGATGATGGGTATTTTGATGTCTTCCACATTTTAGCTATTGTTAGTCATACTGCAATGAACATGGGTATACATGTATCTCTGTTATGTGTTGTTTTTAACTGTTTTGGGAAATTTCTCAGAAGAGGTATCCTGGATTAAAGGAAATTTTTATTTCCAATCTTTTGAGAAACTTCCATACTGCTTTCCATAGTGGTTGGGGATCATTTTTAAATGAAAGTAGGTAAAAGTATGTTCTTTCTAACATTTACCTGTTATGAAATCTAAATTAAAAGCTTCTTTAGACATGAAGAAAACCCATTCTATTGTTCCATTGCAACTTACGTCATCATATCAAGGCACCTCACCATGCAAAGTTGTTTCTGATATGTATATTGGTCCCTTTGTCATCAATGAAACAAAATATATGACATACACAACTTAAAGATTCTTTTTGATTCCTGGTTGCAGAAGGTTTAGTCTATGGGTAACTGCCACTGAGTCAGAAATGACATAGAGGAAAAGCATGGTCGAAGGAAGTTGCTCACATCAAGTTGGCCAGGGAGCAGAGAGAGAAGAAGAAACTAGGCAGGACATACACCTCACAAAAACACACCCCGAGTGATCTAGTTCCCCCATTTGGGTCCATCTCCAGACACACTCAACTCTGAACTCACTAATGGGTTGCTCCTTCATGAGTATAGTATGCCTATGGTCCAGTAATTTTCTCATTTTCTCAATTTTCCTAAGACTTCTGGGGGCTATTTCTGATGTAAAAAATAACAAGTTTGGAATCCCCAGCAACTAAGAATGTTTATGGAAGTTTATTAGTTTGGGTTCTTTCAAAAAGCAGAACTAACAGTAATTATAACAAAAGGGATCTATTCAGAAGGCTTACAAATCTGAGGACAGAGATCGTCCAAGATGGTGGCCAGCACACGTCAGAGTTGGAGTGTCCATTGGCTGCTCAGTCGTGAAGTAGAACATTCACTGGGGACTGCAGGGCAGCAGTGAGAGTCTGCTGTGGATCTTGATTGTGCAAAGGACAATGGCAAAGACCAGAGACTGAAGATCAGTGATGGGCAGACAGGCACCAAGTCAAGACTGGAATGCACCTGTGTTGAAGATCTGTGGTGTGTAGTAAGTCAGCATCCGTGGACAATTGCGAAGGTGAGAGATTTCCCAAACAAAGAAGGTGTAACAATCTTTCTTCTTCCTTCCTTTTATACAGTT
The DNA here is from genome assembly GCA_004027205.1 of Ctenodactylus gundi. Taxonomy (NCBI): domain Eukaryota; kingdom Metazoa; phylum Chordata; class Mammalia; order Rodentia; family Ctenodactylidae; genus Ctenodactylus; species Ctenodactylus gundi. The sequence continues at coordinate 216,968 of PVKB01001623.1, forward strand.
GGAGTTCCCAGTTGGGCTTCCCACATCCAAGTGAGCACTCTTCCCTCATTTGCTATCCCACAGAACACTCACACTCTAATCCAATCTGGTCCCCAGTTGCCTAATCTAGGCGTGGTTCCCAAACCCTTATCCAGATGTGGTTCCCAATTGTCTCAAATTGACATAATCTCTTCAAAGGTCACAGAAAGATATGTTGTTTTGATTCTACAACACTAAAACCATCTTTACTTGGTGATTCTCAATAACAAGATCTCACAGTATCTACAGTGCTGATAGTTTCTTCTTATCAATCCATTTTCTAGCAGAGTAAAGAGTAGTTCTCTCACCTAAGAGGAATGTGGAGCTCTTTTATTTAGGTAAATATATTTTAAATTCATATTTGTAGGACTCAGGATTTTGACTTTGGACTCCTTAAGAAGCAAATATGTCAGTGTGGCAATTTGATGTTATCTGAAAATTAAGTGTATTTTATGGCAAGAGCACTGAACGTACAGGACAGTGCTCCATCATAAAGGAGTCAGCCTGATTGTACAGTCTGGGACTTGCATTAATTTTAGTTATCTTCATACTGTAAGTGAAAAGTAAAAAATTGCCTTAGAAGTGCATTGCACCTTAGAGAAAAAAAAACAAGAATTGTAGTTGAAGAAACATTAATGTTTAATCAAATTCATGATTTAATGAAACTTTATTAATGTAGGCAGATGGCTAGAATGCAAACACACTACTGACTCCTCTTTCGTCACCTCAGAGACTGTGAAATAGCTGTAATTTTCACATGGGTAAATGAATAAGTTAAAAATATAGTTAATTTCTGACTAGAATTAAGAAATAGTCCAAAGTTTCTACCAATTGCAAGGTGTTCATCGTGTAACAGTACAATAATCAGTTCTTGGCACTGAGAGTGGATGTGCTTTCTGAGTTTTCTAGTTCATAAATGTGTTCATCTGTGGGCCAATAAACAGAAGAAAATATTAGTTTACAGAAGGAGACTTCATCAAGAAACCAAATTTATTGTTAGAAATTGCAAGTCTAGGTGGCCCAATCCTATTCCTCACAATTTATTACTATTGAGAGGAATACATTGGCCCTGGGGCTGACTAGAGAGCTACTGACAGAGTGAACAGGCCCACACATCTACAAATACTTGATTTTCAGCTGCTGCTTCAAGAACTGTTTCAATAAATGTCTGCCACATGTCTATTAACACACAAGAAATGGACAAAACACTTGAGGGATGTGAATATATATAAGACAGTGTGTATTCCTAAGACACTTTGTGATTAAAGATAGATAAAATTTCAAGCTAAAAGATGAATAAAATATCTTTGGAACATCTAGATACCTCTTTGAAAATTTCTGGCCTTTGGGTTAAACAAGAACATAATCATAAAACTAATAATTAATAAGATAATTCTAGGGGAAAAATTAATTGTATCAAGCACAAACCTAAAAAGTTGCCCTTCAAACCAACATAATTTTTGTTTTCTATCAACCTTTTGCTAAGATAGTTCAAAAGCAGCTAAAATTGTACTTCATTTTGGGCAATTACTGTCAGCTTTATAGTATTGAATGTTATTTTATAATGACACTGATAGTGTGAAACTATTAATATTCCATTCTATAATTCTGCTGTGGAAGTTGTTTTATTCAGAATGTCTATTAATCAAAACTTTTACTTATATACAGTACAATGGAAATTTATGCTTATAATCATGTCCTGAAGGCAATTGGAGATCTCAAAATACCTTCTAAAAATATTATCGAATCATAAAGTAGTTAAAGACAATCAATCAGCTAATATGTATGCCCTTATTACTATAAATAGAAATGACACTGAGACATTTTAAGGTGCTGTGTTGGCATTCAGGAAGCTTGCAACTATAGAGTTATAACTCACATAACAAATAAATACAGTATTGAATGTTTAAAAGATGAATGTGTGCTTCCATACCAATGTCTTTTTCTGCCCTCAAATGAAAAGAGATTATTTGCCAAAACTAGACAACTTTACCAGGCCTTACTTCACTAGGAGAGGAGTCAACAACAGGCTTTTTGGTCATTTTGCACTTTTTCTTTGCATGCGGTGAAAAGATTCCCCAACATTCTGGTTCTAGACATAGAGAAAAGTCTTTAGGCCTGAGCCATAGCGTGCTGCACAGGTAGAACAAACCTGACTGCACTAAAGAAGGCATGATGCTTATCAGATTATTCATTGATATTTTATTAAGAATTGAAACATTTAATCTCTGTATGAAGCCATGAGGAACACAGGAACGAGGGATAAACTTACCAAGCTTTCATCTTGAATCCCAGAAAGTAAAAACTGTTTGTATTTATATCTGTCATCATAATATTACAAATTATTTTTTGACTCTAGTTGAAAAATACACGTGTTTACATGTGCTTCTTGGATAAACCATATAGTTATATATGTGCCCATCCATATCCTGTGTGTCATAAGAGAAAATGACAGAAAATGAAAAGATGGTGGCATGATATCTTGTGTGTAAATGCTTACATAACTGAGGTTCTCAGTTAACTCTACCTCCTCATTCTCTCTCTTCACCATAGACACTTGGAAAGACTGCCATGGTTTAGAACTGGAATGTCTCCCAATACCGTCATGTATTTGGATGTAGGGGAATAACTGTGGAATCAATCATGTGCTGTTGGGAGGAAGGGCTTGGCTGGAAGGGGAAGATGCTTGGAGTATGGCCTGGAAGAATTGTGTCAACTTGTTGTGATTGTTGGGTAGGAGGGAGAGACAGAAAAAGGGAGAGAGGTGACCAAGGCAAAATTTTCAGATGTGTGATTGACTTATGGGCCAGGGAGGGAGAGAAGGGCACCTACTTTGGGTATGTGGCGCCATCTGGCACCAAAAACTAAATAAATGAACAAAAAAGAAATATTGTCCCAGCAGCTATTCCTAGGAAAGCTCTAGCCTTTCCTGAGACTCCAGACATCAACTTGCTCCTCAGTTGACTTTCTCTCTGCAATGGGATGAGAAACTCTCTCCAGGCTCTTCCATGTGCTTCCTCCATCGCCAGCTGCCCATGAATGCACTATGTGCGACCTTCTGAAACTGTGAGCTAAAATAAATCTTTCCTCCCTTAAATTGTGGATGTTGGTTATTTTGTCCCAGCAACAAATAAGTAAGACAAAGGCAAACTCTGTGATTGTAGTGCTTAATACAATGGATGACATTTTGAAAACTCAAAAGGATTTGTTGAATGAAAGAATAAAAATCCAATGCAATACTGCTCCAATACAGTTACAGTAGAGGACTTCAGTACTCCACTACCACAAATAAACAGGCCCAATTGGACAAAATTTAACCAAGAATTACTACAGTTCAATCACTCTGTAAAAATTGGACTTAATGGATATCTACAGAATGTTCAAAAGGAATGAATGAAAAGAGACCCGGAATAGTCAAAATAATATTAAATCGCAAGAAAAAAGCAGGTGTCATTACAATTCCAGACATCAAATTTTATTTCAAAGCAACAGTGGTTAAATATATATATATATATATATATATATATATATATATATATATATATATATATATATATATATAACCAGCACAAAAACTAGTTCTGGACCAGTGGAACAGAACTAAGGATACAGAGACAACCTTAAGAACCCCTGGCTACCTGATTTTTTACAAAAAGCCCCAAAACATACTCTGGTAATAGAATAACCTCTTCAATAAATGGTACTGTAAGAATTGGTTATTCACATGCAGAAGAATGAATCTAGACATACATCTATCACCATGTATCAAAATCAAATCAAAATGGATCAAAGACCCAGGTATTAAGATGGAAACACTGAAATGTTCTTGAGGATAACATAGGCAAAAATATAGAAGATGTAGGTGTCTTTCTTAATAGGACACCTGATGCAAAAGAAATAGTTCCAGTATCAACACAGAGGATTGTAGTAGATCAAAAAGTTTCATCACACCAAAAGAAACTATCAACAGAGTGAAGAGAAAACTGACAGCACGAAGAAAAAAATACTTTATCACCTACACCTTGGACAGGAGACTAATAACCAGAATGTACAAGGAATTAAAGAAAATCAGACCATTCAAAAATGGACGACTGAAATGAATAGGGAATTCTTAGATGAAGAAATTCAAATGGCTTGCAAATATATGAAAAATGTTCAACATCCACAGCCATTAGAAAACTGCAAATTGAAACACCACTAACACATACTATCTTACCGCATTGAAAGTGGAGCACATCAGGGAGTCAAACAGCCTTCGATGCTGGTGGGACTGTAAACTGGCACAACCACTATGAAAAGCAGTATAAAGATTCCTCAAAAGAATGAAAATAAATATCCCCTTTTTCCCATTTTACTGATATGTATAAGTGCAAAATTTGAGGTTTACAATGGAGTTTAGCATTTTGTGCACCTACGTATCTTGTCAAGGTGACAAGGGCTTTCCCACTCTCCTTTCGTCCTTCCCTCTCCCCACCTCTCCCTCCCTTCCCCACCCTACCCTCTTGGTTCACTTTGTTTTTCCTTTTTAAGTTCCATAGGAGTTGTGATCTGGGTCTCTCCTATCAGAGAGACCATTCGATGTTTCACCTTCTGCTTCTGACTCACGGGCAAATGGAAGAAACTTGAGAATAAATATCCCTTTTGATCCAGCGATTCCACTTCTCGAATTTCCCATAAAAGGTAAAAGCAACGTACAATAGAAATACATGTATAACCATGTTTATAGCAGCGCAACGATAACCTAATTGTGAAAGACACTGAAATACCCACTAACAGACTAAAGAATATAAAAATCTTGAAACATGTATACAATGGACTACTACGCCTCCTTACAGACAAATAAATTTGAGGCTTTTGTAGGTAAATGAATACAACTTGAGACCATCATGCTTAGTGTAGTGAAATATTACTAATCCAATTGAAAATATTATATATTGCATGCTTTCTCTACTATGAAAAACTCAGATCACAATTATCATACAGAACTTAATGTGGAAAATAATGGGATTTAGGGAGAGAAAGGAAGGTCTTGTAACCTTGCTAAGATATGTATGTGCACAAAATGCTCAAGATCATTGTAAACTTCTAATTTTGTGCTTATACGTATCAATAAAATGTTATAAAATGGGGGGAAAAGAAAATGAAAGAATGTATAATCTTCAGCGACTATTAAATGTAGAATGAAACATAATCCTTGTTTTGTGTGTTGGGTTTTTACATTTTTTATTGCTACCACTGTATTATAGATGTCTCTCCTTTTTCCTAGATAACAATAGGACGATGAGCCAGTTTGAGGAAACAAATCCATCAGTTTTGGGTAAAAGATAAAAGAAAAATCCAGAATACAGCTCCCCCCCCTTTTTTTTTAGACAAGATCTCACTCTGTAGCCCAGGCTGGTCCTGAACTCACTGTGTAGCCCAGGCTGGCCTTGGACTCAGGGCAATCCTCTTGCTTCAGCATCCTAAGTGCTGGGATTACAGGTGTGCGCCACCTCACCCAGGTTTATGTGCTGCTAAGGGATCGAACTCATCATGGTCATGCACTTGCTAGGCAAGCTGCTTAACTGCTGTGCCATTCCTCCAGCCTCAGGCATTTTATAGAGTAAAATAGGTGTGACAGTGGGAGTCAGGGGGGCATGAGGTAGGGAATAGGAGGGCTGAAAAGGAAGAGGGGGAGGACTGTGATGTTGACACAATATATATGTGTACAAAATACCCAAGCTCGATGTAGCCATTGTGTGTCTCACACACACACACATGCGCGCACACACACAAACACACACACACACACACACACACGTATACATATAATAAAAATTGGGGGGAAATTAAGATTATTATTACTAAAGCAATTTCAGCAAGTCACAAATTGTATTATATAATATTTTTGAGTTTTAGCAAAAGATCCAGTTTTGTAAGTTAGCTTTTTAAAAATAATATTCCTATAGGGAGACTCGGGTAGATATGGAAACACCAAAGAGAAAAAAATGAGACATTCTAAGAATTTTAGGGCAATGTTCCTTAGACAATAATCATTCTTCATTCTTATTTTGTGCTTTACTCTTGATATTTTTGAAATGTATAGGCAGCTGTTTTTTCGATGTGCTCCAATTGAGGATAGATAGAATATGAACGTGTCTATATCCCCAAAATAACATTAAGTGTCTGCTCAAAAGTCAAACTTGACTCCCTTCTAAAATCCGTACCCAAGACCACATCTGTTCTGAAGTAAAAGTTGGAGATAGCTTTGTTTTGACAATTTCTAAAATGTGAGTTTATTCCACAAATTATTTTGACACATTTGCTTTAGGAAAAATTTGGAGTGGCAGAAATGGGTCCAAAATAAAGGGTCACATGCATGAGCATCCTTCCAAATGTTTTGCCTGTAAGAATGATGTAACTAACAGACAGAATGTAATATAAGTGTGTAACTTTTGAGGCTGGTGATGATTTTCTCATTCCTAAGTGAGAAAACTCAAAGAGAATTACCAAAATGAGAAACTCTTTGAAAAACCATTAGATACTCAAAAAAAAAAAAAAAATTCAGTTGGCTATACCATTCAGCCTTATTTCTGACCAAGCACTGCACCTCGCATGTTACGCTGCAGTGACAGGGAGCCACCAGTTAGGTTTCTCCCCCATGTTGTCTCTTCCGGTGTGGATTTCTCTTGTGTTTTTGCCTGAAACGTCCTTCTTACCCCAGCTACTACCCAACTGGAAAATGCCAACTCATCTTTAGCACACATCGCAATCTCACCTCCTCTGAGGCAGCATTTTTGATCCTTGAACACAGGAAGCAGTATCAGGCGGCACCTTGATGGCACTCACGTGTCCCCCGTGTTCACACAGCTGTCTCACACTATCAAACTCTGAGCTTCCTGAGGTTGGGTGCTCCATCCTACTAGTAATAACTACTTAGTAGTAGCTTGCTGAAGTGCAGGCCCACGTGAGCACACTATCCTAAGAATCTAGGGAGCATCAGCCAGACAACATCTAGGAGGCCACAAGGTCACCGGGAGAATACAGTGTCAAAATGGTGAGCTGGAGAGTAAGCAATGCCCCCGGAAAAGGAACCAGCAAAGAGAAAGTTGCTATAGATGAAGAAGAGATATAAATGGCTCAAGGGGGGAAAGGGTAGTAAAATTAAGAACCTAGAGTTCCTTAGAGAAGAATGTACAGAAATGAGATAAGAAGCAGATATTGTTGAGGTAACGGTGAGGTGCTAGGTGGAGCCAGGGCAGACAGACTCTGCTCGATGTGCGTATAAATGCCCGTGTAAGGAGGCCAGCTGCCAAACTCCTTTCAAATTTGGATATGTTGATGTTCAGCTTTTGATTTTACATTTGATTTCCTACCAAAATGTATTTAAACAAGATTAAGTCTGTCCTTCATTCGAGACCCACATTCCCTTACCATAATATTTTAGGAGAAACTAGACCTTTCCCTACAAGTCTGGTGAAATGTAGCGACACTTTCTCAGTAACTCAAATAACTTTATGGCACACATTAAAAAAGAATGCGAAGGTAGAAACCAATAAATGCAGTTGTACCCATACGTAGTGATAATATTTGTATGTATTGCCCCACTTTCCTTCTGGATGGGAGATGAATAACACCTTAACCCCCCCCCCCCCCCTAGATCTTACTAGGCCCTCTGGCTGGATGTAGGGGCCAATTCATACAAGAACAAATCACTTAGACAAAAGCATACAGTTCTGTTATATTTATGTACACACAGGGATCTTCACACTAGGGGTGATTTCTAAAGAAATGACCAAAATATGATAGTTTTATGCCTTGTAGAAAAAGAACTACCAATGAGTAACTGGCAGTACAAATAGACACCTTGACTAGGTAGTCAATACTAGAGATGAGAAAAATAGAGACATAGATGATACATGCAGAGAGACAGATACAGAAAGGTACACATATAGATATTGGTAGATATGGGCAGGAAGGGTGTCAAACCTAGTAGATTAGGGTTACTGCAAAGAGTTTATCCAGCTTCACCTCAGCCCCAGTGACCAGCCTATAGTGATCCAGGCTGTTCCCCAAGTTCAGTATGAGAAGGCATTTCTTCCAAAAGAAACTTTATAGCTTGCAACAAGTAGAAAAGATATGCAAAATGACCAATTCTGAAATTATTTTTCTTCAAGTGACTTCACTTTAAATTTTTCAGAGTACAAATTTTACATATTTGAGATGACACAACATTAACTCCTTTATTCTTTATTTTTTATAAGACTATGTTGTTCAATAGTGGTTCATATCAACTCTATAGTCCAACATGGCTATCAGACTCACACTCGGCAGAGAAAAGCCAAGACTTACAATCTGTAATGTCATTATCATCCCTTTGAAAAAATTAGCCTATCCTGACTCATTGAGAATTAGATGATCCTGGTAGAGTGTGCTCTAGGAAGGGGACAAGAAGTGCCTCCTGGGCCCTTCCTTCCAAATGACAAAGGTAGATTCCTCAATCATTCTGAAAGTGAGAGTTTCTGCTTTACCCCAAACCAACAAAATGGATTGAATTGTGATCTTCTCAATTTTTTCAATGAGGCAAAAAATAAAAAAATAGTAAAATCATGATAGTTGATATTCATCCCACTACAGATAAGACCTGGCAACTCATTTTACATTTAAAATTTCTTGTCATTTTCACGGTAAGCTCAGGAGCTACTGCAGGCTCTCTTTGCTTCAATGGCTCACCTTCACATAGTGAGCAGGATGAGAAGAAGGGAGCAAGTGTGGTGACAGAACTCCAGATGCTCTGTAGGCCCTTGCCTCTGGGTTTTGATAGGGAAGTAGGTACTCCAGTCCTGTAGGGCTGGATATGATCCCAGGCTTAAGTCCATGCTGGTGCAGGTCCAAATATCCCACCTCCATGCCTTTTTTCTTTTCAAGAATCACTTTTGCCACTAAAATTTACACAAATTATTTCACTCTTTTTCTATAAGAACTTTAAAAAAATAATAAGAGCTTAACAAAAATAAATATATTGCATCACTAGTCACTAACAGCCAAGATGTGGGAGCAACTTAAGTGTCCATGGAGAGAGAGCATGTGAAATATAGACACAATGGAGTATTGTTCAAAAGAAGAAAATCTTGCAAGATGTGAATCTGGAGGACTTTGTGCTAAGTAAAACAAACCAGTCACAGGAGTGAAAATATGGCATGATAGCACTTACATAAGATATCTAAAATTGTCAAAAGTACACGAAGGAAAAGCAGAATCCATAGCGATTGCCAAGGCAGGGTTAGAGAAAGTAGAAATAGGAGTTGCCAACCCACAGGTATAAAATTCCAGTTACATAAAATGAGTAAGTTCTGCTTCTCCACCTTGAGCCCTTAGTCAACAACACTTTGTTGAACAAAGAGAAATCTATTATGAGATTAGACTTCCCGTTACATGTTCTCACTGCAATGAAAAATAAATAAAATAATATGTACTTTTTATTAGAAGCAGAAAATCTTTTAAAATATGTATGATATTAAAGCACATGCTCTTCAGTGTGAAAACTGCTTTTCACACACACACACACGCACACATACAAATGCTTTACCTTTTAAAAAGTATTGCAGATACTTACTTTCATATATAGTACATATTCTCAAGCGTTCCTGCAGCATGCAAAAAGATATAATTTATATAATGAAGTAAAGTGATAAGAAAAATGTTACTCCTCAACTTAAATATATATTCTCTGAAGCCGGGCGTGGTGGCACAAGCCTGTAATCCCAGCACTCAGGAGTCTGAAACAGGAAGATTGCTGAAAATTCAAGGCCAGCCTGGATTGCAGCGAAACCTTGCTGTCTCTATATATATGGAAAGAGAGGCTATATAAATTCATCCTTTCAGCTAACATGTGATTCAACTCTAGGAGTTTCTGACATGTGATAGCAGGTCATGCTGTAATACATCAGTTTTTAAATTTCTTAGCAAAAATAGGTACTCTTGTTACCCTTTGTATAGTATTTTGCATTTACTCTTTGGAGGAATATAAAACATTTTCTAGAATTTTCCCCCTTCTGAATCTAAGGAAAATTGAGTCAAAAACCTGTTTAAAATCTCCTATTTTCTCTTTGTCTCCACCTATCCTACACTCATTACAAAAACTGTGGTATATATATATTTGTTAATTCACCTATCAAAATGGCTGCTTTCCCGATACTTGAAAAAAATCACATGATGGACAGCCTCTCTATCTTCTCTGTCATCCATGCAGTCAAGGACTGAATCTGACATATTCCTTAGAAAACTCACGCGTGTCAGAATCATGGTAATGACTCAAGAACAGTCAGGCTAAATGCCTCTGACTTTTCCAAACACGTAACTGATCCCACGTTCTCTCCCATTTTTTGAGCTGCTATTGACGTTGAGATTTTCTGCATCTTTGGAGCGGTAATACCACCTCTGTGGGAAGCACTGGCTATTTCAGTTGACGTGACTATCTGCAACAACAAAAAAAAAAATATGCCTAGACCATCCTCTGGTGGCGACAGTGGGAATTATCAGTGTTCTCCAGACCGACTCTCAACACTGACACTTTCTGGTAACTCCACCTAAGGCAAACACAGAAGGCCTTGAGGACATTACAACTTCCCTCCAGCGTTTTGGTACTCTGCTGTGAAAGTCCAGCCCCTGGCCACCCGGCTTATCTCTTTTTTTCTATCACAGATATAAATGAGGAAGTGAGAAGTGAAGTCTGTTTTTAGAAGAGCAGTTTCCTGTAATACCTCTTTGCAAATTTCCACATAGATAAACACGTTTTTGGTGCACTGTTTGGATTTCTTTGTCCAATGATTGAAGCTGTCTGGTTGTGACAGTTTGAGCCTCCAGCTGCAAAGCCACATTTTCTCTCCAATGATTGTGGTCACAGTGCTTTGCTTCAAAACTGCAAACCACTCAGCGAGCTTTTGGGGGTAGGGGGAATTTTTTTTTCCTGCCAGTAAATTATAGAAATCAGTGACTGTCTTTCTGGGATCTGAAGGCTAAGGTGCCAATTATGAATTAATTAAGCTAATGTGGTCATCAGAATCTGAATTAGGTGTGAAGTGGTGTCGTTTTCACCAGTGAGGAGCTGGTGAGAGCATCATGCCTCCTGATACAAAGCACATGATCTTTGCATGTTCTTACACATCATAGAATGAATTGAATCTAACGAGGCTGGCTAGTTGCTAGTTTCTTTAATGACTTTGATTAATGAAAATTTAAAAGAAGTGGCCCAGGACTGCTTGTTAAACATTACACTGACAATTTTACAGGTCACTTGGCTCCCAGATACATCACCAACCACAGAAACTGCAACTCTGTAAACATTTCCTTTGCAAATTGAATACATACAGAAGGTAAATATGAACATGTCTTCTGTATCCGCGGGCTACAACATTAAATGTAAGGCAAAAATGGTCGAAAATAACATTTTGATAAGGATAGAAGTATTATTTCCTTATTTGAAAAAAAACCTAATAACTGGTAACATAGCCCCCCCTACTATTTACTATTTTTCCCATTTACAGACTTTTTCAATTCTAAGAAAACTAAAGCTAAACCCTGCCTAGATAAAGGACAGGGTAAAGCGTAGTTTATGAATGTAGGAAAGCAAGTGTGGAGGGAAAACCGAAGAACTCAGCTTGGGAAGTTCAGAAAAAAAAAAAAAAAAAAACAGCTTTCCTAGGTGTCCATTCCTCATCTTTTCCAAGACTGAACCGATGATAAAAGTTTGGAGGGAGGAGATCCAGGGATCCTACTGGCTTCCCTCATACCCAAGCAGACTCCTGAATTTACCATGCCCCCAGGGTCAGCACATGCATTTCTCTACCAAGAAATTGGGTGCAGGGAAACGGTGAGTACACATCACTAACACTACGTTCACCTTCCAGAGCATGTGTCCCTCCACTAGGTCTTAGACATGGAGCACTGTGATCCATGGACCATGTAACATCATTTAAAAATTCCTTATGTGTACATTTTAAATGTTTTGGCTTTTGTGGTTTCAGATTTTTAATTTTTCAAATTTACTTTTTAACCTTAAAATGGCACCAATCTTCTGCAAAGCAGAGAGCCATTTCCCACTGAGGCTGCTGTACAACTCAACCGCTAAAAATCTTAAGCACACACTGAACCTATAGGAGGACTTTGGCCAGCACAGCTCTGCATAGGAATTTGCTTTGCTGTTGCTTCCCAATGGGACCTGCAGGATTTGATAGGACCATGCAGATATGAGTTTACATAAGGCAATTCTTCAAGTTTGTAGGTAAAAAGCATTACATTTACAAAACAATAATTCCCTAGGGTGAAGACATCTCCTGAAGGCAGGTGACGTATTAAAAAATGATGTTATTTTCTTGTCTTCAGTAAGTAGTTACATGACCCCATTAACAAAGTCAGAATAAAACACTGCCACAATAGCTCTTTAGGTTTTTTCTTCCAACCTCTGCTCTTAAAGAATAGGGAAAGCATTTTGTGTTCATCAAGGTGACATAGGGTACGAAACTCTTAATTTTCTAGTTAATAAGAGGCAGGAAGTGGAAATCAATACCTGCTTACTTGTTATTACTAGGTTAGAATGAGTTAAATATCTTCACATATTTTATGTATAAACTTTACTGTTATTATCTAAGTAACTATAATATTTATAAGGGCTGCTAAATATTTCATCTAAACATTGCCTAACAAATATTATTATGTGTGTCTCAGAAAGCTTCAGAAAGGGTGAAGAAAAAAAGTTGTGTAAATCTAAAACAAAATGATAGGAGTGATTGATCTTGGAATATATTAGAGTGGAAAATGTCAGGAAGTAATCAGGAGTACTGATTACTAATTTCTAGTTTAACAAAAGAGTGTTTTTTTTTTTGTTTTCAATGTCATTTATCATAATCTGTCATTAGGTCGAATGATTACACAAAAAAATAGCAAGGGCTATACTTTTTTCTGTCAATCTAATTAGCTATTTATTTTTCCAATTCAGGTCATAAATATTCATATTCCAAATCTCAATAGGTACTGTAAGGATATGGAAACAAATTTACAAGGTTCCTGCCCTCAAGTAGGTTATAATCCAATTCTATACAACTACAACTACAAGGCCAGGATGAACACAGCCAATAATCAAAAAATGTTAAAGGAACAGAAAGATGAAAAGCTTTATGAAATATGATATCTTCAGAAATATGGTGTTCTTCTTCTCCCAGATATTTAATCTGACAGGAAGAAATTTCTAACTGAGGTTTCACATATTCATTGCTATCCCCCTTCAGATATTACAAACAAAATAATATTTTCCCTTTCAGTAGCCCTCTAACTCCATTTTTCATACATTCACCTAATGAAATAGTAGGCATGTGATGGTCTTCCCAGAGCTAAGCTATGCTGCATGCATGGTAATGTGTAAGCACTCTGATTTTGATGCAGTTCCTTAGCCCGTACTTTGAGAATGATCATTTAGACATTGATATTGTTCAGCATCCTTCAAAAAAATTTACCCTTTTAAGATTCTTCAAGTGGGTTGATAAGGTTTGAAGAAGTTGTTACTAAATATTTTATAAAGACACCGCTTTTTCCTCCAGGTAACAACATACAAAAGTACACTTTAACATCTTTGCCTACTCTGTATTAGGTAAAAATGCATCTGCATTATACCAGTACTAATAAGAATTCCACATTAAAAATTTACACACCTTAAGGTATTTTTTGTTCATGAACCATTCTTTGAGAAGTAGACATTTTTAAAACCACAAGGTGAATAGGAGACAGGTGTACATATTTTCACTTCTTTGCATTGCAAATTTTATGTGCTACCTCATGATTGTATCAAAAAAGTTATCAGGCTTACGTGACATTAATTTTCTTTTAATAAACCCAGTTGTGTATATTTAAACTTCTTTGATGGTGGAATTCTGAATAGACTGTAAAAACAAGTTTATAGAGTTAATGATCTAAAAAATTACTATTAATTGAAGTACAAGTATTTATTTCAATTAGCGAATGTCATAATATTTAGTTTACATCTCACAGCTATCACCATAAATCTAATCAATGGCATAATTTATAATGAAGAAGCAATTTGAATAATTTAATACACTGTATTTAATGCTGGTCATTAGATATAATTACAAATTTATACTATTATAACTGCAATGTGTGCTGTATCATTCTTCATTCTGTTTATATTCTGTCATATTGCATATTGTTCCTTACTATTTATAAAAAATAGAAGAAATTATACTTTCATATCAAATTGCCTCAGGGAAAGTTTATCCAGTTCAAGGGACCTAGGTAAAATTCATCTTTTATAATTAACTTATAAAAACAACAGATGTTATAAATATTTAACACGAAATTACTTGGGATTATTAGATAAACTCAATTATCTGTATTATGATTTCTCTTTTTGTGTCAGTCAGCTCTTGTTAAAGTGCCATCAGATTTGTTCAGACAAAAAGTAAAAGCAGACCGCTGATCACACATCGATGGTTTGCCTACACTCTCCCTACTTCAGCCCCTCTCCTCTTCACATGAAGATTAACATCATCAGGAGTCATGTGAGAGTATGGACCCGCTACAGTCATGCTGTTTAAAGCGCAGACACTATATGTCAAAGACTTGGTCCTTAGTTCAGTACTGTTGAATAGTGATGAAACCTTTAACAATTGGGGCCTAATGAAGGTCTTGGATCATTAGGAGCATGTCCTTGAAGGGGATTGTAGGACTGCAGTCTCTTTTTCTCTCCCTTCTTTTCTGGCCATGAAGTGAATGGGCTTCCTCTTTCACAAGTCCCCACCATGACGTATCCCCTCACCACAGACCCTGAAAGAACAGGGCCAATCACGTGGGCTGGAAACGATGAAAGTCGGAGCCAAAATAGAAGTTTCCTGTTTACAAGTTGGTTATCTCCAGTGTTTTGTTGCAAAAATAGGAAGCTGGCCAACATAGTGCTGATCAAATAACATGATGATAATGGCACTTAGTTCGTATGATCTTTTACTGTAAACAGCAAGCCAAGTAAGCCATTAGAAAAACATGGAAAGAACCCAAACTGAAGGACCTTCTCTCCTCAGAACAGTCAACTTCATTAAAAACAAGAAGAATCTGCTCTCTAGCTTTCTTTGAAGCAGCCTCTAAAGGAGAAAGTTTAGCTACATCTAGAATAATAAAGTTTTGTTGGAAGGAATTACAGTGCATTATTATAATTTAGATCAGAATGTTTCCCAAAACCTTCAGTATTTGGGAGGTGACTGAATTATAGGGATTAATTAGACCAAGTGGATTAATCTACAGATTTTTACATGTTAAGAGGTAGGTCCTGGTCAGGAGGGATGGATCACTGAGGGGTAGGGTGGACCACTGGGTATGGAGCCTGGAGGGATATGTCCCCACCACCAGCTCCTTCCCCACCACTCGCTGCTTCAGGCCATGAAGTGGTGAGCAGCTGTCTTCCACCAGGCCTTTCACCAAACCCCTCCACCTTTGCCAGCAAGCCACACACAGACTGACTGAGACCTCTGAACTGTGAGATAAAATAAGCCTTTCCCTCCTGAAGATGTGGGTGTCAGCTATTGTGTCCCAAGATACTTCACTAGGTGTGATCAATAAGATAAATACTTATATAGTCAAGCAGGAAAGAGAGAGAGATGTGAGGATGCATGGCTATTCCAGTATATAGATTTTTGGTTTCCTCTTTGTCTGAAAGACCCTAATGAATCCAAAAAGGACACACTCAGAAAATGTACAGAATCTTATTTCAGATGCATGGAAACCAGATAATGGAAAAGAATATTGTTACCAACCAATCAAAAGCCAATTTAATTATGAGTCCACCTGCTGACCCACATCAAGGAGGCCTCATTGGGGTAAGTAGGAAAGAGTGGGGAGGTGGAGAGGATCATTTCTCAGAAGTCATCCATCGCTCTGATTTGTCTCTGTGAACCCGGGACTTTTATGACATGTGCCAGAGGAGAGGGGGAATTACAGATTTACAGTTTATAAAATAAACTTTACAGTCCGTTGTTGGCTAGAAAAAATTCTGGTTGATGCCATTTGCATAGCTTCATCTTTTCTGCCATAGTTAGTCCTTCACACCACTTGAGGATGTCATTAAAGCCTGGAGATAAGCCTCAACCTAAAAAAAAACAAAAAAAAACCTTGGTTTCTTCTCCGGCGGGCATCTGCAAATCTACACTTCCGGTATTTCTTCTTTTGCTGTTCTTTCTTTCACAGGGAATGGAAGAGGTGGAGCACCTCTCTGCTCCTTGGAAAATACAACCTTTAATTTCAAATGCTCTCCTGCCCGTACTAATACGACGGCACCAAAAACAACACACACACACACACACACACACGCAAAGGAAACAGATGTTCTTAGCTAGATTTATGATCTGTATTGCTGACTTACCTCTAAAATGCTGAGATTTGGTCAGATTGGGATCTGCAAATGTTCTAACTGTGCTCAGGTGTACAAAATGTGGCAAGAGTCTCCGGAAACAAAACTAAGAGAAACAAAGAAAAGATGATGTGGCCTGATCGGTATGGGTGTACCCACGCACAGTCCAGCCCCAACCCTACTGTAGCCTAAGTGTCACAGACTGGCAGATTTAAAATAACCAAATACGAACATTACCATTAAAAGAAACAAGACAGACTAAGACGTAAAAGGAAACGATCAAGAGTATATAAAGCAGCACCTCACTCTGTTCAGGGCTTATAGCACTTGTCAGAAATTCACTGAGCTGTACTGGCACAAATACACCGCTTCCTGCTGAAAGCCTCATGTCCCACCTCTCTGCTTGAGAATCTCACACCATCACCTCCATTCAACCCCAGAACGACTCAGATGTTTAAGCTGTTAACAATTGTAAAGCACGTACTACCATTATTTTCAGAGAAATACAATGTATAGCAATTAAATACAGAAAATCTCATGAAAGAAATACAAACGATGAACACTTCGGAGGCTGACACAAGAGGATTGCTGAGAGTTCAAAGGCAGCCTGGGCTATGTAGTGAGTTCAGAACCAGCCTGGATTACAGAGAAAGACCCTATCTCCTCATGACCCCCCAGAGTAAAGGAAAAGAATATGAAAGAAAAAATAAAGAGAAAAGCTGTGAAAAAGAATAAAATGCAAATTTTAAAACTGAAATATATAGGATCAATGTTACTGAACAGCTAATAACAAGAAAGATCACTGTCTTTCTCAGACTGAAAAAGAGAAAGAAAAAGATTTTTCTTTAATAAAGAGAGTTTGGGGCTGGGTGCACAACTTAGTGCTTAAAGTATTCATCTAGCAAGCACAAGATCCTAAGTTCAATTCCTGAGTTCCACAAAACCTGGTCATGGTAGCACTTGATGGCAGTAATCCTAGCACTCAAGAGGCTGAGACAGGAGGATTGCCATGCACTGAGGGACAGCCTGGGCTACATAGTGAGTTCTGAATCAGCCTGGACTAAAGTGAGACTCTGTCTCATAAATCAATAAATAAATAAGAGCTTCAGAACATGTGAGGCGGTTTTAAAACTTCCATTGCATGGGTAAATGGAGTCCCCTAAGGAAAGGAAAGGAAGATAAAGGAAGAGAAAAAAATTGAAGAAATAATGGCACAAAATTCTCAAATTTGGTGGGAGTTATACATTTATAGGTTTATAGATACAATTACCTCAACAACCTGAAAATATAATAAACATAAATAAATAGATTCTTGAACACATCAAAATCAAACAGATTTTTTAATAAAGGAAATGATGAAATCATGAAGATGGCACATTCCAGAGGAACCATAACTTGAGGCGCTACACACTTTCTGGAGCTGTCGTGAAATCTTAAAGAAAGGAGGGTCTGTGTCGAATTCTGAGCAAAAGATTTGGAAAAACAAACATTTAACCCAGATGCATATTTAATCAAAAATAAACATCAAGAATGAAGGTACATTTTCTTAAAACACTCATGAAAAGAAAACAGAATCTTGTCACCAGGACTTCATTAAAAAATATGCTAGCGAAAACTCTTTCAGAAGAAGTAAAATCACAGTCCAAGGAAATTCAGATCTTTAAGACTTGAAAAAAGCATTGCACTTCACAGAAATATCTACATGTACATAAAAAGCTGTTACTTTTTATTTAAAACTTACAGCACTGATTGGAGCACAATTCCTACATTTTCATGGAATATTTGTAACACCATCTTATGCCAAAAATATGAAGAATAACAGAGGTAAATAGACGTGTGTAGTGTAAGATTCTTACTTACATATTATAAGAAGTGACAAAATATTAAAATGTAAAAAGAGATGTTGGAACAAAGAAACTAAAACAAGAGGGAATGAATTAAAAACAAGTCTGATCATATCAATAAATCTGTGAAATTTTAATGAAATAAAAATTGCAATTAGAGGAAAAATGATGACAATGAGTAATAAATCAAGACTCAAATATTTTTGTATATTAAGATGTGCTTTAATATAAAGATGCACATAGTTGGAAAAGATGTGTTCTGTGCACAGTGATGATAAAAATGCTGTAATAATAAACAGTCTTCAAGAGAAAGATTACTATGAAGTCATAGAAGGCTATAACATAATGATAAAGGAAGCAATTTATCAAGAATAACTAATGATTATAAATGTGTATGCATTTAATAGCAAAACTTCAAAATACATATAGCGAAAATGAACTCAAATAAAAAACAAGACAATTCCGTAAGTGTCGTAGGAGAGATCAACGTTGATGTAACGGTAGGCAAAGGTTAGTATACACATGGCAGATCTGAATAACTCTAGTAAGCATCTATTTTTATATTTATACCACTTACAGCTCAATGTTCCATAATACGTATTCTTAGTATATGTTAACTTGTAGATCCATGGAACACAAAGGAGTTCAAAAACAGGCATAGCTAGATGGTAGATCATAGAGAGATGAATAGATAAGTGGACGATTGATAGATTTTTTAAAAAGATCACAGAAGTGAGAAATTAAAAATTCTAAAACTCCTACAACTCGATAACATCACCTAATAAAACCTTTCCCAAAATATCTGGACAAATGTTTTATACAATGATAATATGCCTGGATGGTCAACAGGCATGAAAAGATGGCCAGTATCACACTTGAAAGGCAAGCTGTTGTTTAGATATAAAAGTAGAATATAGATATGTCCAGATCCACACCTTAAGAATTAGACTTTCCATGGAGGCTTCCGTAAAGAAAATCCTACCGACTGTCCAATTAAAGGAAAAAAAAAAAAAAAAAACATTCCAAGTAAGGAAGTGAACTGAAACAAAGAAATACCTGGCTTTCAAGAAACAGAGCTTCCAACCTGAGGGCAGAGTCTACGAGGAACTGCAAGAAGGCTAGGGGCGGGGTGATAAGAGACAGCTGAGGGTTCTTTGTGAAGACAAAGATAAACGTTCTTGATAAGTGGAAGCTAGGATTTCAAATGATGTGAGGCTGCGTTAGTGAGTGGTGCATATCAAACAAAACAAGCCAGAAGCAACCAGGGACAGGCGGCAGAATTTTCCATTGCATAATAAGAAATAGTAGTTGGTACAATGTAAGGTTTTACTGCTATTCATTTTGACATACTTGAAGGATTAGCGACATTGGAAATTTGCATGAAAGAAATTACTATGTAATAGAATTAGTGGATAAGAAGGGAGCTCTCTGGGTGGTCGCAAGGTGCAGTAATAAAGAGCCTTATCCTTCAAAGCAATGTGGTTAATAGGAATTGCCAAAACTTATTTTAGAAAGTATTGACATATATAAAGATATAGAAGTAAATTTTGAATAACAGTAAAGTCCCAATGATTCAGAGTCAATGAGAAGCAATACAGGGGACTAATGCTACTAGGTAACTATATGGTTTCTTTAATATCAACAAAATTTTTGATTAAAATGTGATTACACAATTAAAACTTCTGGGTCATAACTTGCAAGCTTTTGTGCATTTATCTTCATTTTAAAGATTAAGGTCATCTTATTCGATATGTTTTAAAAATATACAGCTGAAAAGAATTAATATAGTGTCATACCTGAACAGCTGGCATATGTAAATGAAGTCACTGCAATTTGTCACTATGGCTACTTTTTTCCTTAAAGAGTGACATTCAACAGTGGAAGATAAAGGACAGAAGTTGAAATATTTAATTAAAATACATTCAACTTCTCTTACTGCTTTATGACCAACTTTAGACAGATATTAAAAATGTAAATAATAGTTCATCTACACTGTATGACACTTGAACTATTCATTCATGTGGCATATGACATGTTCCCTCATATATATAGTGACATAAATAAATATTAAAAATGGTGAAAAAAACAGTCTGAGAACATATCATAATCAACATGAGGCTAAGGAGACTTGTTGAATAAACATAAAGCTATATCCTCAATGAAATCACACCTTGGAAAAAATACAGTGTGAGTTAAGCTAATACTGATGTATCAGAATTTGCTCATCTGTCATGACAAAATAAATAGTAACAAAATAATATAATATATTATCAATAGGAGAAGCCAAGTTAAGACTGTACAGGAACTTTCTATATTACTTCTGCAACATTTCTGTAAATAAAAAAAAATCCTCAAATAAAAAGATTGTTTCAAGTTGAAAACAAAAAAAAAATCGAAAATATCAAAGGGGAATCTGGAAAAAGATATTTGCAACATAATTTTCCCATATGATCATATACAGACCATAGCCTGCAATGTGATGTTTTTAAAAGAGAAAAACTAGGAGACTGGAGAGAGTGCCAAAGCAGACCAAAGCATGCACAAATATCCAGTGAGCAAAGAATTCTCTAAGCCTCAGCAATGATCAAAGAAGCACAAATAAGATGATGGCTTTTTATGCAGCATGTTGGTAAATGTGAGTTCTCTGCACTGTGATCACGATGAGAGCTCACAGCTAAGCACCGCGGGGAGGGCTGGGGATGACTGTATCAACAGCCTCTTTAGACGCCACTCAACAAAATATATTAGGAATATAAATACATGTACCCTTCAACACAAAAATTCCAAATATTATTTATCCTACAAACATCATACGACAGGTACAAAGACATTCACTGCTTCATTGTTGGGAGGAAAACTGTAAAATTATGCATATATTCATACATGGGGAAAGTATTATACAAATAAAACCATATGACAAAATATGGATACTCCATATATGCTGCACTGAATATTATAGTTTAAAAATGAAGGCAGATTTGTATGAGCCAACATGGGCAGGTCACTAAGATTTTGTTAAGGAGAAAAAAGCCACAGAAACCTAAGTTATTGTGACCCTTTTTTTTAAAAGATAGAGAAAAACTGAGAACTTAAATATACATGTAAATACACATGAAAGTAAATAAATATTTTAAATAAACACATTTTTGCAAATACACTTGATGTATGCAGATGTGAGCTGTTTACACGTAGTTCCATAGTGCCTTGATAGTAGTGGGTGAATCTTGGGAGCTGGAAGAAGGTATGAGCGCTCTTGTCGGGGAGACCTGTCTGGAGAGCGCTGACGCATGATCAGCAACCAGCTTGGCCTTCCTTCCTTCTGGTTCACATCCACTGTAGATGATTTCACAGCTCATAAAATTCCTAGAATTTTAACTGCTGTCTTCCAAGCCTACACAAGCTCCTCAATACCTCACCGACTCGAGTCTCATGTTTTAAAGTTGCATAGTTAGAAGTTATCTTTTAAAAAAAATCCTGAGTGGTATTAAAACTTATGAATGGTACAGAGTGTTCTTGATGTGCAACAGCCAAAATTTCTATGATAGCAACTGCAGTTCCAGGACATTTGGGTGGTCGATGCTCTGACAAGGAGTACTAATGAACTTAAAAGATGTGTAAACAGATGACGTTTTCTACTTTGTCATCGTTATATGTGTGTTACTCCAGCTGATGAAAGGGTGGCATAATTAAGGATACTGTCTTTGTTTCATATTACACTAGCAACAAATTAGCATAAACTCAGTGGCTTAAAGCCAAACAAATATATTATTGTAGGGCTGCATAATTCACCAATCTAAAATCAGTTCCCCTGGGCTAAGATCAAGACATCAATAGAGCTACATTCCTCTCTGGAAGTTGCAGGGGAAAATCCACACCTTGCCTTTCCATCTTCCAGAAGCTGCCCACATCTCTAGCCACGGCTTCCTCCGTGTGCAGAGTCATGGTGGTGAAGGCAGCACAGGCGACCCTGCATCGAGGCTGTGCTGGCCAGACTGAAAACAGCAAGTGGAGTCCCGGAACCCATGAAGTGCTAAACTCTAATACAGTAAAAGAAAAGAATCCGTTGTACATAGGCTAACCCTTTAGGCACTGTAGACATCAACAATGAATTCAGCTGAGACAAAACTTGGACATCAAAAGCTTAACAGCACCATGTGGGAAATACCAATGTCTTATTTATGCAACAACTAAGGTGAAAGGATCAAAGTGAAGGTTTCAGGTTTCCAAGTGTTTTCAGTGCCCATACAATGGACATATATTGACCTGTGTGTGTAACGGGTGGGATTCAGGAAGGTTAACCAAGGAACAAGATAAAAGACAAATATTATTCCTTCCATATAGAAAATAAAGTTTGTCTTTTTAAAAAATACTATGTTATGATTTAGTTCACTGATATAAATATCATAATAGGAGCTGGAGGAATGGAACAGCAGTTAGTGCTTGCTTTGCAAGCACAAGATCCTGAGTTCGATTCCCCAGCACCATATAAAAACCAGGCATGGTGGTGCACACCTCTAATCCCAGACTTTGGGAAGCTGAGGCAGGAGGGTTGCCATGAGTTCAAGGCTAGCCTCGTAGCCTGGGCTACATAGTGAGTTCAGGACCAGCCTGGGCTACAGATTGAGACCCTATTTCAAAACAACAACAACAAAATGGCATAATAAAATCCAAACCCAACACAATATCTTCTAGTCCTACAATAGTTTGCTAAAGTGCTGAAAGGTTTTCCGGTTTGTTAGTTGTTAAATCTGTCATGAGGACCAAATAAAAAAGTCAGCAGTTGGGTCTCTCATGCTTTTCAGGTTCAGAAGCCCACCGAGAACCTGAATTCTTGAACCAAGTCTCCAGGTCTGTCTCAAAAATGCAATAGCCCTTAGGTAGTCCAAGGCCTCATGCTATATAATCACAACCTGAGATATCTTAAATAGCTACCTGTCCCTTCATGTGTCTCTTTATCTATACCCCTTCAAACTTTCCAGGACCCTTGCTCTGTAAAAAGACATGTTGAAATATGTTAAGTACAAATCACATGTGAAAAAGTATCTAAATTTTGAGAACACTAATGAGAAATTGATAGAAGGATCTCTGTTTCCAAATATATAGATATATAGATAGATAGATAGATAGATAGATAGATAGATAGATAGATAGATATCAACATGACAGTGAGAAATTAGAAGTCTATTCTGCCAACAAGAAATACAATTTTGAAAACTAAATTAGTTCTTCAGTAAAGTAGGCCAAAATACAGAATGAGTGAAAGAAAAATTCATTTCTGCGTCAATCTTCTCTGTGTTGTTTATTTGGTTTCAACAGAGTTTCTGTGAGGAGAAAGCAACACGATGCAATAAAGAGACGTGGTGCAGACGATAAGATCATAGAGTCAAAGCGATCGCAACTCCCTCTTGTATATATATGGGACTCTCATAGCCAAAGCTTGGGTGTAATTTTTTTCCTGGGGAAAAACAGAAATATAGCTGGTGAATCAGTTTTTAAAAGCAATATTTATTCTTATGTTTCAAAAGAAATAAATTTTAAGTAATCTTATATGTGTGTTACTTATTTGAGTAATACTGTATTTTCAATTCTGGAAGCACTTGGAGAAAAATAGTATAATACAAAGCCTCATTTTCCCCAAAGGAACAATGTTATAATCAGAGGAATAAGTATAAAATGTTCATGGTGAAATGTAATAAAGCTAAAGAAAGAGAATAAAACAGGATGACCATCTGACAAGAAGCGGGAAAGGAAAGAAGAATTCTTAGGGCTTACTGCAATTCTGCTTCCCTTTTTTGTTGAAATGGATATTGAATGGAAGGAGGCACAATTACCGGCAGCTCTCAGCAAGGTTATGGGTCTCCTGCTTGATTATTAAATAACTTAAATTATTCCAAAGGAACTTTTAAAACTTATTTTTCTTATCTGAAGGCTTCTGTGGTATTAGAAGGAGGCAGCCATGGGAGAGATTCTCTTAGGGACCATATCAGGGTGATCAAAGCCTCTCTGATTCTGCAAGATGCCATCAATATAATCAGGACAAACTCCAGGGGAATAGCTATATAGCCGTGCTAGAGGAAAAAGTACTATTAACATCCCAGGAGTGGCACTCCCCAGTTGTCACCTAAAGTAATGGGGACAAATAGAAATGATTTATAAAAATGTATTTTAAGAAGATAAACATGGTTTTTAATGTCAGGCATATAGATACATTTACTAATTAATAAAAACTCTAAAAGTGATGTACCTTCCAATTTTTAAGTGTTTGTGGCATACAATAAGAAGTTTAAAAGGAAAACTGAGGTATTAATTACATCAGCATAAGCAAATACGCAAAAACAACAGAAATATAAATCCCTGGGCCAAAGTAATACAATGAAACCTCATTAATTTGTAGCTCACTAATTGACTCAGATAAATACCACATATTTCATAATTTATAACAAAAACTATAAAGAAACTCGGGAGAAGATTATAGTTGCTGGAATCTCACATTTTCCCTATCCTTTCAAAGTCCACTAAGATCAAAAGTCATCAAGCACACAAAAAACAGATCTTATGGACAGGAATCATAAAAACATAAAATGAAAATGGTGTTCATAGGAATTTTACACATTGAACTTATCTGAAACATTTGTTCTTATTATATTTGAAGAGATAAGAGCAATGTTTAAAATTATCAGCAATGAAGTAGAAACTACTGAAAATTGACATAGATAATTTGGGAGAAATATAAATGGAAATTACAAAACAGAAAAATACAAGAACTAAGATTAGGATCTCAGTCAAAGGGATCATTCTCAGCAGAAGAGAACTGGAAAATGGGTTAGAAAAAGGTTAGCTGAATGAAGCAAGCAGAACCTAAAAGGTGAAAAAAAAATATGTTTAAGAACAAGAGCACAAGAGACATAATATGTACAGGAAGAAATACTATCATATGCTTCCCTGGAAATCCAGAAGAAGAGAACACAGAAAGAAACAGGCAGTATTTTTTTAAAAAATGACTACAATTTTTTCAGAAATGATGAAACATATGGTGTAATCAGCAATCACTATAAAAAACTGAAAGTTTTTTTTTTTTGTTAGGTTTGTTTGTTGTTTGTTTAAGACGGGGTCTCACCCTGTGGCCTAAACTGATCCTGAACTCTCAGTGTGACCCAGACTAGCCTAGGACTTATGGCAATCCTCCTGCCTCAGCTTCCTGAATGCTGGGATTACAAGCATACACCACCACAGCCAGCTTTACGTAGTGCTGGGGAATTGAACTCAGGGCCTTGTGCTTGCTAGGCAAGTGCATTAACCATTGTGTCATTCCTCCAGCTCCCTAGAAGAATGTTTGTTGGCTCATGGTTTTAGTGGTTTCAGTCCACAATTGGAACCCCATTGCGTTGAGCTTTTGTAATACAGTTCATCATGGTATGAGTATGTGCTGGGGAGGAAAACTGCTCATGTTATGGCCAGGAAGAGAAAGAGAGGAAGAGGAAGTGAGCACAGACCCACCATCCCCTTCAAGGGTGTTCCCAAGGGGTTTTCCGGTGTCACTCACTAGGTCCCACCTCTTAAATCGCCACCACCTCTCAATATCAGCACTCGGGGCACCAAGCCTTTGGTGCATGGGCCTTTGCAGTCACTGAAGGTCCACACTACTGCAGTGACCAATCCCCATATTTGTGAAGCTTAAGGAATACCAAACAAATTACATATGCACTTATAGTTAAAAATGCAGAAAATCCAAAATGAATGTACATTTTAAAAGAATACAATTAATAAAGTATAGGTTCATTTTAAATGACACATGTAAATCACACATACAAAAAAATGAAGATGAGATGCCTGAACTTTTTTGGCCTGAAAATATCTTCATTTTGCCCTTATTATTTAGATGCATTTTACTATAGAATTTAGGGTGTCAAATTTTAGCACTAATTATTAAAAGGGAAATGCTTCTATCAGGGGAACTTTCTACCTGGTCATTCTGTGTACCTGAGCCATTGGCCAACGGATGTTTAAAAAGAAGAAGAGCATCCTGGCTGGATGGATTGAGATCAATTGCCAGTGGAAACCAGGTTACTGGGCTGGAGGAATAGCTCAGTGGTTAAACGCTTGCCTTACAAGCTCAAGGCCCTGGGTTGGATTCCCCAGCACTACATAAGCCAGGCCTGGTGGTGCATAGCTGTAATCCCAGCACTGAGAAGGCTGAGGCAAGAGGATTGCCTTGAGCTTGCGTTATACAGTGAGCTCAAGACCAGCCTGGACTACGCAGCAAGACCTTGTGAAAGAAAGAAAGAAAGAAGGAAAGAAAGAGAAAGAAAGAAGGGAGGGGAGGAAGACAAGAAAAGAAAGAAAGGAAAAGAAAACTAGGTTGCTGCTGAAACATAGAGGCAAAGAGGACTATGTCTAGAATCTAAGGGATCCTTGCAGATGTCTGTAGTCAATTTCAGGTTACTGTAAGGGAATGTCTGAGGCAATCTGCTTGTTCCGAGAAAAGATGTACTTAGCTCACCATCTGGATGTTCAAACCCAGGATCACGCAGCCCTTTGGTTTGACCTCTGATGAAGACAGTGTACGCACACTATTGCAACATTGTCAAAATTAGCAGTCATATCACAAGCTGGGAAACACAGAGGTGGACAGAGCGAGCACACAGGCAGGCAGCAAGACAGAAAGACAAAACTCCATAATCCCCCGCAGGGGCATGACTAGGAAATACCTGAGAAAATCCCACTCTGTGCTACCTCCTAAAGGTCTTCAAGACCTCTCAGTACACCAACGTGGGGACCAAGCCTTTCCACACGACCCCTTTAGGATATACTCAACCAAACCATTGCAATGCCTGTTAGTATTTCCATGTCCAATTGTAAGATTATTTAAAAATTTTAAGCAAAAAGCAAAATTATTATGGTGTCAGACCATGCATGAATGACCACTTAGGTAATCGTCTATGTTAAGATTTCTGACTGAGAACAAGTGTAATGCAAGATGGGTAGCTGAAGGAGGAGGACAGAGACGCCATGCACCCCCTTGTGATCAACTGCAGAAATGATGAAACCGGTAGTTTCGCATATTGTCTCCCTTACATCCGTATGTTTGTTTGTCACCTCCTTGCTGTCTTTATTTCATACACATATTAGTAGACGTTAACAGTAAAAGCTGCTCTTTAGGGGTATTAATATTCAGCGAATCTGTAACTACATTTGAAGAGGATTGAATACAATTAGTGCTAAGTACCATGTCTATTGACACTGTGTGTTTCTTCTCTGGAGTAAAGAGCAGGAAGTGTCACCTGTCAGATGAATGTCTCTTGCTAGGTACAAATACAGAGTTGGTCTGATATTATTTAGAATCTAAACTGTGAATAGCAAAGTGCATTTGGGAGCTGAGTAGCCTATAAGTGGATTATACTAATTATCAATTTACCGCCTCTCAACTATGAACTAATACTTCTACACATGCTCAGAAAAAAAGGTATTTTAGGTTTTCACTGTTGTTTTCTTTGCCGGCTGGTTACAGGTTTTGTCGGTACAAGACAGCTAGGCTTTTATTCTGATCCTAGTGTTCTCACGGGGCAGGATCAGGCACCACATGTGGCCTCCCAGCACCCAGCAGCTGATGGGCATGGGGACAGCAGAAACTCATGCCAGCCATTTCCCCTTATACCTCTTCATGATTCCTTCAGCAAAATGGCTACCCAGAAGCATTTTTCTCGTACTCTAGACTACGGAGTTCTAGAAAATTCCAGAAGGCATACCAGCATGGCACCACACTGGCTTCTCTGCCATCAGTGAGCCACAGCTGTGCCATGCCCAGTGAGGGTAAAACAGCTTTCCTCAAGGGATCAGTCTCTGAGCTAAGGGCAGTGCCTGCTCCTTCCAGGTACTGGTTTTAAATGTTTCTCAGAGTTCTCTTTCCTTCTTTCCTTTTTACTAGGCAAGCTCTCAGCCCTCAGTCTTCCATTACAGTCACTAATTCTTGGTATTGAATTTTTCCTCTACTCACACTCATGTTTTCTTATAGATCCTTGAGTGTACTTAACTGTTCTTTTAAGGTCTAGGTCTTCGAATTCCAAATCTCTGGCATTTCTAGTGCTTGGACACTGACTCATTTCCATACTGATTCCTGGAGATATTTTTCCACTTACTTGTAAGAAAAGTGGATTTATATTATTTATTGGCCATTGTGAATTTTATGTCACTGAATGATGACTCTTATTGCTTACCTTTAATGAGTTTTTTTTTTTTTCTTGAACATCGTATTGACCCACTGAAGCCTTGATGTGAAAGTTTATTAAGGTGATTCCAGGGCAGACTTTTATGCTAAGGCTATTTTTATCCTGAGACTAAAGTGTGCCCTTCGAAGAACTCTCGCACAAAATGGCTCCCTCAGGCGGTGGGAGTCCAGATCTACGTGACTTCTGGGAATTGCTGGGCTGTCTGATTTCTGACAGCTCTTCTCCTGGCTTGTGCAAGGTCATTCATGCCTGAGCAGACGAGAATTTAGCCAAAGATTCAAAGAAAATCACCCACAGGCCTCTGGAGCTCTGTGCCCAGCTCTCTTTCAGTTTTGTCAATTCCTCTGCCCACATATTGCGACTGTTCCTACCTTCCTAAATCTAATCTCTGTCTCCTCCAGGCAGCTCCACCGGAGGCCTCCCCATTGAAGCCTGAGGAAGACCACTCAGCAGCACACTGGTACAACCGCCGGGCTCATCCCCTCGTTCCCCTTCTCTCAGTGATCACAGTCCAGCCTTCTAGATGCTATGGGAAGAAGGCAATCGCAAAAGCACTTCACCTTTCATTCACAGAAGTAAAAGTCTCACACTGTCTTCATCTTCCCATGTTTTCTGAGTAAAAGTATAAATACCCTCTATATAAACCATCAGGTATTTATTTAGAACACACAATAATACCCACAGATATTTTTTTCTGTCTTATAAATCACCTCTAAGAGAGCTATTAGCAGTATTTTTGTTTTCTATATAAATATTTCTTTGTAATTAATATGTCTGAATTGGCTAAAGGTCCCGGAGCTGCCTACAAGTTCAAACTCCCGTAGGCCACAGCACTATGTACACCAAGTACTGCATTCACTCGAGCAGCACCTACAACACGTGGGAACGTGGAGTATTTATTTTCAGTGCTGCACCAGATGCACGGGACCAGCCCTCACAGTCAGGAGAGAGCACGTACCTCAGAGCAGCTGGCAGACATTTAAATGCCATCCTGCCACTAATAAAATCAGCGTGCCTCTTTCAGGCCTCAGCCTTCTCTTCATGCACCAGATACTATACAGCACAGTAAAATTTAGAAAGTTCTATATGTGTAAAAATACAAATACCTCGTGGAGGAAGTTTTAATCCAATCACATTCAACTACTGCAAGTGTCCAACACGGTCTTCCCCCTCGCTACACTGTCATTTGTCTCTATTACCCTTGTTGGCTTCTTCAAGTATTTGCATAGTTGCCTAGTGACCATCATAAAATATTCAATGATGAGAATTTGACACATGATGGAATGGCTGTGTATTGAACGCGGTCTGCTGCCTACTGCCCCCATTTAGGAAATAATTAGGAAATGTCTTTGAAGGCCTTGGTGGTCGGGGGTTAAAGATTAACAATTTCTGTTTCCAAATGACAATGCATTACTTGTCACTTCTTGAATCTGAGTCATTCATATCCACCGGGTAGTTGGCATCTTAAAGAACAGACCTTTCTCTGTAGGTTTTTTTTTCATCAAATTTGTTTTTCCTGTTTCTGAGGAAAGTGTCTTGAGAAAGCAATATATACATACATCCTCTGAGTAAGCACGCTGGTTGAGGCATCAATGGAACCGCATGTTGTAAGCAGAGCTCTTGGACAGCCATGAGGAAGGGTGGGGACAACCAAGGAGAGAATAAAGAAAGAAACTTTGAAAACTCGGCAATACTGAACAATACACTCAATATTGAAAACCAGAAGACAAGTTTCACAAAAATTTAACTTTATCATAAAAGGAACTACATAAAAAAGTTACCACATAGGGAAAAGATTACGACATCTTTGGAAGCAATGTAAATGACAATCAAGTAGGGAATGAACAGATACAGCCACGAAACGTGACTCGTCATCTACAGATGTCAACACGAGGTGGGGTAAAAGGAAAAGATAAAATAAGGCTTGGCTATCAGTAAATGAGTGAAGAAAACACAGTCGCGGTACGTAGTGACCCACGGCCTCTGAGTGCACTCTAGTGACACACTATAAGAGTTGTCTCTGAAAATGGATGAGGGGATGTAACTGGCAATGGTAACTAAAGGGGACTTGGCTTTCTGTTATGTTTTCCTTCCCAAACAAGCAGGGTAAGCAAATGCTACATTGCATTTTACAATTAACTCTAGGTGGCAGGAAAATAGATATTTTAACTTGATTATCATTAACTTTCTGTACATTTCAAATTTATAAAATGCACTGTTCAAAATAAAGGTAAAATAAAAAATACACTCAAAGGATGAGCTTAGCATCAATTTTCAGTAGCTTGTTTAGGCTGGTGGTGGATAGGAGATTAGCATTGAATAAATATGACTCTGTATGTCCTATCCCTCAAGCCAGGGCCTAGAGGGATTGCAGTATCTTGTATAGCCTGAAGTTTATGGATACAAAGCTGTTATACACCTAGATATTTGCATAACAGAGCTGATATACTGAAATGTACACTGTGAATCTCCAAGGGGAACCTTAAATAAGGGAATTAAAAATAAAAATTAAAATATATTTCAGTAGTATGGCATGGAAGCACTCACACAATTTATAAACCTAAACAGGACACTTGAAAAGAAAAGCCAAATAAAGAAGCAACGATGAACTTTTTCAGTCTAGTTTTTAGTATTAGCAAGTAGAATTTTTGGAGATAAGAAATAGTGAATCTTACTTGGTAGGAACAAAAAGGTGGGAAAGAAAAGAGAAAGCAAAGGTTTAAAAGAAGGTCAAAATAACCAGAGAAAACTAGAGAAAAAAATGTCAAATACTGACAACTTTTCAGAGTGCTCCTTTTGAAATTTAAAACAATCCTATAAACCACACATGGTATTATTACATTTGCCTCTTTACCAGTTCACTGAAACAACTTCACTGAACTATTTTTAATGAGATAATGTTTTAATGAATTTTATGTATTATTAAAGGTTACCTTTAGGTATTAGAAAAGAATCATAATTTATAGGAAATTTTTGAAGTGTCTCTGATTATAAAGGTCCCTTAAAATATTTTAATGATGGTAATAGTACGACCCTCTCCCCAACATGTTGTGGCAAAATTAATCCAGACTGATATTTTGACTTCGGATTTAAGGTGACTCAAATGAACAGCTAAACAGAAGCTCTACAGAACTGGATAGCATAAGATCAGGAAGACTTAAAAATGACTTATAGACTTATTTTCAACATTCTAAAAATGGCAAAGTTGGGACTCAGATAAATCTGTTTAATCGCTAAGCTTGCATTTTCCCACTTCATGCTATTGATACATCTCTTTTGGAACACTACACATGCTAGAATGAATAAAGCATGGCTAAAGCCACACTCAACATAATTACTAAAGGGAAGTCTCACACTTTAGATAAGTTAGTTGATGTGTTATACCAGTAGAAGGTTATTTTTAATTATACCAAGCAAAAGAGAAAGACAGAGATAAAGGAGCGACTGAGAGAATATGGTGCCTCGGAATTTAGAAAGGGTTAGCTCCTGGGTCATCTTTGGACACTCAGTCGAGCCCCTCATGTAAAATGACAGTACTATTTGCATGTAACATATTCCCTATGCTGCACACTTTGAATCATCTCTAGATTACTTTTAACCTCCAATATAATGTAATCATATAAACAGTGCTACACTGTATAGCTTAGGAAATAATGACAAGAAAAATGTCTGTGCATGTTCAGAAAAGGTGCAAATTTTCAGATATTTTCAATGTAAAGTTAGTTGATTTCACGAATACAGCAGCTGTAGATAGAGCCCTATTTTCCAAATTTAATGAAAAGAAAAATCAAAACAGATGGATTTCAAATATACATTTATATAACTGAAAATCAAAATTTAAAACCCGGTTCTTTCTCCTAATATTCTGCACCAGAAACACAAACAATGAAATCAGCAGTCTTTCTTCTTTTTTTAGACAATAAATACTGACTTCAAATCAATCTAGTACCTTTCCTTGGGAGTTCTTGCCTCTGAGTTGAAACACAAACACCATCAAGGCAGAAAACAGCTGTATTCACAACTGTTTCTCCAGCACCAGAACAATGCCTGATGCACAGAGACACAAATATTTCTTGAATGGATATTGTGGTGGCTGAGAGGAGTTTTTGGCTGCTTCTTGTTGAATTACAATTATTAACATAATTATAAATACCTTAGAGTGGAAGACTAATATTCGCCTTAAGAACTGATAACTTGCCCAGAACATGGAAGACCTTAAGAACACTTACTCGCCCATAGTCCTACCTCCGGATGAGCAGGCCACTCCCGCTGTTTCACCGAACAGTGAATCCCAGACCTTACACTTTCACCTCATGGTCCTCATGGTCTCAGTCATCACAACAAATCTTTAAAGTAAAAATGATTGTAATTCTAATATTACCACTAAGAATACAAGGCATTCGTGCCTAGGATTCAAACTAGTCTAAACAAAGCAAACCAAGAAAAAAGGTAATGAAAAAAAAAAAATTTTCGATCCAATGTAACTAACTATCCAGGTCTGCACGCAGGTTAATTTAGACGCAGTGACTCAAAACATGTTTCAGAGCACTCTGAGCGTCCCTTCTCTGTGGGATGACACTCAGCCTGAAGGAAGCTCACATCCAAAACCTGAGTTAGCTTCATCCTTAATTATTCTTCCTTTCTGGGCTGGAGGAACGGCTCAGCGGTTAAAGTGCTTGTTTAGCAAGTGCTAAGTCAAGTGCTAAGTACCCGAGTTCGATTATCCAGCACCACGTAGACTGGGCGTGGTGGCACATGCCTGTAATCCCAGCACTTGGGAGGCTGAGACAGGTGGATTGCCCTGAGTCCAATGCCAGCCTGGGCTCCATGGTGAGTTCAGGACCAGCCTGGACTACAGAATGAGACCCTGTTTCAAACAAAACAAAACAAAACAAAACAAACAAACAAACAAACAAAAACATTATCTTCCTTTCCCAGGAAGTTCCAATGATTGGCCATGAGTTCATTACAAACTAATCTCATGACCACTACAGTTGTGTATTTAAATTGTCCCACCTGAATAATATTGCAGAAAATGTTATATGCTGACGACCATGTTAGGTAGCAGAAAAGTCATTCCTAAAAGAAACTTCTGGGGCAGACTAAATGTGAGAGACGCACACAACACTAATGCCCAGAAAAACTAGATTTCCATACACAACATCCCTTAACCGCTACAGGATGGCCACTTGAATGCATAAAATATCAATCCTGCTATCAGCAACAACAACAACAACAACAAAAGATCCTGTGTTTTTAACTCCCAAATCCATGTCCTCCTCAATACATACACAGTCCCATTTTTTGAGCTGCACCACTCCCAAATTCTCAAGTGAATGGGACTCAGCACAGACCAGACAGACATTTGAAACATAAATGGCAATTCGTGCCGTGCCTTTCCTCTGTCGTGTCTTTCTGATCCTCTCGGTGATAAGGACCCGGTAACCGAACTTGCTAAGGCATTGGTAATAAAGCATTTTCAGGGCACTCAGCTCGCCGACATCAGATGTGGTTTAGCAACAGGAATGATGGACCACGCGTCGCTACGAGAGGAGTGGTCCGGTCATTACGCTGTCGCTCGTCCCCTCGATGTCTTTCATCTACTCTGTTTCACCTCTTTCCCTTTTCTCAGATCCTGCCCTGTAAGGACTCTTGATTTGAATTAGTGAGAAATGAGTGGTTCATGTATGTAGTATGATTTTTTTAAATCTGTTTTATCTTTTGAAAGCTAAAATGATGTTTCTCCATTCAATGTGAGAGCGGCAAGTCCGAAGCTCCAAGCGTAGATGGAAGAAGCATTTGCATTTATGCTCTGACATCACCAAATGGACAGTTTTATCTTAAGTGTTGCCAGAGTCCGCCCGCGCTCTCGTTTTGTAAAAGAACAGCTCTTCTTTATGGTCTAGGACTACCGGGAAAGACTGAGACGTCCTTCCTGGCTTTGAGGTGAACGTGTGACTTTCATTAACACTAATGGCAGCTCTTGGCGCTGAAAGAACTGATTCCGTGTTCTTAAACGCTTGAGTGGCAATTCACACAAAGCTGGAAAAAGCCTTTTTGTTTTATGCAGCGATGCCACTGCAGCAGCGCCAGGATGATGAACCACAGTAGGCCATCCTTTTAAGACTGTCAATCCATCCAGTCATTTCAGAAAGCTTGTGTGGAGAAAGATGTCGCAGGAAAAGCCGTGCAATGCACCAGGAAGTTTTACCACTCTCACAAGATGGCAGAGGGCTTTCAGACAACTCTTCTTACGAGCTTTCTTGTAAAAGAAGGACTCTGCTGACTGACAAGTACTTGGGATCTAGCTTTTCTCTGGTAGGCTCAAAGTAAAACAAAAATATTATAGTGCTGCTCCAGTATCTGCAAAGGCTGGAAAAAAAAACTGACATATGTGAACACAGCAAACAAATCCTGGTCATTTTTTCTGTCATATTTAACAAGTAAACAGAATCATTCTCTTTTTTCATGTTAACATCTAAACAAGAAAAAAATTACTTCATCACATTTTGGGTAGAACAATTATAGAACAGGAAGAAAATTAATGATTCATATAAAAGAACCAATGAAATATAAAGCTATCTTTCAAAGTCACATTTGTGTGAGTTGCTAAAGATAATGAAGAGTAGCCACGACTAAAATTAATTCTGAAGACAAATTCCCACTAAAAAGAGAAAGAGGGCACTAGTTTACAAAATTAAATGAAAAATCACTCATGTGGCATAAATGGATAGCGTAAGTCAAAATTCTAAAGGAATATAAATATTCTAATAGGTGTTGTCTAAAAATAAAGGAGAATGAGCATTGGAAGACTGAGACTGAAAAGATGGGAGATGGATCAGCACAGGGCACCATGCGCATTTGCCAACTCTCATGGGCTGGCCCTGAGTCTCACAAGAATAACGCCCTGAACCCACAGTGAATTCCTGTCTTCCAGCATTTTTGTGCCAATCTGTTCAGCCAACTGTTGCATCGGCTCTCTAGGGACAAGGGGAGGATACCTAGCACCCACCTCCTCTCCTTTGCACTTGAAATTTGCTTTACACTGTAGGAATTGAGTCTCTGTGGCCTGGAGACCCACAGATTACAGGAAGTTCAGGAAAGGCTGAGCAAGGGACTGGGTGTGTCCCAGTGGAACCATGCATCCTCTTGGAAGATGCTTTTAGAAACAAGGCCAGAAGCCAACAGGACAGTGCATATCCGATAGTTTTTATCAAGAAGGCACACCCATCCTGAGTGGGTGACCCAGAACAGCTGCGCTGTCCACAAGCAAAACAGAAGGGTGGTGTGGTTACAGGATCATGTTGCGAGGCCAAGCAGCTGCTGATTGCCTTTAAGATTACAAATAATCGTAACTATGAAAACATGGATTCATCAATGATTATGAGGAAAGGCATGGCACACATACACACACATGCACACACACACACACACACACACACACACACACACACAAATATCTTACACTTCCAAAAGATGTTTGTATGTAGTAATAACTGGGGTTTGTTTGTGTCTAGTAATACAGTGAGAAGCTTTTATCTCATTGGAAAATTCTGTCAGGCAGCAGAAGTATATGCAGAAACACTGTGCAGGGAAAATAATCACAGTGTTCTCTTACCTTTGAGGTACTTAAATTCTACCTAAAAGATAGGCCTGGGAAAATGGAGAGAGAGGAGCAACGTAAAAAATAATGATAACTTTCTGCAAAAAAATAAAGCTGAGGACGAGCAGCTTCCTTACATCTGAACTCATCTACTTATTATGTAGAGCTTCGGGTGAGGAGAAAGGCAAAGCCGGAAACACTGAGTCTTAGGCCAGGATAAGAGTAGTCAGTCACCTGTCCTCCCTGGTCTCTTTCAGCTTTCGCTTCCTGGCCCCGAGCTCTCTGCCTGTCCACCCCTCTGAGAGACAGTAACGCCCACCCCAGCGTCAGTCAACTGCACCCACCTTGGAATAATGTGTGGGGCAGATCTCTAGAAAGTTTCAAATCCATTTTCAAACCTTTCCCAGGCCTTGTTACTGCATTCATTAGAGGGGAACGTGTCTTATTTATCTTCCAGTATCTCCAGGGTCTACTACAGTGGTAGTAGCTACTTCAAGTGCTCCATTACTAACTTGAAAAATACATTATTTCCCTAAGTAAAGGTCCGATGTTGTCATTTGGCTCTCAAAGCGCTCAGTGTGATTCATTTTGCTCTTTGCCATAATCTCTCTGCCCACTGCTGTGTGCCATCAGATTCGGCACGGCTGTCCATGCCTGACTCTGTATCAGGTCTCCTGCTTCCCCGCCTCACTTACTCTCCTGCAGGCATATGCATCTGGATCTTTTCTCCTTACCTACTTCTTCACAATATCCTCTACTTTCAATATCTATGCCACCTCCTCCATGAATCATTCCGTGATCAGCCACACATAGTTTTTGCATCTGCATTGCTTTTAAAAGATACTTTGAATTGTAACTAGTCATTCTAGATGAGGACTGAGTTTTCTTGAGCCCCAACATAGTAAATGACACACAATGAGAGGTCAGAAAGCATTTGTTGAATAAATGAATGGACAGTATTGTCTTCTGTGCTTCTCCTTTACAAGGAAATGTGATTGGTAATGTTTAGACATTAGCAATCACATTAAAATCACAATGGTTAAATAAAAAGAAGAGAACTTGAGGCAGGATGGAGGAGCTTTATTGCTGCAATTGAGTTTGGCCCCTTTTCCATGCTATCAACAGTCATCTTTTACATCTTTTTTCTACTGTTCAATAGCCACTGCATTGGTGGGTATAGACACCTCACCAAAATACAAAATCTGTATCACGAGACACATTGTATTAAAAATAGTAACCATCTACATGATAAACATTAAATAATATCACCACAATAAATTTTTGGTCCTAAGTAACATGTAAGTCCAACTTTATTTTCTTTTTTAAATTTCAAAGTGAGCCTAGTATCAGCTGGAAAATATCTCAGTGAACAACGAAATCTTACCTCCTCTCACTAGAGACCCCCTAAGTGGGACTGATCTTCTACCATTTCTGCATCTTAAAAACAAAAAGAAAGAAAGAAAAGGAACCCATGCACCCATAGGTTATTTGTTAAATATTTCTGATAGGTGCAAACTAAAAGACAAATAATAATTAATGCTGCTGAAATTTCACTGGTCCTGACTGTCAGTTCAGTATAGAATTAAATGGAAGAAAAACAGAACTATTGCTAATTATGATACTATAAATGAGGTTTGTGGTATAACTTTGTAAAGAAACAAAACAGGCAGTAGTTCAACCTGGAGAGATTAATTAAAAGTCCTGAGGAAAAGAACTGAAGGACCTATTGTTAGCTCACACCTATGTTATACAGCTCTTCTCACAAACCGACTCTGTGTCCAAAAAGGAAACTGTCCATTGTGTAAGCTAGGGAAGGTTCC
Organism: Ctenodactylus gundi; assembly: GCA_004027205.1. NCBI lineage: Eukaryota > Metazoa > Chordata > Mammalia > Rodentia > Ctenodactylidae > Ctenodactylus > Ctenodactylus gundi. Next base: position 254,866 of record PVKB01001623.1, read on the forward strand.
AGTCCCCGAGTGACCCTTCAGTCTTCTGGTCATTCAATTCTGTACTCAGCGTGCTGCTGCAAAGAGCCCTGCCCATTTCCTAACTATGAAAGTCATTCGTTTAGCAACTGTTGATTTTTTTAAGCAGTGAAAGCACTTTCACTAAAATATAATAAACACAAAAATCTAAAAAAGGAAAAAACAAAATCCTCAAGAAATTTGCAACCACTAGCTCAGCATTGCAGAAAACACTTGAAGGAATTCTTGACAGAGACAGAGAGACAAGCAGCACCAAAAAAACATAGAGGAAAGGAAATATCTAAAGAGAAAGTGTAACCAAAAAAAATTGTCACTTGAATCATTTGATCCTACTAAAACAGTACCAGCTTTCTCATAAAATCTGTGAAACTTTTCTCCATAATTACTATTTTTAATAGTATATTTGTTTGTAAAGCATAATTATTCTGAGCACAGGGAATTGGTATAAAATCTTTTAAAATATTTATGCATGGATTTATGTATAGGTAGATAAAATGACAAATCTGGCAAAATGTTAGTAATCAGTGAAATGTGAGTAAATAATTTCCAAAAGTAAAAAAAATTCTGAAATAACTAAGTATGCCATTATATCTATTGTTTATGTGTAATTTACTCTTTAAAACTTTATGTTCATTTAATGTAGCAATTCACTTATTTGGTTTTTTAATGTAAGTTTATCCTAAGAAAACTGATTGATGTAATGATAACTTGGATGTCTTTTGAATGTACAAATATTTACCTTTCAGTACTCAGCTAAGAAATTTGAAATTTAACTTCTTTTTCTTTTTCACACTTTCTTGCCTTATGAACTTTGTTGCTATTGTTCTTTTCTTATGTGAACTGGTGCATGAGGCCATGTTAAAGAATCTCAAAATATAGTAAGATACAAAAAAAAGAGCCTTCTGCAATTTGTCCCAATAAAGGGCTCTGCTGGACTCAGAGAAGAGGAACCAAGATGTGGCCACTGCAGCCTGTTCTACGGGTAGGAAGCTGAGCTAAAGAGTGGGGATTTGAGTGGTGAAGTGAGTCAGACACAGAAGATTAAATGTGTTGAAAATTGCCCGGTTTCTCTGATTTGGGAAACCCAGAATACAGGCATTCTGTAGAAAGAAATGGGTGTTATAGTGGAGTTAGTGAGGATGGGAAGGGTATGGACGGGCAAAAATGGGAAGGGATTGTAAAGTTAATGTGAACTACATGTGCACAAAATGCTCAAGTTCATTACAAACAACATGTGTGTGTGTGTGTGTGTGTGTATGCCTGTGTGTATATATATGTATATATGTGTGCATGTATATATATGTATATGTATATATGTATATATGTGTGTGTATATATGGGGAAAATAAGTACAAAAAATTTAATATACCAACGCTAGCTCAAATTTAGGTCAATATTTCAGATGCATTAAAAGACCATTTAAATTTATTTGCTTCAAGTTCTCTTGCCAGAATGTTTTCAGGCAGAAATGGAGAAATTCTGTTAGTATTGTGTATCTGTTTAGTAGCTTAGAAGTAACTGGAAAAATCTACCTTTACTGGGGTTTAAGAGGTTTTTTGCACACACCAAGAGAAAGCAAACTGTTCATGCACTGCATTCTTTTGTCTTTGCAGCTCTGTCATTTGGGAAAATTTGATTTATCAATGTAGATGGGCCAATGAGGAGCTTACTGTAACTCACTCATCTGGCCCCAGGAGATTCTTCATTAATTTGGGCCTTGAGTAGACCTCATGTATGGTCCAAATTCTGGCTCCATTGAAAGCAAAAGCAGTGAGTGCTGACATCTGCTGAGCACAGACGTCATAAATAGCAACAGTTCATTTACGCTCAAAGCTTTCACTCTTTCCCAAGTGTCTCTTGAAAATAAAAATATTCTCATTCAGATAATAAGAATATTCTATTTCTATTTCAGATAAGAAAATCTAGGAATTCTTAATCTAAAAATTATTCAGAATGCAGAAACTGGGAATTATTCATAATTGATTAAATACTATGTCATTTATCATGTCCCATGGTAATGCTTTAAAAATTTGAAATTCTATGATGAAACACAGGAGATCAGTTAAACCCAAGCAGAAAATGATACTTCTCAACCAGTCAGGTGAGAAGCATGCCACAGAATTTACAGAACTCTTTATAAAATGTTGATATCACCTAAGAGAAAGAAGCCAATATAAAGGACACCCATATAACTCACAGAAGAGGAAAGAGCTGTGTTATCAACAGGTCTATGGAGCACCACCACCTCACAGAACATTGTGGAAGACAGAAACCTCCAGGAGAAAATCCATTGGAAAAGATGCAAGTCCGCATTTTGAGCAAGTGCAGAAGGAAAATCTAGGAAACGTCTAGGAGGAGGATCACATTGCCTTGCAACAGCTGCCTTGCAGAGTCTTGCAACAGCTGCAAGGAAATGACAAGCAGCCCAAGGAAGGAATCCAGAGAGACCCAGGCGTACTCTTTGCTACACTGTTGAAGGACCAGTGTGCCCTCCTCAGAGACAAAAACCTGGAGAATTTTAACCCAGTCCATTATATCTTCCTTACAGCTTGCTATGTGTGACTTCCTTACCAGCTTGGGCATCAAAAATGCTCACAGAACTATTTTATTTTTCAACGAAGCACATACACCAATTACATGCCCTTATTTGTAGGAAGTATAAGAACATCCCCGAAGAATCTCTGTCCCTGACCTACCCAAGAATCCAAGAGCTTGGTTCAAGAGTAGACATGCATATCATTGCAGCACGACTCAGAGTCACTCACAGTCAGCAGTAGCAGCCAAAGCTGAGAGCAGCACACGGACCCTGACATGATTCCAGACTCAGGCTCTCAGTTCTACCCCACAGCTGGAGCACCAGAATGGCTTGACTTGTCCTTGCTGCTTAGGCCATTGCTTTTCCAATGTCCATCCCAAATAGTGAATTCTCACAGGTTTCATTTAAACTTCAAAACTTGTTTAAGACTTAGTTCTCTTTCTCCCAGAATGACCAGTTTCTAACGGAAAAGCTCCAACTCGTCCCTACAACTCTCCCTGCTTGTGTTCTGCATATGCATCTTTAGGAGGGCCCCTTCAGAGGCCCGGCAGCACAAGGAAGTTCTACCTTCAATGAACTGCCCCTGTCTAACTACAGAAGGGTCAGGCATATTTAATTTTTTTAAATGTCTGAATCACTAGACAAGATCATACAAACACAAGTTATACTTACGTCTCTTTTCAATATGGTTTCACTCAGTCTTTAAAAATTGTTTTATCATCTTCCTTCAATAATTTTCATATTCAGGCACCTATTATAGATCATCCTTTCCTAAGAAATACAGCTTGTTTTGGTACCTGTTAACTGAGAAGGAGATGCTACTCAAGGAGTGGTAGTCTTTCCGATATGGGAGCCCATACTAACATAGCATAAGCTGCTGAGGGAGATCTGCAGAGCCTGTGAAAAGGGTTCTTGGAGAAGCAGATGAGCCATGGAATGATTCTCCCAGAAAAAAAAAAAAAACAGTGTCAGTCAACCCTTGGAAAGGCCTGCAGCAGCACCCCAAAGCTCTGGGCCACTGGTATGTGAAAGTGATTCTCTCATCCATGAAGACACAAGCCTGCCAACCATTACTAGAGAAACATAGACCCACACAACTATTCCCTTCCTTGCTCATGGAGGATTTGATACAGGTCATTCAGAGTGGACAAGCAGGTCCTTAGATTTCATAACTGACTGAATGGCATGTGTTTTCAATTCTGCTATTGTGTTATAACACCAATAATAGCTACAGAAAGCCACCTTTTGGTGTTCTGATCAAGGAACAGACATTTATAATGAGATGTCATCACTATCACTCAGTTTGAATATGAAATGAGGTCTAAAAAGATAAAAGAAAGCAGGATCTTTTGGGCAACAGAGCCTAACATGCTGAGAGGCTGACACAGAAGTATGCACTCTCCTGTTCCAGGAAGTGTGCAGGATGCACTGAACAGCTGAGGCTGCCCGGCTGGCCTACCTAACGTCTACCAATTCCATGAGAGTCAGGATGATATCGCCCTCCTGCATCCCCACATTATGAAGACATAACCTCTAAATTTCAAAAAGGGACCTGGAAAGTCACCAGGCCCGGTGGGGCATGGCACATATGGAATATAGGCAACTTAGTGACTTAGAGGCATCCTGTCTCAAAATCAAAAGTAACCATGGGCTGGGAATGTAACTCAGTATCAAGGGCCTGAATGGTATCCCTGGGACAATAAATACATAACCATGTAATTAAACGCATCAATGTGTTACAAGACCTCCCCACGAAGCACTTACACCTACTACATATCCTTATTTGTAGGAAGAGTAAGAACCTTCCTGGGGAGTCTCGGATGCCACTTACAAAGAACTTATTTTGAGCACCCACACTTGGGTTTTTGCTCCAGGTGCCTGTCTTTACTTTGCCTCAAGTAACTCTTTGCTGTCACACTCAGCGCACCTCCTCCTGCCTCTGCAGGTGAGTAACTAATCCCAGGGCACAGAACTCTTTATAGACCATTGTTGAATGAGAGAATGAGCTCCTATTAAAGCATAACTGTACGGTGAGTGGGCTTCTCTCATGTTCCTGATATTCCTATGAGTGATGGAGTAATGACAGTGAATATTTATTCAGATAGTCCCATAGAACTATAATAAAAACAAGTACCTTCACTTCTGGGCAAGATGGCAGCCAAGTAACAGAACTGCATGATGTCTCCTAGGAGACTCACTTAAAAAGTTGAGATTGTAGTTAAAAACTGCCTATTCCGCATAGCTGGGAGAGAGAGGAGAGCCCAAGAATTAAAAAGAGGCCATGGGAAGGTCAGAAATCCCGAAGACACATCAGAAGTGGGAGAAAACAGCCACCCAGTAACCTCGCCTATGCTGATGGTGAATGGCTGTGAGCTGCTGGCATCTGCAGATGGAGGAAATCAGAGCCTGGAATCTCTGAACAAGGTAAGCACGGATCCAGAAGTAGGAACTGACAGCAGCTTGTAGCCCCAGCCTCCAGAAATGAGCCTGTCGGTAATGCAAATTGCGAACACACTGCAAGCTTCTCCTAGAAAAGGCCCCCCAGAGCCTTGACCTGCTTGGGAGAAGCAGGTCTCAGCAGCCACACAGGCAGTGATGTAAGTAGGAGCCATTTTGGAAAAAAAAAAAAAAGAACCAGAGCCTAAATTGTTTAGAGTAAAATAAGGCTTATACAGGCACATCAGGTGTTTTGGGGCACATTTCTAAATAATGCCTAGGAAGAACCTGGCACAAGAGACAGCCGAGAAGAGAAGAGAAAGGCTGGCGACCTCCTGAATAGCTTTGGTGATACTGGGAGCAACTCCAAGGGTAGAGGGCCCCATTCTCGGGGTGTGGAGCCAGGACAGGGAGGAAAGCATTGCTGAGGGGGCTGGGTGTGATCAAGATACTTCAGAGGCCATCAAGCTATCAGGTCCTTCCTCACTGCCTATTTCCAGAACAGAACTCAAAGGACTTCTGCTCCCTCCACATACCCTCATACCCATTCAAAGAAACTTCTTGGCTAGGCCTTTGAAGTCCCTCATAACAGAAATATGGGAAGAGAGGGCAACAGGACATCCACAGAAATGCCTGAGACCCCAGAAACTAGTGTTATAGGCCCTGAAGTAGTGGAACTCGTGGGGAATGAAGTCAAAAAGCAAACGAGCTGAAGAGCCAGTTCAAACAAGATATTCTTAAAGAAACGCAAGCAATGATCGGCGGGCTTATAGAGAAACTTACTACGAATAGTGGTCCTAATGCATACAAAGCTTACTGAGCATATAGAAATCACAGATAAAAAGTTGGCTGAGGTAAATAAGGAAATACAAGATATGAAGGAACGTTTTGGTAGAGAAGTGGAAATTTTGAAAAGAAATCTAGCTGAAATTTAGGATATGAAAACTTCATTTGAAAGTAGGGGAAGCTGACTCAAACACTGCGAGAACTGAACGTCAGACATTGAAGACAAGGCTGAGTGAACAAAAGCTACAATTATGTACAACTCCAAAACTAGAAATGAGCAAAGTAGCTGGATGAAACAGATGATGGATGACTCAAAGAGAACCGACCCCAGAATTATGGGTGTGAGAGAAAGAGCAAAAGACAATACCAAAAGTATAAAGAATTTATTCACTGAAATAATGCAAAACATTTTCCCAAATCTAGGAAAAGATTTTAATATTCAGATACAAGAAGCTCATAGAACACTAAATAACCTAAACATGTTACATGGTACTTGCACAAAAACAGACAAGTGAATCAATGGAACAGAATTAAGGAAGCAGAGATATCCCTCGGTACCTTCATCCATCTGATCCTTGACAATGGGGACAAAATATAGACTGGAGTAAAGACAGCCTCTTTAACAAATGATGCTGGAAAAACTGGCTAGGCACGTGTAGAAGAAGGAAACCAGACTCACATCTTTCACTATGCACCAAAATCAAAACAGATAAAACTCTTGAAGACATAGGATATTCTCAATAAAACACCCAAAGCATGTGAAATAACATCAAGGATTGACAAGCGGGATTATATCAGATTTAAAAATTTCTGCACAGCAAAGGAAACAATAAATGAATTGAAGAAGGAAACTAAGGAATAGGAAAAAAATATTTGCCAACTACTCCTCAGAGGACTATTATCAAGAATATACAGGGCTGAAAGAATAGCACAGCATTTAAAGTACTTTCCTAGCAAACACAGGGCCCTGGGTTCGATTACCTAGCACCATATAAACTGAGCGTGGTAGTGCACACCTGTAATCCCAGCACTTGGAATGCTGAGGCAGAAGCAGTATGAGGCTATTATGCTGGGCTACGTGTGATTTTAGGAGCATCCTGGGCTACAGAGTGAGACCCTGTCTCAAAAAAAAAAAAAAAAAAAAAAAACAAAGAACCTTAAAACATTAAAACATTAGACCCTCTAAAATAAAGGACTTAGTTTTAAAAAGGCACCTGAAATGAATAAACAGTTCTCCGAAGAAGAAGACGGAGTAGCCAATAAATACATGAAAAAATACTCAGCATCTTTAGCTGTCAGAGAAATGCAAATCAAAACACTGAGCTTCCATCTGACTCCGGTAAGAATGACTGATATCAAGAACTCAAAAAAAAAAAAACACAAATATTGGTGAGATGATGGGAAAAAAGGAACCCTGGGCCTGGAGAAATAGCTCAGTGGTAAAAGTGCTTGCCTTGCAATATCAAGGCCCTGATTTGATTCTCCAGCACCACATAAAGCTGGGCATGGTGACACATGCCTATTAACCCAGCACTCAGGAGGCTGAGTCAGGAGGGTTGCCATGAGTACAAGGCTAGCTTGAGCTCCATAATGAGTTCAGGTGCAGCCTGGACTGCACAGCAAGACCCTGTCCTAAAGAAAAAAGAAAAAAGAAAAATGGATCCTCCTACATTGCTGATGAGAGTGTAAACTGCCATAGCCACTATGGAAAGCAGTATGGAGAGCCCTCAAAAAACAGATACCTCATTTGACGCAACTATACCTCTTCTGGGTATCTTCCCCAAAAAGTTAAAGTCATCACACAAGAGTGATGCATGCATACCCATGATTATAGCAGCACAATTTACAACAGCCAAATCTTAAAAGAAGTCAGTTTGTCCAATACCCGGTGAGTGGATAAGGAAGACACAGTACTCACCCACATGGGTGACAGACAAATCGGCATTACCTACAGGAAAATGGATGCACCTGAGACAACCATGCTTATCAGACACAGAAAGTTAAACATCATATTGGTTTCTCTAATATGAGAAAAACCAAACCATATAAAAAGGAAAAGAGAAATGGAAGAAAAAATGAAGCCAGATTTTGTGGGAAGGGAAAGCGTGTGAAGAGGGAGGGTTTTGACAGGTGGGAAGGAGATAGGAATGGGGCATTGCATAAATCAAACTATAAAAATACTGGAAATAGCATAAATAAAATTAAAAGCCAGCATTAAGTAAGGGAAGAAAAGCTAAGCTTAGAGCTGACACTAAGAAACAAAAAAGAAACAATAGAGAAAACTAACGAAATCTAATTTTGACTCTTCAGAAAGCTCTACAACGTTGGCAAGCCTTTTGGTCAATAAGACAAAGAGAGAGATACTGGAATTATTTTAATGAGGAAACACTCTGAGAACAGTATTTCTTACACAGCCTCATGCACAGGAACTGCTGATCATGACCTGGATGCCCCTGTATGTGTACAACCCATATGCAAAGGTAACTCAGTGTTGGAAACAGACCAATTTTAAATTATGTTACAAGAACTTTAAAATTTGTCATTGCTCCCTAGTTAGTCCCTTCCCCATTTCGTTCTAGAACCCTCCTTCCATAACTTCACAGTCCACTGCATAGTTTTTCTTTCTTTCCTGTTCAATCATCAAAAAAAGCTCAAGATCAGTTACATTTTGGATAGAAGCATCACTCTCAAATCATTCCAATAAATGCATTCTATAAACTGCCTTTGTATTCTGAATATAAAGTTTCTGTGACGTGGGTTTTCCACTTATTTCATATCAAAGATTAAGCTTCCATGTGATCTTACCAATGAACTCTACGACGTGAATCAGGTGGTTCATTTCTAAAAATAAATTCTATTGCTTTTCTCCACCAAAAAAATTGGAGGATGAAATTTGGGAAACAGGTATCATTATGGAAGTCTTTTTTATTAGTTCTTGGTAATCTGTCTACTTTGTTTTTCAAAGGGACGTGGCAGGAGACTGCAGGAGCATCAGAAGTTAAGTACAGTTGAGAAGAGTCCCTTACTGCTCAGGAGCAGTCCCGCAGAAGAGTAGAGGCAGACACTTGGCACCGTTTTGTCCCAGGCCCAGAGCACAGCTTCTACCAAAGGAGTAGCAGGGGCACCATCTGACTTGTCAGAGATGAAAGGCTTCAGATCTAGTCTTTTGATGTTAACTCCAAGCGGAGCGACCCCACAGCCCACATTTGCACATGCGTGGAAACTGTGCGAGTTAGAGGATGTACTCAAGTTGTTGCATGCTTTGACATTTCCTTGGAGTGTGCACTTAGTTCCTTGTTTTGCAGGAACTCCAGGAAGGAATCGTCCAGGGCCTCTGCCCACTGCTATGCTGCCCTGGTACAGGGCTACCAGGGCTAAGGCACAGGCAAACCCTACTCAGGCACCACTTCCCTCACTTGCAGAGCTCCTGTCTCATTTCCCCCTGCCTAGGACTTCAAAATCAACTTTCTTTGCTCCATTTTCAAGAAAAACTAGTGTGATTTTTATTATTTATGTTCCCGTTAATATAACCTCAACCCAACACATCTAAAACCTCTGAGTGTACACTTATTCTACCATCTCTAACACAGATACTTTGTATCACAGAATCCTTCCAAGTTGGGACTGTGCTGTTGAAATCATCAATTTTACAGCAATTATAACAACAAATAATATTTATTAAGCATTTGCTTCGTGCCAGGCGCTCTACTGCCTTACATAAATTATCTCGTTCTACAACTAAATATATACTTGTATCTCTTAGGAACATTTAAAGTGAAATAAGATAAGGGCATTGATGGTCATCATTAAAAGTAATATTTTAACATACTGAAGAAGTGTGATCTATCGAATGAAATATTTCAAAGTCCTACAAACTGTAGAATACTAAATTAATAGAGAGCACTATTAAACTTACATTCCTATTTGGGGAAAATAAACCTATTCTTGGTACACTGTACCAACCTTCTTTTTAGCCTACTTATTTCTTATACCTTCCTCAAATTTTTAGAATCCACAGCTTCAAATATATCAATATTTTAGATTCATATATTCAATCAAATCCTTTAAGAAAGAAATACATAAAGTACTGTGTTGTTGCATTACATCCTAAAGTGTTTTTCATGAAGAGCCAGGCTGAGCCTAATTTTGATATGGTTACTGCAAAGCAACATGGTACTTGTTACTTTCTACCTTTCATTCTGAAGCTCAAGGCTGTACTTGATCAAAACAGTTATTTTACTATCAAGAATTACACTAGTCTCCGAAAGAACAAGTTTTCGATGAACACAGGAAACAAATGACTACTAATACTGGGAATGTATTTTTCCTGTCTCAATATTACTACATGATATATATTCATACTAATAACTGAAAACTCGTTTAATTTGTCCTACACATAATCAATAAACAGCAGCATGTGCAAAAACATAACAGCATTGATATGGATACACAACATGGAGTTTCTTTGAATGTGAAGCCATTTCTAGTATTTCATTACAGTACATATAAGGGCAACTGTCACAGATGTCCATCAAAGCTGGATGAGACGAAGAAAAACAGTGCAGGCTGTGTGGATGAGCTGAAGACGCAGCACAAGAACTTCCGCCTCTCATCCATGAGCACAGTAACACCATTGTCTTCCTCCTTTAGGCAAAAAAGAAGGAATTCTTTATGTTACTCACAGGCCTGCACTGAAGACTGAAAAGCCCTTTTATATTCCAACTGTAGACAGTAAAGCTAAAAGATTTTGTGAAAAGAAAAATGTGCAAATTAATAAAAACACTTCACGCTCTAGAGTGTTATCTCTGCCAATTTCCCATGAAGTCTACCATTTTATTTCTATGGCAGAACTGACTGGGGAAAAATTTCATATTAACAAATATTTTCTGCCAAACTAAATGAATTCATGCTTGAAATATTTCATAAACAAGAAAATCTGTATTTCCTCCCTAATAAATAAAGCTTTAGGTTATTGTGGTCACGTTCACATGTAATAATCACCTCAAGAGCACAAAATCCTTTTTCTGGACGTCACAATCCTATTAAACACATGGCTAAATGGCAAATACAGAACAATGCACAAGATGTTGACTTGCACACATCCCATTTAGGAAGATGATGTCAGCTAAGATTTTCGTTCAATAACATCTGCTTGCAGCACCAACAACGGAGTTAGGAAATGAACCCTCCCGGACAGACATCTAACATAAACTGGTCTAGTGTTTTAGATCACGTATTTCCAACCTGCACTCTCTCCAATTTTTGCCATCTTTTTAAAATGCTACTGTAACAAGAGAAATTTTGTTACTTAAACATCAGCTATGTGATATATTTTAAATGCAGCCTACAACAATGCCTCTTCCCTCAAAAACAATGGGGGGAAAGGTGAGATGCATGTTAGACCCTGTTTTAGATTCACATCTATTAAAATTTAGGATTCAGGGCTGGGGTCACAGTTCAGCAGCCAGAGCACTTGACTAGCGAGCACAAGGCCCTAGGTTCAATTCCCACAAGATAGGCAGTGGTGGTGTATGCCTGTAATCCCAGCTCTAGTGAGGCCGAGGAAGGAGGACTACTGTGTGTTCTAGGCCAGCCTGGGCAATTCTCTCAGCATTTTTTAGGACTACAATAACTGTACTTTAACTGTAATCACTAAGATATTTCTACTGCTCTCAAACTCATTCCAACTTAAATTTTATAATCTTTCATTAGTATTTCACAACTCCCTCTCCCATCAATTCACATTCTCAGGGATATGACTTCAGAGGTAAAACTGGACATTGCTTATATACATATCTTGACAATTATATGGCTACAAATAGAATTAAAGGTGATATGAAACTGACTAGCTATAGAATGCCAGTATTTCAGAGCTGAAAAGAGATGAAACTTACAATGCACGTATTTTGTGCAAAAGGAAACAGTTCCAAGCCTAGCATGTCCCAAAATGTGTTCCTCATGACACTAGAAGTTAATTGAAAAAAATGAATCAACGTTCAAAAAATTGTGGAGACTCTGATAAAATGGAGTTCTTTAGTTCAAAAGCGTCTCAGAGTCTCTAATACACTGGTGTGAACTATAAATCTCAGAGCCGGATATTACACCCAGGAGTCTCCAAACATACACGGATAGTCAGTCATTGATTTAGCTGACACTTCACTGGGCCAGTTCCCCAGTGAAATCATTTGGAAATGGTGGCATAGAGGCATTAATCTACATTCATGAGTAGAATTTTAAGAATATATTCAATCCCCTAAACAGTAAGCTACCACTGTCCACACTAACAGTTAAAGTCTGGGAATGTCCAACTTGTGGCCTACCATTTTCTCCCCTTGACTTTTTTAAGCACTGCAGTAAGACAACTTTTAAGGGGTGTTTTATTACATATATATTAATTGTTATATTTTATATGTGGCCCAAGACAGTTCCTTTTCATTCAGGACATGCCTGAAAAAAAGTTGGATAGGTAAACATGCAATCTGCCTAATGATACGTGGTCTGGTCTTAATGAAAGTCTGAGTAACTTTAACTTAGTATATATCCATCAGTATACTGCGACAAACATGAATGCCCACTCTTATCCTATTCATTTTTTGTTTAATTTAAGCGCATAATTTAAAGGGTTCTCAGTTCACCTGGGTATGTAACCTGGTAGTAACCTAGGTACTCACTCGATGACAATTCCCCTCAGCAGAAAGCTAAAAACAGTACCCTAAGATTATCCTTATCTCCATAATTTTTCAGGCACAGAAAAATGGCACCTTCCAACACGTAGGCTCTCTGAGGATGATCTTCCTGTTTGCTCTCTCCCCGAGGTACACACACACACTTGACCTTGTTTATGCAGACACCAGCATTAAGTAGGAAAGTGTTTCAATCATTTGAGGTATAGAGCGAACAAAGAAAGCCGAAGTTTTAAATCTAAGTTTTTCTGCTAAATTGCCGTAAATTTTTAAGGTAATTATTTGCCTTTTCTGAGCCTCAGATTATAAGGTGTGATCAAAGTCTACTGAACATTTAAATTAAAAAAAAAGTTCCAGTGAAAGATGCACTGCACTGGTGTGCCATTACTGCCCCTCAGAACACACCCTGTAACTTCAACTACAGTCATCCCATTGTTCTCGGCACTTTCTGAAACAGTTCTGGAAGGCCTTTCTCGGGAGTGTCTTCAGGAGGTGTGATCAACAATACAATGGATGCTACTGCCACCGAGTGCCACTTAACAGAAAGGCAGGCTTGTAAAAATACTATGTCATCTACCTTATTCACCAGGTATGGCATGTGCAACATCTGGCTCTTCACCCAAATCCAAAAGATCATGAAAGGTCAACTGAGTCAATTCAGTACACCCAGAGCCTCAACAGCCCAACTAAAGGCAATCATGAAAGAGGACTCCCAGAACCGGCTCCGAAAGAATGAGATACTTGTGTGAAGAAAGAGGGAGTACTCTGAGGGGACTTAGTAGCAATGAGTCTTTTATTGTAATATTTTTAAAATTAAACACTCACCATATTTTAATCATGCCATGTAAATACTTATATTCAGGTATGAAAATGTTACCTGACAACAGATACTGAGCACAGTGTCTCCCATGCACATAACTGAGTTACGAGCAATGATTTCTGGCGACTAGACAAATATTAAGCTGCTGCTAGTCTTGTGGTCCAAAATACATGTGAAGCGTGGTTCATGAGTTTCCAAAGCAAGTGCCAAAAACTTACTTTTTGCTGTTTTAGAAACAGTTTTCATGAGACATAAGCATGCTTGGCTTATCTGCTTGGTTTTACCAAGATGCGGCATTAGATTTGACTTCTTTCCTCCTGGTTGTAACACACACACACACACACACACACACACACACACATACCCCACAAACACCACTTCAGACACTCAGACACATATAAATACTTCCCATTATCCCATCATACAAATACAGCTATAGTAACTTTAGTTGGATCACTATTCACTTTACATCACTGTAATAATAATAATAATAATGCACATATGACTCAGAACTGAACTAGATATACTCATTTAGTTCTTTACCGCACAATGTTGCTCCCCTCTTTGGACTGAATAAGAATCTTGGGCAGGCAGGTGGAATAACAGTTTTTCAGTCAGAAACTGTCTCTCTCCACAGACTTGGTATCCTTTGAAGTAGAAAATTTAGCTTTCTATGTTGTCAGAATTAGTTCACTCTAACTACCTTAGCTGCCTGGCTCTCCTCTTAAGAATACATATCATACATCACAGAAAAAGGTCACTGAGATCCTTCTCCAGAGTTCACATCTGGACTGCATGCTCCGGATGCCTATGAACTCCCTCAACTGTCATCCCAGCACCCCCCGTTCTTTCTGCTTTTGGACCTCCTTGTTTCCAGGCCCTATTTTTTTTATTTTCGGCTTCCTCCATCCCTTCGCCTTGGTGAAGCGCACCTAATCCTTTCCTGAGAAATAAATTTTTGACAACTTTGTCTAAAGATGACTTTTCTACTCATGCATTCTGTTGAAACTTTGATGGTAAAGATTTCTCTCTAGTTGTGACTTTCCCTCAGAATACTGAAGGTTATACTCACGGCGTTTCCCTCATGCATCGCTGCTTTAAAAAAAAAAATCTGCTATCAAATTCCATGGTCGTTTATTTTATCCATCTTACTCATTTTTTTCCTTCTTATATAATTTCCCCTTCTGAAATTTTACAATGGTGCCTTGATGTGGGTACAGTGTGCCAGAAAGGCAACAGGTCCTCAACAGAAGTTCTACCTAGCTGTCTGTCTGGAGAGCTAGGGTCCTTTCTGCCAGGGAATCAGGAGCTGATTGCAGAGGAAGCAAATGTGAGTTTTGAGGACACCCAGTTTTATGGTGAGCTATTCTCTTAATTATGCTTACAATCTTAGACTGTTTTCATCTTCTCCACAGGACCTTCACATGGGGCTTTTAACATGTAAAGACTTTTCTGACAATTTTTTTCCCGCTATAGGTGATGGCAACCTCCCTCTCAGTCCAACATTCTGATATATCTGTTGCCAATTCCTAAGAATTTGAGAGACCCTATCACTATCACAGGAATAGGCTTGTTTCTCACATCGGCTACATCCGTGAGACCACAATCATCTGTTTCTGGCTTACACTATTATTGTTGCGGCCCCTTGTTTTCTCTATTCTTTTGGTTTTGTTCAGTCAAAAATACCTTTCTTGCTATTTTAACGTGTGCCCTCCTGAGAACATGACTGTCTATGTTCCATTAATGATTATTAATTGTAACATAAGTTCTTTTATATGTATTATATGTATTTCCTAAAGTTTCCTGAGTAATTTTATTAATCAGAATGTAAGTCTTTAAGGTGAGACAATCTAAAGAAATGCCACTTTGAAGCGGGGGATGTAGCTCAGTGGTGGTATGGCACCTACCAACCATGTGTGAGGCCCTGGGCTCGATGCCCAACACTGAGGAGAAAAAAAAAAAGATGAGAATAAGGTAATCAGACTTACATTTTCCTTCTTTTGGTATATTTTCCAATTTGTCTAAATCTAAACAGAAAAGCTTACAAATGAAGCAAATATTTCTACTCTACAATGATCATTGTTCATAATGATGACCATGAAGTATGGCTACATCCTAAAGAGTCTTCTAAACAGTTATTTCAATATAATTATAACAGATGTTACCTTTCATATGAACCTTAAATTATCTTCTACAAAGAGACCTTAGAGAGCAGTACAAATCCCAGTCCTACCAAGGAATTTCCTGAAAACTACCAAAAATATAAAAGCACATGTGTGCACACATCCTACTCTTCAGAGGCGCTGCAGGTCACAGACTGATGTCAAGTCCAATGAGTGTGGCTCAGCTTAGTGACAATCCATAAAATTACATCTCTTTTAGTACAATTCAATATTAAGCCTCCAACGGAAGAGTCTTTTAAGACACACCAAGATGTAAAAGAAAAATCCTCCCTTTCAGTGTGTTCTCTTTTTCTAACCCAAGGGACACCTTTCCAGGGCAGACTGCAAGGCCTGCTTAGAATTACCCTACTGCTGGGCTCCTCAGAGAGCATCTCTGCTTCACCATAAACAAAGCATAAAGCTCAAAATAAATGTCTTTTCATCATAAGAAATAGCATGTAGCCACCTTCTTTTTCAATATACCAAATAATACAGCATCACTTCATGAGAAAGGAAAACAAATGAAAAAGTGAAAGGAAAAGACCAGTAGTGTCAGATGCTTTTAAAGATGCAATGGAAAGAGTAGGAAACAAGCCCGTGGACTTGAAATAGAAATTCAAACATCTCAGAAATAAGAAAAGAATGTCAGTGGTCAGTTACTAATTTCTTATTAAAGCACTCAGTGGGGCAGTAAAGTACTAAAACTGGCAAGGAGATCAAATTGTCATCATATATAACTGCCATCGTGACCTAGCTAGAAAACCTAAATAAGAAACAGAAACTAGGAAACTGTGATTTTTAGTATCTCATGTGGCAAATGAGGAAAGGAAGGCAGAAAGAACTCTAATAGGAAAGTCAGGGAGTCGGAGGAGGAGATGCCATGTTTCTTGTCCAACCACACCCTAGACCGAGTCCTGGGCTCAAACCATGCCATGGGAAGTAAATTTGGTGAGAAGGAACTACAAAACATAGGAAGGACATTAAAATACACAGTAAACAAAGATCAAGGCATTGTTCTCTCACCAAAAACGTCAACACTATAAACGCAACACTTTCCTTAAATTGGAGGCAATACAAGTGATAAATTCTAGCAGAATTTTCTGTTTTATTCTTTTCTCGCCCTCTTTTATTATTTCTATCCTTCTGAAAGAATGGGTCTATACCTTCTCTGAAAAAAATTAAACATAAAAATAACCAGGAAAATTCTTCACCCCACTTACTGCAATATAGACCATTGTGCAAACGCTGTGGCTGGCGCTCATGAACGGACAGACTCACGGGACATTGACAATGATGGAAGACCTAAGTGTACCATGAGAGAGAAACAACTCAATAAACTTTGGTGCATATTTATAAGTAACTGCACTAAAAAGCTACTTAAAAGTACATCACTACTCAGTGACAGAAAAAAAAATGTCATCAAACCAATAGAAATACAGCAGATATAATATAATCCCACAAAACAGTGGTCTCCAACTGGGGACCGATTTAAGACCATTTTCCCAAGGATATTATGCAGTAGTTTATTGAAGATAGCTTTGAAATGGTCAGCAGCAGCAGGAGGGGAGCAGGAACCAAAGCTCCTCCTCCTGTCAGATCAGCAGTGGCACTAGAACCTAAAAGGATCACGATGGCAGGCAGCCGAGCTCTGCTCCCAGCTCATCTCCTGCTGGTCGCTCATCTGTCAGGAGGTCTGGTCCTCCTTCCAAGGCCAGGGACGGTAATGATCTGCAACCCCAGAGGGTGGAGCCTGTTGCTGTAAGGAATAGATAGATAGACAGATAGATAGATAGATAGATAGATAGATAGATAGATAGATAGACTTTATGTGTGTGTCTGTATGTGTGTGCGCACGCGTGTGGTGTTTATATAAAGAGATATCAAGTGAACAACATAATAATGTAAGTAACATTAATTGCATAACCACACTGTAGCCCAAAATTAAGT
The DNA here is from genome assembly GCA_004027205.1 of Ctenodactylus gundi. Lineage (NCBI taxonomy): Eukaryota > Metazoa > Chordata > Mammalia > Rodentia > Ctenodactylidae > Ctenodactylus > Ctenodactylus gundi. The sequence continues at coordinate 272,254 of PVKB01001623.1, forward strand.
TAAATGCTTTAATTGCATTAGCTCATTGTATCTCTGTAACCATTTTACCAAATAAATACTATAGTGGAATTCTTTTAAGTGATGAAAAATGAGACTTAGAAATATTAGTAACTCCTTCAAGTGCACATGACTAACATGAGGCTGGACCCCAAGCTGTGCACTGGGTGGTCCTCCACACGCATTGTGACTCCCAGTGCTGGCAGCGGCTATCACTAAGTGGTGTCACAGACAGGTGTTGATGGTTCACTTTGTTCTGCATCAGCTGAATTTTCTACCATGAATAGATGTTATATTTAGAATCACGGAAACAGAGCAAGGAAAGAAATCAAAGGTGATTTTTGCAACAGCAATTTCAATAGATGAACATGAATGCCTTTCAAAGAATTGAGAATTATAAAGAGAAAAGAAAAAATGCGAGAGTATATTAAATGCATAAAAAGGTAAAATACCTTCTCTAAAATATTCAATTATTGGTGGAAGTACAAATTGGCATTACCCTTACAGAGAAAATTAGTAATGTTACCAAACAGCAAAAGCATATATATTCTTTTCTTCCTAAAAATCTTCCTCCCAGGAACTGAATATAAAAGAGACAGAGAGGCACACAAATACAAGGAAGTTCCTTATTTCTTGCATTTTGTTATTTTTAAATGTGTCACAGTGAAGACAGCACAGCACTGGGAGTTCCGTCTACCTGAATCTGAATCTTTGCTTTGTACAGTACTGGCTATGACCTTGAGCGAGTTATTCAACACCTCTCAGTCTCAGTTTCTTTATCTCTAAAGAAAATAAAAAACACACGCCTCACAGAACTCTTTTGAGAATTAAAGAGATAAAATACAGCACAGAGTTGGGGAGATTATAAAAGCATTTGTTCTTACCTTTCCAATTCCTCACTAATATGTCTACACACACTTTGACCCCATCTCCAGAACAACTCATATCCCCTGGCAATTTCTACATGATTCTGTACTAACGTATTATGAAACACTAAGCTTAGTGTTTAAGCTTAAAGTTACTCATAAGTAAATCTATTTGATACTCTGACACTTTCTCAATCTCAATTAGCACTAGACTAATTAACAACACAGTTTTATACACTACAGTGAGTCACATTATTCTTCCCTCTTCCCTAATCCCTAGCATGTTGCAAGGGTGATCGAATATCTAATTACTCCTTAATTGAAAGCACATATTGTACATTTTTCACTAGTTCATACTTAATGCTTTTAGCCCAGAAATCAAAGTCAATGAAATTAGGTTAAATTGGTACTTGGGCAACTACTGTAAGTACAGAGGGTGTACATTATGTCTAATTACAAGTAAATGTGGGTTTTAGTCTTATTTCCTATGGAAATATTCCATGTAAAGGAATGCGTCATAAGTGACCAATTTCAATGATTAATAACAGTATTATTTTTATTTATAATCCTTTACTCTTTAAGTTTTTATCACTGAGACTCAGTAAATATAATTATTTTTAGAAAAAAGATAGCATTGGAAAATCACTGCTTGTACTTATATTAGAATTAGAGTAAATATTCATACACTTCAAGAATTACATTAGTGTCTACGTTGCATAGCGGTTGTAGAAATTTTCCTATGCTACTAATAGAAGAAAAGATCTTGGAATATTTGTAACAAAACCAATTACACCAATCAAAAGTATCAACTGAAAAAAAGAATACTAAAATTAAAATGGCATCCTATCACACTGAGTAGAAAACGTAATAAAGGTTCTTTATATCCTTTTTACTTAATGCAGAAGAAAGGAAAAGGTGAAATAGAAATTGTCAAAGAACAAAAGTTTATTTGCTTGTTTCTTTTCTAGGTATAGGGTGTAATCATCAAGAATAATCTAGTTGAAGATCTCTCTCCAGGCAAAAGATTAAAGAAATTCTTGAGAGCCAATTGAACACTATGCTTCTATTATGTCTCTGAAAATATTTTCTATAGACCAAGCCCTGAAGAGCTTTTTGAATCTCTAATAACACCCTTAAAAGAATGAACTATAAGAATGTACAGCAATAAAAACAGTTAAGAATTCAGAAATTTTGAAGGCGTTTGTTTCGAAAATCCTTTGTAGAAAACAGACCTATCCAAAAAAGTGTGATTTGTCATTGGAACAATGAATTTATTTTAAGAAGGATCTATTTAATGCAAATTTTTTTGATTTGAAAAACCTCCATATTATCTAACATGTATTTCAGAATCTATAGAATGTACCCTATACTAATAATACCTATATTATTCCAGCCATGTATGATATCAAAGCAAGCTTCACAGAATATTTAAAACAAAGCAGCAAAAAGAATGGGGAAGATTTATCTGTAACTAGCATACTTCTAAAATCCTATAGTTAAATGAAAATTTGTACCTAGTATATTTCTGTAAAAATATTTTTAAGTACTCTTACCTACGTGAGGGTTATGTCAGTGTCGACCTTTCTTTTACAAAGTTTCTTTTCTAACTTTCTAGAATGCAGGTACTGACCCCAAAATTTATCTGTGGAAAAGCAAATCAGCATCATAATGGCATAAGGAGGTAAAGCCTTTGAGAAGTGACTAAATCCTAAGGGTAGAGCTTCCCAGCTAGGATTAGTACCCTTACAAAAGAAATAGCTAGCAACTTCCACCATGTGAAGACTCCGTGGCATGAGAAAAGAGGTCCCTGACCAGACAAGGCATATGCTGACATCATATTTTGAAATCAACTTCCCATTCTTCAAAACTGTGAGAAATGTATTTTTATTATTTGGAAGCTACTCAGTCTATGGTATTTTGTTAGAGAATCTCACACTGAAGATAGTTAACCCGCTTTATCTTCTTAGGACAGGGCTTCCACTGATAATGAAAGATTCTGGGTAAACCCCTCCACCTCCTCAAGCAAGAATCCTTTTCTCACTCTCACGCCACTTTAATTCCCATCTGAAACATTACAATCTCTAGTTTTTTCTACATGGAAGCAATCTGTTATATACAAGCAGCAAGACCAGTTTATGCACAGGAGATGAAAATATGAATGAGGTAGACTGGGGGACTTCACTTACTTTCTCATGTTTCTGTATTTCCTTGGTAACTGCTAATATCTGGCAGCAAATCTCATGCACTTCAAAGCCTGTTTTCAAAAGACTGCATGCCTAATAGCTAAGACATTTAAATAAGATGCCAACAGTAAAACTTACACTGTGGATGGCAACAGCTATACCCAACCCCACCCGTGGCAGACACTGCCAAGCAGCCGTATCACCCTCTCCTGCTGTTTCCCATGGGGATTCAGAATCCTTCTCCACACTCTCCGGACAGGTGATAACAAACAGTCACAGCTGGCACACAACCGTGAGAACGCTGTGTCATTATGTCTTCTACGTTTATAAATCTTTAGCCATCCTGCGCAGAAGACACGCCGATAGTCTGGATGAGCTAATCCTTGCCTTGTAGGTTGTAATGATGGAAGCAGAGAAACACAGAGGGCCTGGGAGCGGTCAGAAGGTAAAGGCACAGAAATGCACGACTAACTAGAAATGTGGGCGAGGTGAGGAAGCATAATGTCACTCGTGACTCAGGTTTAAAAGACAACTGAAAGGGAATCAGGTCTGTGAAGACTATAAACCCAGTCTCATACATGTTGATTGTGAGCTGCCCTCAACAACATGCACAGTGGGACACTCAATTCTAGAATGTCACTGAAAGAACTAGTCTACAAATATAAATGACAGTCCTGAATAGTTAGTACGGACGGAAGCTGTGTGAAGAGTTCACCTGCAGACAGGAGATGCGAAAGGCTGATCTCCGAGGACTCCCACACTAAGTGGCTTCCTAAAAGGACATTCGTGAAGCCTGCCAGGAGTGCACAGGCAGATCAGGTAGAAAGACAAAAGAAAACCCTCTGTCATGGACATGAAAAATAAAGCACAGCAAGAACAGAGCCCGAGTCAGAGGCCACTAAGAGATCCAGTATGACAGGGTTGGAAAACTACCCTTTGACATTTATTACTGGAGAGCGGGGAAAAAAAAAACCATGTTATGTTGTCACATCCTTAAATAATACAATATCTAAATATAAAAAATTGACAAACTCCAAATAATTCAACATTAAATAAAAAGCTCACAGAAGAAAGCAATTTGGTTTAATTAACAAATATTTACTGTTGTTAAGATACTAGGTTAAGTTCTAGACTGGTCAGTTAGGTTGACTTCATTATTCCCTGATCTGGAATGAGAAATGTTATGATGTGCTGCGATGGAAGCTGGACAAAAACAGAATCAGCTGGTAGGAAATGGGAAAAAATGAATGTATTGCTCAGGCATTACTTTTCAATGATCAATTTTATTATCAGCTGAAGACAATTAACGTTTCAGTACCTCGATTTGATGGTGAGGTTTTCCCATCCTGACGTGTTCTAAGGTAAAATGAAACAAGAGTAAATCACCCAGCATAGGGCTTGCGCCTTCTAGATACTGAAAACAAGTCATTATTACTTACATAAAATTTTCTGAGGAGACTGTTAGGCTTTAATGTATAAAACAGTCTAAGTATTTAGATTTATTCCATGCTGTGTCGAAAGCACCTTCCCCAGCTCTGTGCACACACCCCAGATGTGCCCTTCTCCTGCTGCAGGCCCGTGAGGAGGAGCTATCCGTGGGCCCACGCCTGCTGGCTCTGCCTCTATCTCCTTACTTCAGGTCTTCCAAAGTTACAATGCACGCACTGAGTTAGCGGGTATGTGTCGCATTCGATATTCTGCATCCTTGCATCACGTTCTGGCTACACACGTGTGCAGAGCTGGATATTTTACTGGACTGTTCTAGGCCCTGAAATATTAAACAATTAGAAATTTTGCATGAAGAACATCTGCTTCGTGCACTGTTTTCCAAACTAATCTGGTTTACCTAGTATACAGGTGGAGTTAGTGCTGTTAAGTGGAGGTAACACATTATTAGAAAACCAAAAGATAAGTAAGAATTAAATGGACAATACTAAACTCAGAAGGCAAAGGGAACAAGATTCGTGAAGTCACTTCATGGGGTAACAACAGGTACTTCCAATATCAACAGTGTGTAAGGAAAAATGCAAATGAGAACAACACTGAGGTTTCATCTCACTGCAGTAAGAATGGCTAATGCCAACAACACACACACAAAAAAAGAAAAAGAACTACAAATGGTGGTAAAGTGGTGGAGAAAAGGGAACTCTTCTACATTGCTTTTGGGAAGGTGAAGTAGCACAACCATTATGGAAAACTGCATGGAAATTCCTCAAAAACTAAAGTTAGAAATTCCACTTGATCCAACTATCTCTTTAAGGACATTCATATTGCAGGGATATATGCATACTCATGTGTACAGCAGGACAGCTCACAATAGCTAAATCTTAGAAGTGACAACAGAGAAAATGTAATACACACACACACACACACACACACACACACACACACACAATGGAGTACTATTCGGCTATAAAAAGGGATAAAATTTGAGCCACTTGTAGGAAAATGGGGGCCATAATGTTAAATGAAATAAATCAAATACAGAAGGCTAAATATTGCATAAGTTCTCTATTGTGGTTTGGTTCTGGCATGTCCCCCAAAAGCCTCATGTATTTGGTTGTTATGGATTCTTTATGAAACCATATGCTGTTGAGAGATTGGGGCCTAGTCTGGAGAGGTGGATTACAGGCGTGTAAATTGAATTATAGGCATGTAGTGGGGGTTTACCACACCTTCCCACACCTGGATCCAGGAGGGGCTGCTCACTGGGATGAGACCTGGAAGGATATATAAGCTGCTTCCTGCCTGCCTTGGAGAACTAGGCTCAACTTGCTTTGACTTGGCTTCTTGTTTGTGATGTTCTCAGGAGCTGCCTCCACCTCTGCCTCTGCCATGTACCTCCATTGCTGCCGGCCGCCCCTGAGTAAACTGTGACCTTCTGAAACTGTGAGCTAAAATAAACCTTTCCTCCCCTAAATTTGTGGGTGACACGTATTGAGTCACAGCAACGGAGAAGTAACTAAGACATTCTCTTACATGAGAAACTCAAAATATAATTTAAAGAGCAAAACAAAAGACGGTAGAAATTAAGGAGGTAGTGGGCAGAGGAGCTGGTGATGGGGAGACCGGGGGGCGGGGGAGAAGGGAAAGCAAAACTGATTAAGATACAACACGTATGTGTGTCAGCTTCCCAAGGACAGAATCATTATGCACGACAAACATATACTAATTAAGAATAATTATTATTGAGCAAACAAACAGCAGCATTCAAATGACAAAAATAAAAAAGAACCAGAATATTCTAGCTTGTAGGATGGCAAATTCCTAGAGATGATTCTACAAAGGCAGATGCCAAACAAGTCCTGTTGCTGTTTAATAATTGTAAACTATTTAAAAGCCAGCAAAACAGAAGGAAAATTAGATGTTTAAAAACAGAAAGCTGAAAGTCAGGTCAAACTCTGCTGGACATTAGAGAAAATGATAATTTCCCTGCTGCCCTTCTTAAACAACCAGAACAGTGCAAGTATCTTTTTAATCTCTTATAGTTGATATGATTTATATTCACCTCATCACTTATTTTAATAATCAATTGCTTAACCCTCTATCTTCAGAGGACTGAGTTGGATTTCCAGGCAACTCTAAGCTTTTCTAAATGTAAAAATTATGAATATGTTTTAACCCCACTTTGGTTCTATTTTTGCTCTTCTCTGAGGACTTCTAGCCATAATGAAATGCAGATGTAAGAGGTTCCTGCGGACACTGTTGCTTTTCTGCACCCTGTTTTAAGAGTACAGAAAAGAAAATTAATTTAGGACCTAAAGAAGTAATACCTGTTTAAGCTCTTAAAGTATGTTATTTTTAATGATTTCTACACTTAATCTTTCAGCATTTTTGGTAACTCCTTCAAATCATTTTTTACCTTTATCATTTCCAGCTACAGACTCACAAAGAAAACCCTGTCCACAAAGAAGCATTCATTTCATTTTCCTGCTCCCTTACCCACGACCGGTTCACTCTCATTTTTCTCTTCTATGATAAAGTTAATAGAGAAAAGAGGACACATATTCATCACACAAGCCAGCAGTCAAAGGCACCTTGGGAGGCCTACCGGAAAATTCCCTTGTCCGGACAGGTCCTACCTGAATCGTCCAGAACTTCAAAGTGTCTGCTGCCATAGCATTCCTGCAAAGCCCACTCTGAGGCTTACTTTACTTATCTACAAGGAAAGTCTTTCTGATAGCCTCCAGTTAACTTCTTTCCCTACCTAAACCAAATCGCTTTTGCTGACATGTAAAAGCCATTTTTTATCTCAAGGAATCCCTTCTGAGCACCCAGAAAGGTAAAAGGCATGACAGAACATGGTTAGATGAGATAAACTGGCCATAGAGGTTTTCTTATAGAAAATATGTTGTTTCAAATTAAAATTATGAAATCTACTTAAAGTGTCACAATATACTGATGTTCGACATACACAGTGCTGAAAAATGTTCTCTTAAGACTGAAAAGTGTTCTCTTTTCTTCTTCCCAAACACAACTTCATTTGAATTTGTTGCATAAATAAAAAGCTAAACCACTATGGAGGCTTTATCGATGATAAAGTATTAACACCTGTAAAACATAAATAGAAATAAAGCATTTTTAAAAACAAGGACTATTTTTATTGTTCAGTAATCCTAAAGAAAGACAGCACAGCCTTGATATCTTTCATTCTCACATTAATAATTCTGTATCAGATGATCAAGACATAATAACTAGTTGGAGCACCTTTTAGTTGAGAAAAGAGCTAGAAAACAGATGTGAAACTGATACTAACTATAGCTTTATTAAAGCTAAGGGAAAAAAGGGATTAATTACAACAGTACATTCAAGGTAAAGTTTAACGCAGCCAAGGAAAACTTCAAAAGACCCAGAAATAAAAATGAAGGCAATTTTGACAAAAAGACGATTCATAGATATTTGCTGAATAATTGCTTTGTTTTCCTCTTTTCTTCTGATTTTTTGGGATTCCCCCTCCTAATCTATGTGCGGTAAAATTACTTTTTCACTTTATAGGTGAAAAAGAAAACTATTTAGAGAGCCTGTGGCAATGACCTTTATAGAAAGTAAATAATTATAACTCATTACTGGTACTGTAACCATGTGCACAGGCTTATGACATTGGAATCATAGATGAAAATATATCTGAACAGTAAGAATAGTCTTGAAAGGGCTAATAATAATACAAACAGGCAAATAATCATTTCTCAGGAGATTAGGACCAATACGATGGCACTCAGAACAATATGCAAACTGGACCTATGCCTTGGTGTTGCCATTTGCTGTTATTAAAATTTGGCTCTTCTGCATCTTATAAAAAAATCAATGAATAAATGATCACTTAATAGCAACTGGCTCTCAGAAATCTGAACTACATTGCTGAACTAAACCATTTCCAACACTTGGTGACTTACATACTAATTCCTGAAGCAAGTATAAAACCATACTTCATACTTCTAAAATGATAATATAAAGTCTCAGATTATTCATGGGAATAATAAATCTTGGTTATCAAATTCCTCCAGATGTCCAGGCATGTCATGCAAAAAAATCACTTTAAGTCTAAAAACTAAAGTTATTTCAGTAAAAGACAGCTAAAATAAATCTGGGTTATTTTAAACATTTTTACAGAATAACTACCACAGAAATATTTTCTCCTTTTTAGTTCAAGAGATTAAATGAAACATTCATGCATTAAATTCAAAGTCTGACTGTCAAATCATTTCACTTTAATAAAAATTCGAATTACCTGCCTTAGGGCATTATTAAATATCAAATAAAAAGCACACATCCATAAGTTTGATTTCCCAATATAATTTTTTGTAGAACCATGACTAGATTTGTATTACATATTTCAAGATAAAAGGATAAAATCTATTCAGAAAAGGATGAAATCAGAATTGGATTTAACTTAGAATTCCAACAACACTCGTTGAAATTTAGGAAAGACTACCTCTCTCAAGTAATCTTGGATCCATCCTCTTTTTTAAAATTATGTAAGCTGTAATTAATTAAAAACTTCTTAAAAGTATACATTATTCTATCATATAATAAAGCATAGAAAATATATACAATCTCAACGTTTCCAGGAGTCTGCATGCGTAGGAGGGAGATTAAACTAGTGATGGATATTTATATACTGACTAGGAGTGGCAACTCAGATGTAGGGCTATCTATGGATGAAGCAATGAAGGAAACAATCTTATCTCAGTAAAAGTGTCATGTTCAGTAAATGACATTCAGAGACTACAAACGTTACACCAGGGAGAACCCCAAATTCACCTCTACTCACACCTGTTTGCTGCCCTCTCACTGGGTCCTCCCACAGCCTGTCCTCCTAATCTCTCAGTCCATGCTATTCTGATCTCATCTTCCCTGTGTCTCCTGCTACTGTCCCACTCCTCATTAAAACATAGAAGTCAATTATGAGCAGTCATTCTACAAACCATCGCTGCCTTCTTCTTTCCTACTGTAACACAAAAGCAGGGGAAGGGATGAAGGGATTAGTGAGGGTTGTTTTGTTTTGGACTGCGGACTGAGCCGAGGGCCTACCCCTTTTTCCCCATTTTACTGATATATACAAGTGAAATACATAAAGTTTACATTGATCTTGAGTATTTTGTGCATATACCTACCGCGGCAAAGTTACAAATCCTTCCCTTCTCTCTTTTTAACCCTCCCACTTTCTCCCCGTCTCTTCCAGTCCCTATTATTCCCCACACTAAATTCTATGAAATAATTGTGATCTGGGTTTCTCATAGCAGGGAAATCATTCGATATTTCACCTTCTGTTTCTGACTCACTTCACTAAGCATGATGGTCTCAAGTTGCCTCCATTTACCTACAAAAGCCATTTTTATTTTTGATTTTGACACCAGTCTCATTAAGTCACTGAGTTGCCCGGAATGGGCTGAAAGTTGGGATCCTTTTGCCTCATCCTCCCAGAGTTCTGGGATTACAGACCTGCTCCAACAACAAAATCTATCTCTACATATGCTCAGGATCTCATCCCTTCCAGGTCTTCAGAGAATTTATCGCTAAGAACAAACCCTTCCAAGAAACAATCTCTCTCCAGCTAATGTGTTCTTACCCTACTGCATACAGACCAGTTGTTTTTTGTTAAAAAAGAAATATGTAAAAACATAAAAATTAAAATAAAGAGGCCTCTCTTCTTCTCACATCTTCTACGACTAAAGTCCTCAAACAAATTATTAAGTGTGAGCAGAATGTGGTGTCTCCAACAATGTTCCCTCCACTCACTTAAGTGTCCTTCGCACTGCTACTATGAGGACCCACACAGTGTTAAGAAAAAAGGGTTTGGTACATGCATCTACATGGATCAGATTTCCAGTTTTGCTGCTTAACACCTAAATTACTGTGGCCAATGACCTGACCTCTGTGCCGGGCTAATTCGGTTGCAAAGCCTTACATGAGACTTTATGATCATTTAATGAGATAACCCTACTATGCTAATGGTAATTTCATTAGAATGATACATGTTGCTACCCTCTGGGTCTTGAGTGTCCCCCAATAGCCTCATATATTTGGAACTGTGTGTTCGTGGCGGGAAGGTGCAGATGCTTGGGATATGACCTAGAAAGACTGTGTCAACTTGTTGCTATTAGGGGCTCCCGAGCAGAGCTTTCAGGTGTGTGTTACTGACTTGTGGGCCAGGAAATGAGGGATCGGCACCAACTCTGAGCTGGGGGCCAACTGGCAGCTTGAAGCAATTAAAGCAGGGAAGAAAATGATTGCTACAGCTTCTTCTTGGAAAAGCTCTGGCCGTTGGCTGAGTCTCCACACTCAACTGGCTCGTGCTTTACTTGATTTCTGTTTGCAATGGGGTAAGCAGCTCTCCAACCTTTATGTCTGCCATGAGCCTTCATGGCTGCCCCATGAATGGACTATGTGTGACCTCTTGAAACCGTGAGCTAAATAACTGTTTCCTCCCTTAATTGTGGATGTGGGTATTTTGTCACAGCAATGAATAAGTAACTAAGACACATACCTACATGGTAATAGATCATGTCTCTGGCAGATATTTGCATATTTTATCCCAGACTTTTCTGCTTTTCACTCTTAAAATTACAACGACCTGCATAACAAGCCCACTGTTGTGACAGATAAGCATCTCCCATGTCCTCAACTCAGCCATCTTTCCATCGCCAGCTCCCACTGTCACTCACTGGTACTCCACCTATGGTTTCCTAAAACCCAGACCTCAGCAGCTACCTTTGACATCCCTATCTCCCTCCGCCTTTTCTCCAGTCATCACTAGATACGACCTGTAACACAGAAAATTTCTAAAGAAGCCTTTGCATATCTTGTTTTTTCTGCTTCATATGCTTTTGCTTATGAAAGTCGATTTAAGTCAAAACAAACTAAACACTCTGGTGAGAAAAAATGAGGATAACAGATATTTCCAAAAGCATGAAATAAACATTTGGCCTGTTCTTAATAAGGCTTGAAAACATGTCACAAATTTTACTCAAGTGAGTACACTGTTTTATTGGGAAATTAGCAGGTTGACCATAAGAGTTACGTCAGGATGGTAGATTGAGATAACTGTGTACCTTGTTTCCTCACTCAATCTGCACATACCTGAAGAAGATGGGCTTGTCCCTGCTTTCTCTGGCTACTGAAATGCAGCCCTAATGATTCTGTCACTAAGTGGCTGAGTGGGTCGAAAGTTGTCTCCCAAAATCCCGTCACAGCCCTCCACAAGTTCCGCTCCTTTAACATGTGTCCTCAGCCTTCGAAATTCTTCTATCTGAAAACAAAAGAGAACAAAACAGATTAATCATTAGCCAGACATTAATAAGACTGAAGTTTCAAAAAGGACTTAAAATACACATACATTACAGTAATATAAGAAAAAAATCCAACTTCAAATAGAGAAAAACAGACTTAATTCTTGCAGATCAAAGACATTAAACAAGGCCTTTTCAGGACAAGACAACAGAATCAGAGGCTAAGGATCCTGACAACTCCAAGAGCCACAGAAACCTACTGTGTTTGTTAATGTTAAAACGATTCATATTTCTCACGAAAAGCTATTGTGCCTGTGTCTAATACAAAAAGAAAAAGTGAACAAATGAATAAGTATCATTAAATGCATCCCAGGTATATGTTTAATTAATGTTCTGGCAACAGTCTGTTAACACTGATTAGATGTTAGATGCATTATATGAATCTGGGGATTACTTCATCAAAGGACTCTCACATAGTCCTTGGGAAAATATGGGTTCAAACAGTACCTCTGTTATTCCCAAAGGTAAAGCCAGTTTCCTCTCTTATCAACAGCATTTTCAAGTTCATATTTCTTCTCTGATTGCCTCTCCAGGCCTTGCGGCTTCCTATCATACACTGAAAATACCCAGAGTCCTGAAAGACATTTCTCATCAGCTGTTCTATAGTTTCTCTGGCATTCCACAGACAACTGAACCTCCTAAGAACTTTCAGTCTGCCAGACATGACACTTGAGCATTTAAGCCATAAGCAAAGACGTGGCGAGAATTCTCCAAGCTCATTCTCACCTATGAGTTGATTTATCTGTAGGATTCAGAAGATTTCATTTCACTAAATGCCATATAGTCACATGAAATAGCCATTTCTTCATTTTTTTATATACAAAAGGGGGAAACAGGCTATAAAGTCTAAGAAAAACCTCCAAATTAGCTAGCAACAAAGTCTGGCAATTCCAAGCCCACCCATTCACTTGTCAGCTCCACAACCACTGTGTTAGAAATTCTAGTCAAACCAGTATAACCTGCAGCTTGTCTATATCCCAGGATATTGAGCTAACATTATCTGAACAGTATAAATTCACCATAAGTTCACTCTGTACAGCAGGTGATATCTACAAAGGTCCTTAATGTGACAGAGCTTAAGGATTCTGTCCTTCATAAAGAAAAAAGAAACCCAAGAGATCAACTAATTCAGGATACCAATAAAGTTTAGACTTTAGGAAGGTTCCGAAAACCCTACTATGTAAAATTAAGCATGTGTATTTTCATAAGCCAACCAAGGCTCCATGACTCAAAAGGGTTGAATACTATAGATTCTAATTTAGGGACTGGAGGCGTAGTTGTTCAGCAACTTGTCCAGGAAACATGAGGCTCTGAATTCAATCCTCCACCACTACATAATACCCTGTCATGGGAGAACAGAACTGTAATCACAACACTGCAGGGGCTAAGGGAGGAGGATTGCTGTGCGCTCTAGGCCAACCTGGTCTACACAGTGAGTTCAGGACCAGCCTAGACTACAGAGAAAGATCCTGTCTCAAAAAGAAGAAGAAGAAGAAGAAGATGATGATGATGATGATGATTCTAATCCATTTGATTTATATGATATCAGGACAGAGTTGGGGAGTAATTACGTGGTTGCTAGGTTAAAAGGCAAGATATAAAGCTGATTTCTAATGTAATATTTTTCCATGTCCCCCAGTTAGATAAGCATCAAGCTGCTCGGTCTACAAAATGGCTTTTCATGGGACCTTCTCAGGGTCATAAAGTGACAGAGCTTGCAACAGATGAAAATTTTCTAAAATCAAGGCTTCATAAAAATTCTTTGCATTTATTTAACACCTCGAAGTCTCCCTCAGTGTGGAGTGGAAAGGAACCTGGCCCTCTGGAGAATCCTACGCTACTTCAAAATGATGTAGAAGGTGGGGGCTTTGAGGGCAGGCTGTTCATTGTCCTGGTTCTGCGACCCAAGTAAGCAAACATCATCACTGCTTCAAGCCTTATTTTCCCCTTGTGAGGATGAAAGATGATAAGAATATTCACAATGGTGGTATAAGAAGTAAGAAAACTCATGAGAATCACTCAGCACAGTTCTAAGCACATAGGAAGTGCTCACTAGCCCTCAATCACACAATTTTTTAAGTCAAATCTTTAGCGAGAGAAATGTGTAGCTATGACCGATTCACTGAGAAAATTTAAACTCATCTCTCCTAGCATTCCTTTTACACATAATCATCTATAATACTTACAGCTAAATTTTCAATCACGGAAAAGGTAGCTGGTGAACCACTGCACTAGAAACCTAACTGCCTACACATACTTCTAGAACTCCTCCATTTTTATTGGCTTTACAGCTTATTTTAAAGCTAGGATAATTTTATATTTATACATTCTGCACTGAAGATGGGTCTTTCAAGCCCCAGGCCTCAGCCTGAAGCATATTCTACAAAAACAAGCTGTGCAAGAGATGATACGAATCAACGACCAGCCTCAAATCACCCTGCCCACTGACAAAACTATTTCATAAGAAATGTTTTCCTCTGGTCACAGCAATACTTTGAAGATTTCAGACATCAACAGAGATGGAGGGGGGGAAGTATGTCTTTCTGAAATGCCAATTTTTCTGAAGTAATCATTTCTCAAAACCCATTAGTCACTTCAAATGGTATTAAGTGCATACTGAATGGGCCCACTCTGAAATGGGAGACTGAGAGGCATGGACAGGACCGTGCATCAGAGTGGAAGTCTTCAACTCAAATGCCAGAATATCAGAGAAATCTTTATTATGACATGTATCTGAACATGTGACCACACAAATTCCTTAAAGTAGCTTAGTTTTTAACCAGTGAGAGTGAGAGAGTGACAGAGAGAGAGTGTGAGAGAGAGAGAGAGAGAGAGAGAGAGACTGGCTCCAATGTGTCAGGGAAAAGTCCTTGTCTTCTGATGGAATTAGACTGAACAGCCACTGTTCTCTGAACCAGAGATGTGCTCCAGCTGACCAAAGACATTTATTCATTGAAACATCACTGACTCACAAACCAAATTATTCACTAAAGCTCAGCCATAGAAGTCCATGATTTACAAGTACATTCAAAGGGCCTGTTTCTAGGGTTTGCAGCTTGGTGCAAACAGAAATCACCAAATTTCTATGGTCACCCCCTAATAGACTTACTTGAACTTGTTTGTCAAATACCACCATGTTGAGAAAAGAAATACAATACAAAGAAGTCAGTGTCCTCCATTCATTTGATTGTGGACTTTTAGATGTTTTCATACGTTAACTGCAACAAACATGGGAGGGTAGATACTGACTTGAATTCCTCTGGCTTTACATCAGAGGTGGAAATAATCCAGACACAGGATGCCAAACACTGTGTGATCTCATTTATATTCTAAAATAGTCAAACGTATAGAAGCAGAAAGGATACAGGTGGTTTACAGGGGCTGGGGGAAAGTGGAAACGAGAAGGAGACGGCTGAAGGTATAAAATAGAACCTACTGTTAACTGAAAAGTGAGATGAGGCTAGACCTTATGTTCAGTGTTCTTACCAAAAAATAATATTAATAAAGAGTAAGGAAGGAAACTGAGAGGTGGTAGACACGTTTATGACGTTGGTGGTAGCAATGATTTCAAGGGTATAATACTTGTCACCAAATTCATCAAACAAAAGTTTATATTTAATACCTACAGCTTTCCATACGTGAATCATATCCTAATAAAATGTTTTTATAAAGGTTATTGCTTCCTATTTTATTTTAATACCAATTATATAAAATGAGGTGGGAGAATGTAATTCCTTACATTATATGGTTGCACTGGTCCCCTAACCAAAGTTCACTTCTTGGGAAGTTAATTCCCAATGAACATGTTAGGAAACAGGCTTAACCAGGGATGATTAGGTCAGGAGGGTTATGCCCTCACAAATGGATTAATGTCATTATCATGGGAAAGGGTGAGTCCCTGCGAAGGTGGGTCTGTTATAAGGTGAGTCATCTAGCCCCCTCTTGCTCTCCTGGTGTCCTTCTGATCCTTGTGCTGTCTACCATGGGATGACACAGCACAAAGATCCTGGCCAGATGCTGATTCCACGATCTTCATAATTTCCATAATTGTGGGCCAAATAAATTTTTGTTCACTATAAAATACCCAGTCTATGCTTGCTCTAAGTTTAATATGAAATGCCTCCCTATAGCCTATGTGTTAAGGGCTTGGTCCCCAGACTGGCACTACTGAAAAGTAACTGAAAACTGAACAAGTAGGACCTAATGGGAAGTTTTAGGTCAACAGGGGATGTGCTCTTAAAGGACACTGTGAGACAGTAGACTCCACCAGTTTTTTCCTGTCTTGGCCACAAGATGAGCAATTTGTTCTAACACATATTAACTGCTATAGTGTGCTCTGTCACTACAGGCCCAAAACAATGGGGCTAATTGGTTATAAGTTAAAATCTTCCAAACTCTGAGATAAAATTTTCTGTTAACCAACATATTTAGGGACTTGTTCCAATAGCAAAAAGATGAGTAACCCAGTGATACTGTATCACAACAGTACAATACATACAAAGACATGGTGCTAATCAAATAAATGAATCAAAGGTAAATTGTACTTAAACTGTCTCTACATTTATATACAGTCAGAAATACAGTGACACAGAAGATAACTCTCCACTTTTCATGTACTGTGAACTTTCATTTGTTTTATTTTCTTCTATTTCATTAGCAAATTTCCATCGTATGGCACTGTTTCCCCCATCTTGCTGACAGCTCATCTATAAGGGAGCTCTCATGCTTTTGCTGACCCCTAATACGACCTTCCTTATATTACCAAGAAAGAGTCTAGAGAAGAGAATATCCTCACTCCACTAATACTGGTCCATTTTCTTCTTACTCTAGTCTAAGGCCTATAGTAACCTCAGCTGTTCTCCGTCATCACTTCCAAACAGTGGCTGATAAGCTCACAGACAGAAATTCATTTCAGAGTTACAAATTACAGAGCTCATGACCACAGGGAAGGGCTGCTTATTGTGGAAACCATCGAGAAAATGCATGCACAAATGCATGGACCTAAGATACACATTTTAAGAAAGAAAAGAAGATTCTCAGGACTTCGGGATAAAAGCCAACAGCCCCCCATGTGGCCACTGAGTCCTCGAAATGTGGCTAGTACAAGCTGAGACGCACTGGAAGCACCGAACACAAGCTAAAAGCCAAAGGCTCAGTATGATCATAACATTTTTTTAAAAATCATTTTAAATGGTACTTTGGGTATACTGAGTCAAATAAACTATTTAAGTAAATTTTACCTGGTTGACATTTTTATTATGGCTACTAGGAATGTTAACCTACATATGTGGTTTACATTGTGCTTTTATTGGGCAGGACTGGTCTAGAACCACCCTTCCTACTCATCTTCAGAACCAGTGTGGGGTTAGAGTACTGATCGAAGAACAGACAGAATGAATGCAGGAGGGCATGAACAGAGCTCTCAACGTGTGCCCCTGACTAGAAACTCAGGTGGCCTGCTGCTGCACAGCTACAGAGTCAGCATCTGGTGGTATGCTGAGGGGTTGGGGAGGCCCGTGATCTCGGTTCTAACCTTCCAGAATTTCTGATTCACAGTCACATATGAAACCCATGAATACCTTAGTCTGTTTTGTGCTGCCACAGTAGAATATCCAACACTTGGTAATTTACCAGAACAGAAATCCATTTTCTCATATTTACAAAGGCTGGAATTTCCAAGAGCAAAGGGCTGGAATCTGGCAAGCATCTTCCAATTACAAGAAGTATAAAGACACACAAGTAAGTAAGTATGTGTGCAACTTCTCTCATAAGGGCCTCAGATCCATTAACCAGCAAGGAACCTTCATGGCCTAATAACGTCTTCAAGGCGCCACTCCTAATACTACCACCTTGCCAATGCTTACACTGGAATAGACACATTCAAATCACAGCACTCTCCTTCCTCAAATCCCTCTGACGTCACCAAGCACCAAGTTCTGACTTCACTTCCTTATTATTTCTAAAGTATTCCTTCCCTTCATTTCATGGCCACATCTTCATACTGCAGTAATGCAGTACAGAGGTATTTTTCAAACTGAAAAATAGTCACAAGTCTCCCCTCCTTACAATAGTTTAATGACTTCTTGCCACCGTTGGAAGAAAGT
This sequence comes from Ctenodactylus gundi, assembly GCA_004027205.1. NCBI lineage: Eukaryota > Metazoa > Chordata > Mammalia > Rodentia > Ctenodactylidae > Ctenodactylus > Ctenodactylus gundi. Next base: position 290,193 of record PVKB01001623.1, read on the forward strand.
CCACCCACCACAGCCCAGCACCAGACCAGTGACGAAGGTCAGACTCCTGCTCCTTTCTCTGATCTTGCCTCACACGGCGGGCCCTTCACACTAACCACATGTGCTCCTCACCTGCAGTGTTTTCTTTTGCCCCTGTGCCTTTGTAGATGCTTTTCCCTGCAGCATCCACTAATACCCAGATCAAGCCATAGTGAGTGGTAACAATGACTAGCTGATCTGACCAGCTGGTTCTTTTTCTTCTATCTGACCCTAAGTTAAAATGCAATTCCCTGCCTCCTTAGAAGGTGGGTATGGTCATGTGACTAGTTATAGCGAAAAGAAAATAAGCATATGTAGAGTTCACCATATCTAGGACTAGCCCTTGACAAATCCCTTGAGATTCTCCACACTCTATCCCTCTTCTGGCTACGTGCTACTCTCTCCTAGGGTGACCTTCAAAGGAAGGCTCTGGAAACAGATGAGTTTCTTTCAACCTGGACTCCTGAACAACTAAGCAGAAAAAAAAAAATCATCAGTATGAATCAGAAACACAATGTCAGTTCTATGTTAATAGAACTGCAAGTCACTGAAAGATTAAGGTGTATCTACGTGTGTTAAGGTGTAAATAAGGTGTATTAAGGTGTTTTAGCAGCTGCCATCTTTGCCATGGTTTTGGTTTGAAGCTGGAATGTCTTCAAAAGCTTCATGTTTGGTAGGTGAGTCAATCAAATTTATTTCCTGTGCCTTGGGAAGTGGGGCCTGGTGCCAAGAGGCAGATCACTGGGATGCCACCTCAAAGGGTAGATGCCAGCTCCACCCTTCTTCACTCTCTCTTGGCTTCCATTTGTCAACAGGTTCTCTCTGGCTAGGCCTCCACCACCATAAATGGACTGAGACCTTCTGAAACCATGAGTAAAAATGTAAAAAACCCTTCCTTTCATATGCCATTAGGAAATGTATTTCAGCAATGAAAATGTGTCTAAGTCAGCTAACAATCTCAAGTTTATACTTCATTAGTTCAAATCTCTATTCTTAGTATTAGATTCGAATTTCTAATGTTTTCACTCCCCTTCATCAAACTATCTCCTAACATTTTCAGGAATTATTTCCTAAACCTCCCAGGCCAGTTGGTTTTCTTCCACCTATGTTTCTTAAACATCTTACTTACCTAATTATAATTATCTATATGGCCATCTTTCTCCCCAGTTCTATGGTAGGAGTTTTTGAAAGTAAAGACTGTATTTTAATCTCTGCATCTTGTGTACCCAGTTGACAGGCATGAGAACAAGCGAATAAGTGAACAAGTGAACAAGTGAATAAATGAACAAAAGAGGAAGAAAAGAAAGAGAAATAAGGAAAAGAGGACAAGAGAAGAGGAGAGAAGACAGGCAGACAGGCATTAGGATTTGTCATATGAAAAACGTGACCGCCCAAAGGTGATGTGATGAAAATTTGTAAAACAATGAGCAATACTCAGAAGAAAGGCTGAATGGGAAACTCTTAAGATTAATCCCCAGAAAAGCAAAAATAAAGAAAAATGTTAAATAGGGAAAGAGGATTTCTGAAGATTCAAGGATAAATAAAAGGTTTGACTAAGTTGTTAATAAATTTGATCTTAAGAAATTATAAAAGATATTTTAAAAATAACAAAACTTGTCTACAGGTTTGTTCTAAACGTGTACCTCTGGCAGATTTATAAAAGCTGGAAACATTTAAAACGTCCCTTTGTAATAACAACAAGATGATTGTCTATTCTTTGTGGTGCTGTGGATCAAGCCAAAGACTTGGCACATGCTTACCAAATGCTACTTCTCTAATCCCTTCAGAATCATTAAAATGCATTAGAATGACATTACCTCATGTTCTACAGGCTAACATCCCAGTAGCCATTTGCGTGGATACTCCAACCTCATGTGTGTTGGCATTTGTTTGTTTTGGGTTTTTGTTTTTTTGAGACAAGATTATCTTGCTATGTTGCCCAGGCTCCTGTCAAATTCTTGAACTCAAATGATCCTTCCATATCCGCCTCCAAAGATTGGAACTACAGGTCAGTACTGTGATGCCAGCTTGCTTTAGGATTTGGAACACATATGCAGAGCCCAGGGCTGCACATAGCTAACCGAAACTAAAGCCAGAGAACAATCCAAATTTTTCCAGAGCATGCTTTCCACCGTCCCTGCCCATCCACATAACATTCCTGTGCATGCCCAGGAAGGACTACTATGACGTTCACCTGTGACTTAAAGAAATAATCAGCATTTTCACTTTACCTCCAGACCTTTCTCCTCACATCTGGGAAAACTTCCATAAAGAAATAACTAATCAAAAGTCTGGCTCTTTCAGTGACTTCTATTTACTCTATTAAAACCTTTAAAATACAGATCATAAATAAGCACTGGGTTTTGTTCATCTTTGACCTTTCCATTGTTTTCACTGGATCGAGACATTTAACTTTCATCCAAAAAGATATGACTGATCTAAAGGGAACTAGAACATAAAACATACTTTCCTCCTACAGAAACAATATTTAACCTTTAACTCAGAGCTGCACACCGAAAAATTTAAAAGAGCATACTCACCTGGAGCTGGGATATAGTTAAAGGGTATCGAAATAATATCCAGGTAACACCTTCACTGCAGGGTGGGATAGTAAGAGAGCCTTCGTAGACCCAGTAATCCCGCAGCAGGGGGTCTGTACAATCACGTGGACATGTTATGGAAGGGCAAGTTAATTAATAACTCAGAAGACTCCAGCAACATCTTTCAAAATCACAAACTATCCTGATGACACTCTTCGCAGAGAATATTATGACTTACACATCTGTTATTAAACTAATCATCACAGTAAAAACAACTGATAAAAAACAGGATGAATCTTCCTTCTAATTGCATTGATTTCTATCAGTGGAATATCTATCAAGTTTAATGTGGGAAAATACATCCATCTTTTTGTTTTGTGTTTTCACTTCATTATAAGATTTACCCGATTAATGCCCAATGACCCTCCATGCCAGGTACTATGTTTTGAGCATTTTGAATCAGCTCATTTAACTTCAGCAACAAACTAATGAAATAGATACTATTGTTGGCTCCACTTTAGAGTTGGAGAAATTAAACAATACAGAAAGTTAATAATTTGCACAAGATCACTCAGCAAATGACTGGCAGAGCCAGGATGTAAGTTCTCATAGTCTGGCTTCAAAGCCTGTGTTTTTATTAAAATCAAAATATGACAGAAGAAAATAAGTCACTCACAAATCCACTTATCTCTGCATTAGAGGAATTCATGATATAAATACAGTAGGCAAACATTTGACATATGACAGAAATTTACTGGTTTTAAGGCAAATAAATATAAGAAGCAGAAGATACAATGCATCAATTTACTTGGTTTTGTTTGAAACACTACGGAAATTCATATTTAGGTAGAGAAATGTAAAGACAAATTTGATATAAAAACCATCTTCAATGACAAGCTATATCATGTGAGTATTTTATATACTATTATTACTTGTGCATTACACTATTAGAAAATCTGAATAGTATTACTATAATGATATAACTTTATAAAACTAGATATAAAGTTTATTTCACTCTTGAGATTAATAAGAGCTTCACCGATCAATCTTTGAAATGTATCAAGGTTATTCTATTATGCTGGCGCTTTACACAAAGGTAGAAATTTTTACAAATGACAATCCTAAGAAAGCTCTTCATTAATTAGTGAACTAGTGGTATGCTTCTTTATTATCAACAAAAGGTTACTCCAGCATTTAGAGTAACCTGAAACTGGTATCTGCTACAAAGAATACAAATGGTAAATAATAATAATAATAATAATAATAATAACTAACAATACAGTTATATATAACCTGAGGAAAATGGGGTGGCTATACCCATAGCGAAACCCATTTTAACCAATCAGATAAATGTTTACCTGGTAGTAAAGTGTTAGGATTAAAGCAGGGTATTGTTTTGGATTTTCCCTGAAAAAGAAATTTAACTCCATGTCAATGTAAAATTTCTAAATATTTCAACAAAGTTAACAGGACTAAAATCTACATTGAAATATTTTATAGATGACTTCATCAAAGTGTACAAGATTCTGCTATGTGACATGGCTATGTTCTTTAATGTTAACAGTTTAATTTCCCCTATAACTCCCTGAATGGAACGTTCAACTGGAATGCACTTGTCCCTTAGCTACTATTTTTTCTACTACTCGGACATTCACCCCAGTACTTGGGTGGAACAGCCAAAATAAGACAGACAAACCCTACCTGGCTAAGGGCATTTTGGGCACTACAACCTGGCTCCCAATTTGTCATTTTGGGCCAACAGATGTGGTGATTCATCACTAGAACCTATTCCGAGTGCTCTTCTCATCCAGAAAGTGATCAGAAACTCAGGCACTCATGTTCAGTCCCGATCAACTTTTTATCAAAGTGAGATCTGAATTTCAAGAGAAATACATGTTCTCCTTCAACTTATGATCATTAAATTCAATTGCATATTTTAAGTGGCCCAGCCTCAGGAGCACCCACAGCTGTCGATATCAGTTGGATTTCTTTTGTAAGATTACATTCTATTGACAGGGAGCAGAGAACGTTAGTGCAAAATCTTGCTTCCTTTCTTCCTGAAGTTATTTTGTATATTAAAGATTCTAGCCCACTTGCCTTAGTCCTGCTTCCTGCATTCCACCATGACTGAGTCCTATTATCTGAGAAATTAAGAAGACTTTTTCAGGCCATTTCTACTGGACATATCTCAGTTAAAAATATACCCTCACTTCTCCTGTACTTGACAGTTCTAACTAGGGTACACTCTGAGTGACTGGGTTCATTCTGGGATTACTAAAGAGATATTCAGTGGAGATTTTACCGGAATCTTGGACTGGTATCCGTTTGGAGTTAACCAGACTTGATTTCAAAACTGACCTCAAAACTGGCTTTGGGTCTCTGGATTCCTTTCAATCAAGCAAGTTCAAGTCTGGCTCTGTATCTTCAGTAGCCACATGGGCCTAAACTACCCTCTGTCCATGGCCACTGAGATTAACTCAACATGGGCACAGAAGTCCTGTTCATAACAGGGTTCCAACTGCCAGCCCTATTGTTACAGGGTTGTATTAATTTAAATGACCTTCTCTGGGATATCACCTTATGGGTTATGTGTGACTGTCCTTTTATTATTATTTAACATGAATACTTTGAAATCTGGTTCACAAAACTGCATTATTTAATTTATACAATTTTCCTTTAATTAGTGAGCAGGAAAGGTTAACTCAGCAGACCTGAGCTGCTCAAACTCTGTATATCTTAAAATAGGCCTGTCTTCATGATTAGACCTTGGATGGTTCTCAGAAGATAACTGAGCCCTTAAAATATTCTAGCCCACCAAAGTGTTTTCTTTCCCCTAGGTCTTGGTACATGCTGCATTTTTCATGAACTCCTGATGCTGTGGGCCTGATCCTTGAGTCGCGTGGTACGAGTCTGGCCACACAGGTTTAACCTGATAGTGAGGTGTATGGATGCTGGTCTTACTGGGTGTTGGAGGACTGGGCCCGAGTGTGAGGAGTTGAAGGCAGTTAAGCAGGCACATTGTGCTCACATGACCCAACCGCTAATACTATCCCTACGCATCAGGGCTCAAGTTTCCATGGTTGGCAACATTTCAAATGCATTGTGACATATCACTGCTAGAAGAACTGGGGTTTCCCTTAAGATCTCACTTGGAAGAGAACCTGGAATCTTGTTCCTAATTATTCCTAGATTTCAGCCTCTTCAGCTCCACTCCTAGACTTTTCCCCTCTGCTGATTTTGATCTATAACCTTGGACTGTAATAAACCATAACCAGAGAACAGCAGCTTTTCTGAGTCCTATGGGTCTTCCTAGTAAGCCAAAAGGTGGTTCTGAGGACCTCTTACACATCAGTGTTTTAATGTCTTTAAAGAAAAAGCCTTACCTTGTACTGAATATCCTGGAGGATCTCAGTCACAGCCTTCAGTCCAACATGTTCTTTCCCTATCTGAAACGTAAATTATAAATCACCTTTTTAATGCCTTTTTTTAACTCAAAATAACTATCAGAAACAAGGCTCCAGTCCACCTGAATGTACTTGTTGGGGAGTTAAATGACCAACTGATAGGCAGGCCATCACCTACTAATGCAATTAACATTGTAACAGCTAGGATAATACAATAAAGAATTATCTATGACATTCAAGAATCCATTCCTAATTCATCTCACTATGTACTGGTATCACCCACTATGCCACATATAATACATCAAATTATTAAAAAATGGTATGGAAAAATGCCAATGATACTTTTATTTAAAAATACTCAGTACTTGACCAAACTCTTGAATTCTTACATTTAGCATTTATAGTTCATAATTAAAAATACTTTGCCAAGGGCTGGAGGAATGGCACAGCAGTTAAAATGCTTGCCTAGCAAGCACAATGCCCTGAATTTGATTCCCTGGTACCACATAAGCTGGGCGTAGTGCCGCATGCCTATAATCCCTGCACTTGAGACGCTGAGGCAGGAGAACGTGATGGGCTAGAATATTTTAAGGGCTCAAGTGTTGTCTTCTGAGAACCAGCCAAGGGCTAATCATGAATGGCTTGAGTCCAGTGCCAGCCTGGACTACACAGTGAAATCAGTATTCCGGACCAGCCTGGGCTATAGAGCAAGACCATGTCTCAAAAAAAAAAAAAAAAAAAAAAAAAAAAAAAAAAAAAAAAAAAAAAAAAAAAAAAAACTTTGTCAAAGTTAATTTTTTTTTCCTTAACTCAGAGGAGAAAGTGATGTACTACCAAAATCAGGACATTAAACTGGCCATACTTTCATGACACCTTTAAAGATATACAGATAGTGAACTGACCGAAAGCACTGCAAACAAAGTACATGAACAAAGACAGGTGAGCAGGTAGTACTGTACAAAACACTGTACTGCCTTCTATTTTAAAATACTACAATATAATGTTATAAAATTCTCCAAAGAAATATGAGACTTGAGAAAATATTTCTGATATTTAGCAGTCTTGACTTCATAAAATTCAAGTGCCCTTTTATTCCCACTTTACAACCAACTCTCAATGGCCTCGGATAAAGGAGAAGGGGAAAAGCAGAGACCACTCCCTTGGGGTTGGGGAAAATAACATTATCACCCTTAACCTTCTCTTGTACACATGCATTTTGGAAAACGGCCTATGAGAAGCTAGGACAGCTGTCAACATGTACACGTTCTTCAGTTCCTTAAATATCAACTGAAAATATGCAAAGAAAGGGAAAAACAGACAAGAAACCCTTCATGTAACACAGAACAAGCAGTTCGATATAATCAGGAAGTTTGTTGTTTCCTAAGTGCCTTTGATTCCTAAAGTAGGATACAAAAACACATAATCAGTCTTACGGAGTTTTTAAAAAACCTACTACAAATGTACCCATGAATACAAGAACAGGTCTCAGACAGAAGCCCTTGCTCCAACTTTAGGAGAAGCGGATTCTCCTCACTTCACAGGCTTAACCAAAAGGCAGCATTTGGATGCCTGAGTCTGCAGTTGTGGTCTAGTTTCACTTCATGCATTTCCTTTCAGATTATAAAGTCAGAAAAAAACTCACATCTCAACACAGAGAGGCCACATCACATACTGGTCCAGGGGCAAACCTAAACCTTGCATTGGACTGCCAGGTTAATCCTCACTCGGCCGCTTTTCAGTAGTGTGACTCTGGACAGGTTAACTTAACCTCTATGTTCTTTCTCATGTATACAATGTGGAGTAAAAAGTGATAGGGTTGAAAATTAAATTAAAATAAAGAATTTGGAATATGGCCCAGTGCATCATAATGCAATTAATGTCATCCGTTATTATTAATCTGAATGTCATATAACATCAAATATAGTTTTAACATATAGTAGCACTTAGTAACTCTTACTAGTTTCCTCTACTCATAAAGATTCTTTATTTTATGGGTAAGACACTGTATCTTACAACAAATTTCAGTTATCACTCTGTTACTTTCCCTTCCTTCTTTGCCAGTTCTTTTCACTCTTTCATTTACAAATTTTTCTTAAATACCTCTATAGTTAGAAATCAGTGTCAATGTGAGTCTTCCTATGTCTTCTGACATGCATCTATGAGCAGGTGCCTTAAAAAAATCCTCAATCGCTGGTACAGTTTTAGAATCCCAAATACTGTATCTTCCCAGGTCTGCCGCAAAGAACCACTGCCACGTTACCAGAGAGCAGACACTTATGCTCTGGGTGTGTTTCTATTTTCTTGGGCACTACCCGCCTTAAGAAAATAATTCCCTAGCTGGTATCTTCTCTCTGTGGAAAGCCTTCAGACATATTTCAAAAGAAGTAGAGAACTTCTACCTGCCACTGAGCCCTCATAAGTAAAGCAAGTGCTTCAGGCTGGCAAGTTGGCTTGTAAAATACTTGGAGAGTAGAGTCCCAAATTCTGTGTTGCAATTTGAGAGCATCCATCAGGCTACTAATTCCTTAGTGTAATACTAATGAGGTGCTCCTGCCAGTAGAGCACTGGACTGATGTTTGGCACCTTTAACAGACATGGCAATCATATATGCACACAAGCAGTGAGTAAGGGCCTTCCCTACTACACGGCAATTTCCCTGGTGTCCTAGCAGGCCCTGGAGCAGATGCAGGGAGTGGCAGATAACATGAAGCCCCTGCTGCCCATCCGGCAGTGGTCAGGCACTCAGAAGACAGTATCTAAAGGGCATTACATCAACGCATCTTAGCCACCTTGTGTCTACTGCTAGGAATTGCTTGACTGGAAATGGAGATGGGACTTGAGTGCACTGGTACACTTTTCCAGAAACTGGATTCTAGCATTTCACTGGAAGTCCAGGCTCTTTTGGAATAGGAGGTGACACGGAACCTAGCAATCCAGGTTGCTTTCTCGGGGGCAACAGTTTGCAGTGTCATGTCAATGGAGTTCACATGCATGCGACAAAATCTGGTGACTGCCAGAGCATCTTTGGGTTCCAGGAGGACCAGGGCACATGTACCTTCCTCTCGCTTGTGACCATCATGCTGGACTCAGGCTGAGCTTTCCCAGCTCTTCCCAGCTAAGCTGCTGGGCATCATTATATGCTACGGAGGCTTCAGGGACATTCAGTCAAAGCGGGGCATAAGGACCTGCAGGGCAGCATCCTAAAAGAGACTTTCATAAGAAAGCCCTTACCATTTACCAGCTCACACTCTGAAACACCCCTATTCTCTACCCTATCTAACAGCCACATTTTTATTCGAAGACATTATAACCCCCCAAACCCAAGTGTAACTGACAGTCTCCATACCCAACTACTAAAATCCTACAACAGTTCAGCTAACAACACAGGTGGCACAAGAGTCTTTCAGGAATATGAGACCAGGCCCTTTGTTACTTCTTACCTCTGCCATCTTTGACTATCACTAAAAATGCAAACCACTAGGGTCACTTCTCTTCTGGAATCTCAACAATGTTGCATCTATATGTCTTCACTCCTAACGCAATCTTAACTTTCTTTTCCACAATGCATCCAGGACCCAGGATAATTTCCTGTCCTTGCCCAAGCTCTCCGACCATGCCCTGGTCTATGTAAAGCCTCACAGATCTGTTCAGGATCAAGCTTTCACCCCAACCCACATCCTGTTTACTTACTGTCTTTGATTTTAAGACAGGGTCTTGCCAATTCGCTAGGTTGCTCAGACTAGGCTCAAACTGGTGATCCTCCTGTCTCTTCCTCCCAGAGCCACCAGGCCTGAAACCCACTTTTATTATCATCCTCTCTTGGGCTACTCAAAGCCCCGCCCCACACCCACATTTCCCTTGTCTGTAAATAAGTTTACACTGTAGTATCAGAGGTAATGAAGGTCACCAAGCATGAACTCCTCCAACTTCCTGCCTTTGTCCACCTACAAACTGGCTTCCTTGTGCCACCCTTTCCCCTTGGTCCTCTATTTCAGGGAATGTGGATCCACACCTCCCTAGGTCAGCCCATTTGTGTAAGCTCTGCATCCCATTCTCTCCCTTCTCCTTCAGGGCTTCTCTACATTAACTCTCCCTTCTCTTTTCAAGATTTTTAAACTCTGCGCTAGCTCTTCTCACTCAAGACACAAAATCCCAGACACCAAAATCACCACTGGCCACTGCCCCCTCTGCCATTCCTTTGCCTAGTCAGGTTTCTGGGAAGGAAAATCCACACTCAGGGCCCTCAACTTCCTCCCTAATGTATAGTAATGACCCGGGTGAATTTATTTTTTCCTCCTCTGACACGCTTCTTTTGTGAAACTTTGCTCTCTCTTCGTTTATTGCTCTTTCCTGAGAAAGACACTTTCATATAACCTGAAATTTTTCCTTGTAGTAAATTTAGGACAATTAGGAGCAAGTATGCATGCTCACAGGGCCTAAATAACATGGCTTGCCCCTAGAAAACACTGAGGCTAGTCCCGAGGCTGGTTTCTCAGTCCAGAGCTCTATGAATCAATGGAACCTGTTACACATGAAGAATCAGTAACTGAAAACACTGAATTAGCATATTTATTTTGATACATAAATAATAACTGAGTATCAACTCTAAGATGAAATTAACTTGTTCTCTCGTATATATGCTACTTCCTACTTGTACTCTTATTTTTACTTTATTTGTATTTTTCTCCTTATTCCTTAATAATGAAATATTGCCTTCCATTGCCCCAACTTCTACAATGTGATACTATGTCAACTTTTTAAGGTTACAAAATTAGTCTTTTAAAAATTATTTCATCAACAGACTAAAAGATAATCAAAATGTGTAAGAATAATACTTTTAATCACTATTTTGTGATTCCATTCTTTTTACTTAATACAATTATAAAGAAGAATAAACATAGGACAATACCTTTGGAAAACACATGAAATAAAGTGTAAGTATTCATTTATAAATGTTAAGGATTTGCTTTTAATTCTTTGGAATGTGTCATTTTTTGCCTAATGGCTATGTTCAAACATCAATAAAGAAAAACCTCAGAGATGTAAATAAAACTGTGTCATCAACAACATTCTTGACATGTGCACTACAAAAAAAAAAACTGTATATAAAGAAGTCTAATTCACAACTTTTTTTGAAAAACTTAAGTGCTAACATTGCTGCTCTAACTCAAGGTTCTTCAACAGGCAGCTGCAGCCATACGGAGATGGTGGCTCCAGGCTTTAGTCCTGACTGGTAGCATTAAATCCCTTGTGTCCTTAAAAAATTCGCTTGATCCCTCTAGGGCATCCCTTATCTTTTTAAGACTGCAAAGCAGAGATATGGAGATAAGGATTTCAGAGTCTCTTTCATTCCTAAACATTTTATCATGTCTATTAGATGATAAGACAAAATTATAAAGATTCACTTATTCTTAAGAATGGGATTAAAATTTTACCTTTTTGAGCATATGGTCCATTTTTGTATGTTTGATAAGCTTACAAAATATCCTCAGCCATCACAGAGATCAAATTAAAATTTTACAACATTTAAATCTGCTATGGTCCTTGCCAGTCTTACCTTATCAATGTTTTCTATAAGGCATTTTCAAATGTGTTCAAGAGAAAATTATTAACAACAAAGAGCTACAGTAATCCTGTACATGCTTATCAATTTTTCTTAGATTTTGCAGTACGTTAGAGTCTAAAATTTTCTAAAATTCCCTTTCATAATTAAAATGAACTCTGCTTTTGGGAGACTTTTTTTAAAGTTATTTCTTCAAAGACATCAGATGCCACTCTGGAGAAGGTGTCTAATAAACATATGAACCATTTCCTACTGAGGAATACCACTGTGCTCTAGTGAACTACAAAGATCAAGTTGTCTATAAGCATTTAATTTCCTCCCAAAGAACAAGTCTGAGAATTTAAAAATATAAAATTTCTTACCAATAAGCACCTCTGAATAACACAATAATCATAGCAAAGCCTTTACCTGCACAAACAAGGCGATGATGGCAATGCCATGTGGCTTCCCCACGGCCTCATCGATACTGCCAAACAGCGTGGAGTTCCAGTGAATCAGATGGAGCTAATGGGCAACAAACAACACGAAGATCACATGACTTAACACTCTGCTGTTAAGGAAAACAAAGTCATGTCTACACCTAATGGACATGGCTTCATATGCAACAAGGCAGTACCAAAAGACAGACTACTTCCTTAATGGAAGTTCTCCAGAGAAATTCCTTATTTCTGCAGGGTGGGGGGGAGCAATGAATCACTGACCCCCAGGTTCAGTTGTTGCAGAGGACCCACAGATTTCACACAGATTCAGCTGTTGTTCCTCAACTGCCGTTCCCTTTGGATTGCAATGGAACAATACCCCACGTCTGGACACAAACCCTAGAACTCATCCAAAATAGTAGTTCCTGGCAAAACCAAATACTGCATCACCTATTTTCCCGGCCAGAAATACATAAAGCCAGTTTCAAAGCCTGGTAAATTATTTCAACTCTCTAAGAATATCAAGAGATAGCATACTATTAATATTTTAAAATGCTGCCATTTTTAAAGCCATGGGAAAATACTGAATGCTGATGTAAATCTCTAAAAGAAGGCTATTTCCTGCACCAGAGATAAAATTTTATCTGTGAAAAATGACAAACAATGCTCAGAGGAGTCCCTCACTTCTAGCCTCATAAAGCTTGGCAGCTTTCAAGTTTATCTAGAATATGCACTTGCTCTTTTATCCCTGATAAACACTCCCAAGCTCAGACGCCTTGTTAAAAATCAAATGGATGCTAAAGTTCCTAGGATGACAGTACCTAGATCAAACTTTCTGCCTAGAATACATTTTAATTACTACAAATTTTAATCAAATTATAAGTATAACCTTAAAACATCACCCCATTAAAAATTAGTTTCTAGTATGGAAGAACACCTAAAATGCAATGACTGTGTATTTCAGAATGTATACTAAAATTTTGCAGTTATAATGCAGATTGTCAAAATATTCGAGTTTTCCTCTGCTGAATCTATCCAAGCAGAATTAGAGATTATAAAACTGACCACTAGAGGGAGGTGTTAAAATTAAGAATAGAAACAGTAGCTAGGAAAAGAATACCTATTTTTTAATACAAAGGAACTACAGATTCAGTAACATATTAATTACATACAACCTGAGTGAGCACATTTTTCCTCCCTCTTAACTTTTCACTCCTCTTCCCCCCGCCCCTACTCTCTGTGTTGCTTCCCTTCCCAGCAGTCTATCACCTCTCTTCTTGTTCCGATCTCTCTTTTTACACATGTATTTATGGCAATTTCATATGACAGGCACCAAGAAATTCTTACTCTTTTGTGCCTGGTCCATTTCACTGAGCATTATTGGCTCAGGTGACCCCATTTTCTCTTTTCCATGAAACACTCACATAGATTATAATCACCCAGTAAATGTTACCTGCCTGGCACCAACTTTAAGAAAACAATGTTCTATAACCTCTCAGCTAATAGTAACCACTTAAGCTCTTCCTCTCACTGGTCACAACAGCATATAAGCCCTTGAAACAGAGGTAAAAACTGGCCACTTTTGGTTAAATCAACATAGAAGGTTGAGGCCTATTGTTGACTTTTTATTGAACAAATTACAAAACTCACGGAAAATTTTCTTATCATAGCAATACTATGCAGCATTTTTTCAAAAATAAAACATTCACAAACAAAAACGATGGCTTTTTTACCACTCAGCATTACTATTTTGGTCCTGCTCTTCAGAAACTGTTTCATAGAATTTTTGTGCTTTAAAAACCTAAGGGCCTTACTCCTTCGGAGAGCATGCTATACATGGTGACATGTGCATGTTTCAACAAGTACAGTGTGGAAAGAAGGGAAGAAGCCAGGCCTTTACACCGGAGACACGTGGCACACACCACATAACCAAGGTCCGTATCAGGAGGAACGATAAGTCATGGTGATAGCAAATGTCCTTGACATGTGATAAAAAAAATGGCACCTCACCTGTTTTCCTTGTAACAATACATAACCACAATCTACACACCTCGATTAAGGTCATTCTACAAAATGACTGACCGAAGACTCCTCAAAACTGTCCAGGTCTTCAAGAACAAGGAAAGTCTGAAAAACCATCACAGACAAGAAATCTCTAGGGAGACAGGGGCACTCATTGTAATAGAGTGCCATGAATTAATTTGTGAAACGGAGATGAGGATATTAGTTAAAAATTAAAGTTACCAGAGTTAAATACAGATCTAATAATGTATCAATATTGGCCCATTAATTGTAACAAATGTACTGTGATAATTCAACTTGTTAAGAGGGAAAACTGAGTATGAGGTACACAGTAATTTTCAGTACCATCTTCATAATTTTTCTGCAAATGTAAAACTGCTCTAAAAATAACAGTTAACTTTAGGAAAAGAAAAGGAAAAATTAAAAAGAATGCTGGCACTTAAGCCAACCCAAGCTAAAAAGAATGACAGAAGGTCTGTATGACCCCCCACGTCTAGCACAGTAACTCAAAACAAAAGCAGCAAGAGAACCTCTACCGCCTAACGCTGGTACCATCTGGATCCCTGACTGTTGCTTGAGACTTCGCAGCTCCCGCAGGAGAGAATCCCCCTTGGTCACCAACCAGCCCGCTTTATGATGACGCTCTGCCTGGAGCAGAAGCATTCTCTCCTGAAATCACATTCTCTCACTCTAAAGCCATAAAACAATCAAAGAGCCCCTTTTCCACACCTCCAGAAAACGGTTAATTCAAGTACCAAGGAAATTTCCAACACATTCTGGAAACTGACTAGCCTGTCAGCTGTCACCCAGTAGCAACCCAGACAGCTGATCCACAGGCACACGCATTCTGTGTCTCTGCGACCTTCAGCTTTAGCTCGCTCTGCTCCCCAAGCCCTTTATACTCCATCTGCATTAGAATTTGGGGCTACCAAAGCAATGTTCCACAAATTGGGCAAATTAAATGACAAAAAAAAAAAAACCCCTATTTCTTCACAGTTCCAAAAGCTAGAAACCTTAGCTCAAGTTGCTGGTAAGACTAGTCTCATCAGAGGCCCCCTCCCTGCTTGGCAGGCTCCTGGCAACCTCCTCTGTGTGTCTGCCCATGTCCCCTTCTATCTGTGCCCTACACTTCTCCCCCTGGAAGGGATCCTGTTGTAATGAATTAGGGCCCACTCAGATGAACCTTTTTCAACCCAGTTACCTCTATAAAGACAAGGCCAAAGGCTTCAACATATGAATTTGTGGAACACATAATTCGGTTCACACGTAATTTTAGATTTATTTTTGTGGTGCTGGGGATTGACCCCAGAGGCTTGCGTACACTAGGCACATGCTTCACCACTGAGCAATACCCCAGCCCCATGATTCCGTTCAAAACACGTCTATCTCACCTCTAGGGATCCAGCCTGACCTGGCTACAGCCACCAGAATTCCAATTACCGTGACTGCCTCTGAGTAACCCTGAACTGCTTCCTCCACACACTTTTCAAGTATAGCATAAAATAGACGCCCAGAGTCCTTCCCAGGACCTGGACCCTCACGCACCTCCACAGACCCACTCAGAGACCATCCCAGGCCTACATCTATCCAGCGCCACACCAAACACTCCCAGAGTCCTTCCTAGGACCCAGATGCTCCCTAAAAAACAAGCTGACCAAGTTTCCTAAATTTTTTCTTCTCTACATCTTTGTATATTCTCTTTTTTCCTTTTTTCCTTCTTCTTTTTCTCCTCCTGTTGTTTATATCTCTTTTCCTCTCCTTTCTACCTCCTTCTGTCTCTTTATCTGATGATTCCTGAATCCCTTACCTTTTGATTAACTAAGCATCGTATCATAAATATTTCTACAGATCTGGAAACAGCACTCTCTCCACTTTGTTCACGATTATGCTTGACTTACCTGAATCTTGCTTACAGTGCTTTTGTCTATCTGTTGCTCTCTGAGGGGGCAAGGAGCACTGACAGATCCCTCGCTATCATGCAAATACTCCTCTGCTATCTGCTATATAGCTAAAGCTATCTTCTAATCATCATCTGCTTTTCCCCTATTCCAATTTCCCTTATGGTCAGAACTGTTGAGAATCAATGATTTACAACTATATAGACACACCATTTGAGACTTATTATATGTATACTATTTAGCTAGTAATAAATTAGTAACATACCTGCACATATCAATATCAATAATATAGTGGCACCATTAACAAATTCTTTTAATAGACTACCAAGGAATGTATATAGAAATGACCATTAGTAGTTTAGATAATAATTAGAAGGCTAAGAGGGGAGAGGGTGTACATATAAATATTTCACTGACATAAGTATACAGCTAGTAGGAGACCAGTGTAAATGTAAACATAAGTATATCTCACATTACTAGAAACGGTGTAGTGGCTGAACTTATTAAGAGTGGGTAATCTATAGGAGCTGGGGTTAGCCTAGACAAGCAATAAAAGCTCTATTTTATTGTCTAGGTTACATTACTGATATTAATAGCACATTTTAGTAAATCAATTTTAGGTTTAGTTAGATATATAGTGAGAGTATATTGCACCTATTAATGTGGGAAGAATGGCTATAGTGTTAATTTAACTACTAGGATATGCCAGTGACTTGTTAATACTGAATAGTATTGTAAATGTAAACCTTTATTCAAACTGTGGATGTTAACATTGCTAAAGATATTTTCATATCCAAAATATACTAATAAATATTCTGGCTATGGACCATACATAGTTCATACACCAAGGAGTGGAGGAGATTAGGGTCTCAACAAAAGACTGGACATCGAGAATACCTTCAAAATTAATAGCTAAATAAATTGAAAACAGTTATGAATTCTAAATAAATATTCTATAAATGTAATTCTATAAACTCTAATTCTAACTCCAAATAATAATTAAAGCAAACCTAACAAATGTATCTCTAGAACAGAGAGAGCCCATCAAAAATACCTGGGCTTCAACCCACGGCAACAGAACTGTGGATAAACAAGGAATTAAATCACTGACAAAATGGCCTATTATTCCAGAAACTGATACCAGGGATCTTAAAATAGCAGAACCAACAAATATCAAAGGCAATAAAGATGATAATATTTATTGTAACACAGGACATAAAAGAGATGTACACAGAGCTCAAAGCAAACATATAAGGAGTAACAACAACCCTTGATAAGAATTTTGAGGAATATTTAGAAGAAACAAATAAATAATAAAGGCAGTTCAAAAATTAGGGAATAATTCAGCTGACATAGAAACAATGAATGCTTAACTCCAAGAAATGAAAAACTCAAAGGAAAAAATTAAGTAACCAACGTGAACACTCTGAGGAGAGATTATCATATCTTAAAGTTGATAATCTGGAACATATAATCAATGAGGAATGTAAAACAAAATACTGTATTACTTAGACAAACAGAACTCTAAACAACTTAGACCAAAAAGAACACCCTCGCGACACACCAAAATTAAAATCCTACAGACCCAACACAAAGACAGAATACTAAAAGCTGTAAGAGAAAATCAGCAGGCGACTTTCAAAGGCAGGCTCATCAGGATAACTTCAGCTTTCTCAACAGAAACCCTAAAGGCCAGGAGATCATGCAGCAGTATTATCCAAGTGCTAAGAGAGCATGTAAACCCAGACAGTTATATTCAGCAATACTGTCCCACAAAAATACAGGGAGAGATGAAAATTTCCCAGGACAAAGAAAACCTACAGTAATTTACATCCACAAGACCAGCATTGCAGAAAATAGTTAAAGGAAACTTAGGCAGAGAAAGGGCAACCAGCCTAAAGACCTCAGAGAAAAGGAAACAACAGAAAGAGACGAATGAACATACAGTGGAGTGGCTCGAGCCAATAACATGGAAGCATCATAAAGTTGTCAGGACATAAGAAACATATCACAATAACCCTAAATATTAATGGTCTTAACTCATCTATCAAAAGACAAAGACTGATAGACTAGATCAAAAAACAAAAATCCACAACTTGCTGCTTACAAGAGACACCCTTTACCTACAAGGAAATATACAGACTGCAAATAAAAGGATACAATTTAGAATTTAATGCAACAGGACCTAAGAAACAATCCGGAATAACTATACTATTCCCAGACACATGAGACTTCAAACCAAAACAGATCAGGAAAGACAAAGATGGACACTACATACTGGTTGAGAGAAAAACACAACAGGAAGAAATCACAATCATTAATATATATATTCCCAACTCTGGAGCACCAGACTACATAAAACAAATATTATTAGACGTGAAAGAAGAGGTACGTCCTGATAGTAGAAGACCTTAATACTCCACTATCACAGATAAACAGGTCAACTAGACAGAAAATCCACAAAGAAATACTACAGTGAAACGACATGAAACACTTGGACTTAAAGGATATTTATAACATGTCTCACCCAAAATCAACAGACTACACTTTCTTCTCAGCAGCACATGGGACATTTCCTAAAATAGACCATATTATAGGCCATAAAACATCCTTAAGGGACAAAATAAAGTAAAGGAAGTAAAAAGGGATTGAAATAGTTCCTTGTTTACTCTCAGATTGTAGTGCAATAAAACTGGAAATCAACAGCAAAAAAAAAAAAAAGCAGAAAATACACAAGTACAAGGCGACTAAATAACTTACTACCGAACAAACGATAGGTCACAGAAGAAATCAAAAGAAATCAAAAACTTCCTAGAGTTAAATGATAAAGGAAGCATATCATACCAGAACTAATGGAACACAATGAACGCACTCTCAAGAGGGAAATTCATAGCCATTAATACACACATCAAAAGAAGGCAGAAATCTCAAACAAGCAATCTAATGATGCACCTCAAGGTTCCAGAGAAACAAGAATGATAGAAATCAAAAAATAGGAGAAAAGAAATTATAAAGACCAGATCAGAAATTAATGAAATTGAAACTAAAAAAATAACAAATCAAAAAGCTAGTTCTTTGAAATAATAAACAAGATTGATAAACATTTAGGCTAAATTAACAAAAAGAAGAAAAAAACACATATAATGCAATTAGAAATAAAAAGGGTGAAATAATGATAGTGCAGAAATTCAGAAAACTATAAGGAACTATTTCAAATGCTTATATTCCAACAAATTAGAGAACTGGGGAAAAAAATGGATGACTTTCTAGACACACTAAAAAATACAAAGTTGAACCAAGAAGACATAAAAATTCACACACACAGAAATCGAAGCAGCAATAAAAATCTCTACCCACAAAAAAATGTCCAGGACCAGATGGATTCACAGCAGTACTTTTCTAGTACTTCGGGGAAGAACGACCTCCAATGCTTCTCAAACTATTGCACGAAGTTAAAAGAGAAGGAATAATACCATACTCACTTCTGGAGGCTAGCGTCACTCTAGTGCCAAAAGCAGACAAAGGTTAACCAGGAAAGAAAACTATAGAACAATCTTCTTAATGAATATAGATGTAAAAATTCTCAATAAGATTCTGGCAAATAGCATCCAGCAAATAAACATAGACCATGATCAAGTGGGACACATAAATTTATCAATGTAATACACCATGTCAACAGAATCAAGAGCAAAAAATGCATGATCAACTTAATTGGTGCAGAAAAGCCCTTTGATAAAAATCCAACATCCATTCATGACAAAAAAAAAAAAACCTGAAGAAAATAGGTACATGGGGCCTTACTTCAAGCTAAGAGAAGCCATATATGCCAAACCTACTGCAAATATCATAGCAAATGGCGAGAAATTGAAACCATTCCCCTTTAAATCAGGACCATGACAAGGCTGTCCACTTTCACTACTCCTATTGAACATAGTCCCCAAAACCCCCACCACAGCAATCAAGCAAGAAAATGGGAAAAAAAGGGGGGGGGGGTGGATAACCATTGGAAAGGAGGATGTTAAACTATCCTATTTGCAGATGATATGATTATCCACACAGAAGACCCCAAAAACTTGAAACTCGTGGAAATAAAATCCAGACAAATTGTAGGCTACAAAAACAACACTAAAAAATCAATGGCAATCCTTTACACTAATATTAAATTTACTGAGAAAGAGCACAGAACAACAACTCCATTCCCAATAGCCCATCAAAATATTGACTACCTAGGAGTAAACCTAACCAAGAAAGTGAAAGATCTATACAAAGAAAAATGTATTACACTGAAGAGAGAAGCTGCAGAAGACATCAGAAAATGGAAAGACATCCCCTCTTCCTGGACAGGTAGAATATTACTCATATAGTCAAAAAGACTCCACTGCCCAAATTGATAAATTTAATACAATTCATATCAAAATACCAACAACTTTTTTCACATAACTTGAAAAAACAATCCTTAAATTCATATGAAATGAAAGAAGGCCTAAAACAGCCACAGCAATCCTGAGTAACAAGACAAAGGCAGGAGCATTACTATTGCAGATATCAAGTTATACTACAAAGCAATAGTTATAAAAACTACATTGTATTGGAACAAAAACAGACAGGTTGACCAGTGAAACAGAACTGAGGATGCAGAGAAAAGTTCAAATACCCTCAGCTACCAGATCTGTGAAGCCAAGAGCACACGTAGAAAAAGGATACCCTCTTCAAGAAACAATGCAAGGAAAACTGGACATCCACATGTGGAAGAATGAACCTAAACACACACCGGTCACCTTGCACCAAAATTCAATCAAAGTGATCAAAGACCTAGACATTAAACTGAAACACTGAACCTTGCAGAAGAGAAATTAGGCAAAAATCTACAAGATATAGATGTAGGCAAGGACTTTCTTAACAAGATACACAAAGCAAGAATAGTAGCCCCAGAATTATAAAACGGGACTACTTCAAATTAAAAATTTTCTGTACAGCAAAGGAAATTATCAACAGAGTAAAAAGAGAACTGACATAATGGGGAAAAATACTTTCCAGATAGGAGGCTCAAAACTGTAACAAGGAACTGAGCAAAAATAAGCCACTCAAAATCAAAGATCCAATTGAAAAATGGGCAAGGGAAATGAACAGGCAGTTCTCAGACGGAAGAACTTCAAACGGCAGAGATGCAGAAAAGAAATACATGTAAACCCATGTTCATAGCAGCCCAGATAATAACTAAAATGTGGAAGACACCAAACTACCCATCAACAGAGCAACGGACACACAAATTGTGGTATTTGTACACATTGGAATACTACTCATCTATGAAGACAGATAAGTTTGAGGCTTTTGTAGGTAAACAGATGCAACTTGACACCACCATGCTCAGTGAAGTGAGTCAGGTGAAGAAGGGTAAATATTGAATGATTTCTCTAATATGAGAAACCCACAGTACAGTCATTTCACAGAACTAAGTGGGGGAATAATGAGAATTGGTGGAGAGGGAGAAGGTCAATAAGGAAAAGGGAAAGGATCTGTGATTTTTGCCACATGTATGTGCACAAAATACTCGAGATTAATGTAATCATGATGTATCACTAATATACATAGCAATAAAATGGGGAAAAGAATACCATAAAATGAAGTAAAATAATAAAATAACAGAAATATTAGAGAGGTATGTGGAGCTTTATAAGTAAACTCTGGTATAATAAGCATGTGTCTGAAGACTTTTATATTAGCTTAAGATAATTCAGTTACACACCAGCTTGGATGACGTGACTTTTGTTCTGACCACTATCTAAAACCCCTCTCTCTGACCCTAGTCATGGGATCCACCAGTCCTGCTGTTACTCTTACTCATTCTGCCTACAAGTCTCCAATCTGCATCTGTCTCTTTCTTTAGTCTCTAGGCACCTTCCACCAATAGCAGTTGAGTTCTATTCATGAATTTCCCAGAACATCACACTCTCCTATCTCCCAACCATACAAAATTTGAATGGATCTCAAAAGGTGTTCAAATTTGTTTCTGTTCTCCAATAACCACTTCTTTCGTCTTTAATTTTTAGTCGGTTTTTCCTTCTGTTAGTGTTGCTTCTGTTCCACAAAGCAAAGTTATAGAGACACGTAAGTTACCAACTCCACTGTTGAACTAAGTCTGCAGGCAGATAGGTCTGGCAATGACACAAGATGAAGGTGTACAGGTAATGGGGTCAGACTGCAGTTTTAAATTTTGTCCTAACTTTACTTAGGAAAACACTAAAGCAATATATGACTGCAATGAGTATGATTACCTGTGCTAGAATCACTCAAAATTCCCCGTAACAACCTTTTTCCTTCAAAAGGCTTTTGACAACATGGGAGATGGACTGGAGGCTAGAATACAGATGAGGCTGCAGCCTTAGAGACTCCAGGAGACACATTTTGATAGGGGTAGGTTACGTGTCTAGGCTATGGAACTCTGCTGTTTGGTCCAACATCAGTCTTGATGTTGCTATGAAGATGGCTTTAATTATGATTAACAGATCAATAAACAGACTTTGAATAAAGCTAATATGATTAGCTCCATAATGAAAGTGAGACTTATTTGGTCAACTGAAGACTTTAAGAGAAGAGACTGAAGTCCCTTGAAGGAGAAAAAAAATAAAAACAATCTGTCCCCAGAGTACAAGATAAAAATTCTACCACAGTTTCCAGTATTCAAACTCAAACTGAGAAACTGACTCTTGCATAAATTCCCATTCTTCAGCCTGCCTTACGGATTTTGGACTTGTCAGGATCCACAATCACATAAACTAGCACCTCAATTTATATCACAGTCTTTCCCTGCTTTCTTTCTCCCTTTTCCTCTTTCCATCTCCCTTTCCTCTTCCCTGTTTTTCTGGGAGATACCTGACTAAAATAGGTTCTGTAAACCAAAGAGTGTGGAGACCAATAGCAAAGACTAACACTAATGAGAATAAGAGAAAGAGTCCTAATAATTAACTGTCACAATTTGGGATTTAGACCTCTCAGCCTGAAAAGGAGAGCAGAGAAACAAACAATTCTCTGATGATAAGAAATATTATAAGAATATATTAGAACTTCTACGGATATTTATTTTTGTTCAGTGCCTTTCAAGTCAATTTTTATGTTTCATGTAATACATAACATGGTAGTCCACACTTATCAATGATTTCACTTTCCATAGTTTACCCTGAAGTCAAAATATTAAGTGGATAATTCCAGAAATGCAAAATTACTAAATTTTAAATAACTTTTGCCACAATACATTCTGTTATAACTGTTTTATTTTATTAGCTGTTGCTGTAAATCTCTTCCTGTGCTGAATTTATAAAGTTAATCCCAAGTGTGTATATATACAAAAAATATAAAGCACATATAGGACTTAGGACTATCTGTGGCTTTAGGTACCTATTAGAAGTCTTGGAAAGTCTCTTCCCCCTTGACAAAGGGCCACGACCATGTACACAGTAACACACAAGCATAATTTATCTAAAGCATATACACATATCAATGATTAGTTACACAAAGACCCTTGGAGTCAAACCTGTTGGAATCAGAAAGCATAAAATACAAAAATGATGGTGTGGAAAACAGTGACGTAACCCACCGAGAGCAAGAAGGTAACAAAGTCTCCCCGGTTGCCTTATAGACTGGATTCTGAGAGGGCCGAGTTGATGGCTACTATCTTCACAAGACTAGCTTCAAAGTGACAGTGCAGATAGTCTCTGGAGCATTACTAGTACAAGTAACACAATCTAAGAGATCAATCTTCCTTAGAGGGAATGGGATGTCACAGAAAACCTCTGAGCCAAAAATCACAGGTCTGAGATTTCTGTTTAAGTTCCAAAACTCTTTAGCATGTGAACATCAGAAGTGACTGACTCCTCTAAGCATCAGTCCGTAACACAAGGAGAGCCATATCTTCCAAGCTCAGCTAGCCCTGCCTTCTCTGTCTTCCCACAGCGCTCTCTTGAGTTCTATAGCCCTGCCATGTTTTGCTACCACTAACTCAGCAAAGGCGGCAAGCGGAGAAGTGAAGCCCGAGGATGGACAGTCATCACGAGTACACCTGCTGCTGCCTTACCATTAGTACCTTGGAAATGTTAATCTTAACATACTTAACTCAAAGCAATAGATAAATTTGTCCAAAGTTATGAAAATGGGACAAGCCATAACATTAGAATCCTTTATATGTCACTGAAAAAAATAAGTTTGAAGATTTCATGGCAGCTTAACAGAAAGCTATCTTCAAGATAAATGAGGTTTATTATTAACATAAATAACATGGCAGCATTAAAGTACAAAACAATGAATCAGGAAGAATGGTGAAAGCAGTAAAAACTGAAACAGCAATTATGACTTACAATGTCTTTCCCCAGTCCCATGCACTCACACAAGTTTGTGAAGTCTCCTACCTGCTTAATGACAGTTCCTTTCAGATGTCTGCCTGTCACCTCAAGCTAAGTATTTCTAGAACTGACATCAATTCTCTTCAAAGGTGACCTCCTGCTGACGCTTAACAGGATCCTCATCTTGAGACCAATGCAACCCTTTACCTCAAACTCTTCAAAGAGTTTCCTGCATCCTAGCCACGTACACAACAAGGCATAAAAAATCTCTCTTGATCCCAGTTTTAACATTTCTTTGTTTAAAAAATTCCTAAGTTGTTTTATTTCCTATCTGTATCAGGCTTAGATTTCATTAACTCCATCCTTCCCCATCCTAACAAGAACGGCCTGATTGCCCACAAAAGCCTCCCCATTCAGTTTACGTTCTACTCATCTGGAATACCTTTCCACACATGTCCCAACACCTGCGCAACTCCTACTTATTCTTCTGGGCCTCGACATCCAAAGGAAAGACAGGCAGACTAGAAATGGAGAGTAGAGATGAGCATTGAGGGAAAGAGGTGTGCTGGGCAATGGTAAATGAAGATAGAAATGGTGAGTTTGAGCCAATAAATACAAAGAAAAGGAATAAGAGAAAAGAACTTCAAAATACTCCAGAATGCTCTTAAAAATAATGAGAAGACCTTCTAGCCCACGGGTGCCCAACCTTTCAGCCTGCCTGGGCCACAATAAGTGAAGAATTGTCTTCAGCTTCATATAAAATACGTGACACAGTTAAAGCAGTCAAACTATCCTGCCCAACTCAATGTTTCAAAGGAAGTTTACAAATTTCTGTTGGGTCAAATTTGAAGCTGTCCTATGTAGTATGTAGCCTGTGGGCCCCAGGTTAGACAAGCCAAGCAGAAAATGTTAGAAAGTATGGTTACTGACCATGCAAAGGGACAACAGCAACAAAGCTACAACAGCTGCAGAGGAGCAAAGGAAAACGACAACAGACAAAGATGGCACCTGTCATTTTCAGATTACAGAGAGAAGGCAGTTTTAAGGCAACAAAAGGCCCTGAGCCAGAGCATGAGGACACTGGGATTAAAGTGGGTAAGGCCACTCATCCTAGAAAGTGGTGGGACCATCAGAAACTCGGAATTCGAATGTAGGTAAAGTGAGTGTTAAATAACTTTTTAAAAAATATTTAGCATGATTGAGTTTTAAGCAAAGTTTATCCTTGACTTTTAATATTCTTTCCTTCTACTGACTAACCTATCCAAAGCAAAACTTGAAAGAATCACAGGATGCTATAAATTCTGGTAAATCTTGAACATTTCAGGCAACCTATGAATCCAGATGTAACTGGAACTGAAAACCATTCTTCTCTCCATTTGAAATCAGTAAGAACTTTCCTCTGACTTAAGTCACCAAATAGCAAAGATTCACAAAGAAAGGGGAGTCATCAAGCCCACATCCTTGTTTGTGCAATCTGATACTGCTTAATTATTTTATTTATCCCAAAAAAATCCAAATAGGAAGAGTATTAGCTGGTATCCAAGAGACTTTGGATCTCAAAAGCCAAGTATGTCACAAGCTCCACCATGTCCAAAAATCTGAATTTTGAGTTATGGTGGCAATTAGGTACCTATAGGTTAACTTAACTTTTTGATGCCTCATTACTTGATAAAATAATGAAGGCAAATTACAGAGACCAACAAAGGCAGGGGATTCAGAGGGGTAGCTGTGGACTATGTTACTGGGAGGTAGGGCCTGGCTGGAAGGGGTATATGCTGGGGGTGTGGCTCTAAAAGATTGTGTCGACAGTGGGGGTTCAAGATGGCGGATAAGTAACAGTGCTGCACAATGTCTCCTCGTCGACTCAAATTTAGTTAGAAAAAGCATGTTTGGAGTAGCTAGGAAACAGAGGAGTATCCCCAAAAACTGAAAGGCAGCCAGCGGGAGGCCAGAAATTCCGAAGGATCGTCGAAAGCAGAGAAAAAATATCCCCGCAGCCCAGGAAGCTGCCGCAGCCTGCTGCAAATGGATGGAGCCACAGGCCGCTGAGAACTGCAGAAAGCTCACGGAGACCTGAACATCTGATGGAGCTGGGAGAGGATGAAGCACTAAACAATGGAGAGGAGGCTGCAGGCAGGTCAGAAATCCTGAAGTCACATCTGAAGAGCAGGAAAGAAGCAGCCGACTTGGCACAGCCCCGAGCTGCCAGGGTCCACAGACCACAGAAGGAGGAAGGTCTGGAGGCCAGAACCTCAGCCCGAGGTACACGCGGATCCAGATAAATGAGAAGTGTCAGCAGCTGGCAGCCCCAGCCTCTGAAAAAACAACCCGCGGGTGTGTGTACTACAAACGTACGTGCGCTCCCACCAGAATAGGCCCTGGGATCCCAGATCAGAAACAGTGCTCAGCAGCCATGGCAGGCAGTGATGTCAGCAGGAGCAATTAAAGCAGGAATTAAAACAGCCAGCACAAGAGCTACACCAACACATAGCTAAGCAAAAAGCAAGCCTTGAAAAGCAACTAGAGAAACCAAAGAAGAAATAGACCAAAAGATAATAAAGGCAATACAAGAAATTAGAGAAGAACACAACAGAGACATAGAAAAATTGAATGCAGATATTCAGAAAGTGAAAAACACACAGGAAATAATAAGCAACCACTTTAAACAACTTCAGAGTAGTATGTCAGACCTAGAAAATAAAGTGACTGAGCTGCAACATACAGGCCATGAAGAACACAAAGTAAATAAAGATAGCGAATCATTACAACGGCTGATAGATGATCCAAGGAGAAACAACCTCAGAACTACGGGAATCCAGGAGAAGACTGAGGACAAAACAAAAGGCTCAAAGGACATGTTTAATGAAATAATGGAAGAAAATTTCCCAAATCTAAGAAAAGAAATGAACATGGAACTATTGCTGTCATATATAACAACAAACAACATTGATCAGAAGAGATCCTCATCACGACACATCATAACCAAAATACTAGAAACCCAACTCAAAGGGAAAATACTAAAAGCAGTAAGAGAAAAACAGACGGTGACCTACAAAGGTAAGCCCGTCAGGATAACTGAAGACTTCTCAATCCAGACTCTAAAAGCAAGGAGATCATGGAGCAATGTCATCCAAGCACTGAAAGAACATAAATGTCTACAAAGACTGCTATATCTAGCAAAATTATCTTTTAATTTAAAGGGATAAATTAAAGCTTTCCATGACAGAGAAAGCTTAAAGTAATTTGCAGCCACTGAGCCAGTATTGCAGAGAATACTTAAAGGAAACTTAGAAAGTAAAAGGGAGGCCAGCAACACCAATGACCCCAGAGGAAAAGCGACAACAGCTAGAGGAGAATGAGCTGAGAAAAAACTAGGTTAGTAATCAGTGAAATATGAGTAAATAAGATATGAAAGTTAAAAAATTCTGAAATAACTAAATTTGCCTTCATATCTGTCACTTTAAGTATATTTATGTGGTATAGATTTAAGTTCATTTAATGTAGCAATGTGATACAGTTTTAACTTTGTTTTATTGTAGCAATTCGCTTATTAGGTCACTGATGAAAATTTATCCTAAGGAAACAGACTGATGTAAAGATAACCCTGTGAATGTACAAGTATGCACCTTCCAATATTCAACTAAGGCATTTGAAATTTAATGTTTTTTCTTCTTTCCCAAATTTACTAGTCTTTTGAACTACATTCTTGTAGTTACTTTCTAATGGGAACTGGTGGGTAAGGTCAGGTTTAACAATAACAACAAAGATACAGCAAAATATAGAAAAAAAAAACCTTTTCATAAATATCCCAGTAAAGGGATCAGTTGGATTCAGAGAAGAGGTATCAAGATTTAACTACTGCGAACCCATCAGAGGAATAGGAAGCTGAGTTAGTGTGGTGACTTAAGTGAAATGACTTAGGTGCAGAAGATTAATATGTTAAACACTGTATGGTTTCTCTGACCTGGAAAATGCAGAACACAGACATTCTTTGGAACCATATGAAGTGATAGCCAGAGTCGGGGGGAAGGGATATGGAAGGGGTAGGAGGGTAGAAAATGGGAAGGGATTGTAAAGTTGATATGATATATAGGTGTACGAAACACCCAAATTCATTGTAAATACTATGTATTACATTTGTATATTAATAAAAAATATGGGGGGGGGGGGGAATAAAAAAAAAAGACTGTGTCAACTTGTTGAGATTGGAGGGTGCCCAGGGCAAAGTTTTCATGCATGTGTTCTCGACCTGTGGGCCAGGATGTAAGCGAGGGGCACCTACCCTCAGTGTGGGGTGCCCAAACAGGATATGCCACAGACGCTTGTGCCACACTTAGACTTCCCAGCCTTCAGAACCATGAGCTACATGACCTTTCTTTGTTAATTATTTTGCTTCAACAATAGAAAACCGACTAAGACAATCACCAATATCCACTTTAAAAAGAAAGAAACGGAGGCACAGATGGTCAGGTAACTTTCCTAGGGCTACAGAGCAAACACCTAAGAGAGTCAGGACTTAGATACAGGGAGTGTAGTTCTAACCCCACTATGCCACCTTAATCCAAAGCAGGAACCAAGCGGATCACACAGGGTGGACGTTCACACAGATAAGTGGCAAAGTTCTCTGAGGAGACAAGAAAAACCAGGAGAAAGAACGAAGAGTATGCAATCCAAGAAAGACCTGTGATCCAGGTAGGCTGTGCCAGACACCCACAATTACAGGATGCCTGGAATGAGTGCAGGCTCTTGTTACAAGCTCCCGTGAAAGCTTTTTGAGTCTCAGCCATACAGGTGATCAAATTATCCATCATGAGACCATTGGAAGGACAAAAACTATTCTCTGAAAAGCTCTGACCTACAGAGAACAAGCATGTGCTGGCTAGAACCAAGTTAGAGGAGAGAGAGGAAGGAAACAACAATAGAAAGGGAGGGTGATACTACTGCAAAGCCCAGTCATTGAAAACAAAGGTGTGCTTACTTCATTTGTGTTTTTTCTTATAATGCTGTCTGAACTCAATTATTTATTTTCCTAAATTTTAAAGAAAATTAAAATGCTCTCCATTATAGAATGCCGGGTCACCTCCATCAAAGTCACAACTTCAAATGCCTTCAGGGCACAGAGACTGGGAGAGCTATGGAAACTGGAGGAATGGAGCCCTTCTTCCAGGTATGGCCAATCAAAATTTACTAAACACCATGCCAGCAGGAGCCATCTTTAAACTCAGCCCCAAAGCTCAAAGTTAGGCTTATTGATATTCTGACATCAAAATCACTCACTTCTCAGAGAAAATAAAACCATGAGAAAGATCTGGGTCTGTTTCCTGCCACAGCCTCCTGGCGTCCCCTCCTCTCAATCTCCTGCCCTTGCTCTGCTCCCTCTGTCACTGCCCACTTAAGGATGTTTAACCCATCAGACTTTTCCTCCTCTGAGCTTCTGACTTGATGCTTCCCTCTATAAGCTCCTTCTAACCAGTAACTCAGCAACAGATTTTCTTCCCTTAAAAAGTAAACAAACAAACCCCATCAGCCTCACTCCCCCCACACTATTTTTTCCTCCTAGCTGACTTTTTGAACATTTGCCCATGCTTCCCATCACCACCTCTCACTGCCCTCTCCTCCTGAACCCATCGCCATCATCTCTGACCTCCATCACTTTAGTATATCTTCCCCCATGTCACCAGGGACCTTCCTTCTGCAAAGGCACACAGTGCTGGCCCTGCACAGTTGCCTGCTCTGTAGCATCTGCCACCAACCCCCAACCTGTGCTTCTCGCACCATCCCTTCCCGTGGGCTCCATGACTTCCATTCCCTGGTCTCCCTTTGCTCCATGTTAGGTTCTTCTCTTGGTCCTTTCTCTAACTGTCCTCAAACAGTGGGCCTGTCCAGATTCCATCCTCCAACCTCCTCTCTTCCTCACTGAGCATATTCTTGTTGGGTGATCTTTACCTACTCCAGTGAACTTCAGTGGTCACCAAGATGTCCATGATTCCAATATCAACCACCACCTTTAACAAACACATCTGCCTGAGGCCAGATCCCTTTACTTAACTGCCTAGTGAAAGAGAGCCAGTGGGATATTTTTAAGTTATCATTGCAGAGCTGAGGTCCCTCCCTTCTTGCTGCCTCTTTGATTCCCAGCTCCTATGATGAAAACTAAACCAAAGAATGTTTCCATCACATCTTCTCTTCCAAACAAAAGATGATTGTCATTTTTACCTCCATAAAAACCTCCCAAATTCCTCCACTTGGCTTATTCCCCTCACTAATTTCTTAGTCTAGATTTCCATAATCTAGACTTACTGCCAAGTCTCTCAAGCAGTCTTCATGCTGCTAAAGGTGACATCTCAAATTGATTTTCTGTCTTGCACATACACTGTGCAGGTCTACTCATGAGAAACTCCTACAAGCCTTTAAGGAACAGCTTAAATTCCTACACATGCAAGGAACAACAATAACAAAAAAAAAGTCTTTCTATAGTCTTTAAGGGTAACAAGTTTGGTTTATTTTTATATTTCAGGTATGCTGAATATAACAGTTAATAAAAGCTCTCTTTAGTAATAAGAATGCATATAAAGCAATTTTAACAGGATTTTTAAAATCCAACACTATTTCATTTCTTTGTGAAATACCACTGTCATTTATTAATGCATGTCATACAATGTCTAAAACCAGATTTCAGGAATAATATTTTAAAGCAATTACAATTTATAATAAAATACATTTATCTAAAAATTAATTCTCACTAAACCCGAAATGGTACTTATCTTTTAACAGAGAATGCTCTGGGGATTTCAATTTTTGAACTACAATTGTCCAGCAAAAATCAGTACAATTTTTCTACAAATGTAAGACGTGATAAATTACAGAGGAAAGAAAATGGTACTTGGTCTGAGTCTCAGCCTTTCCTAAGTAACTTTGTGAAAATTAATGACTCTTGACCTAATTATTCAATTGAAAAACAGATATAAGAATATATAGATTCAAGGGACTAAATGAGATATAGCATGTGGCGGGCACATAAATGGTCTGCATAAACCTGAATACTTTTCCCCTCATTCATGGGACTGCAGTAAAATAGCTCTGCATTGACCTCATGGCATGATATAATGCAAGAGATACAAAATATTTCAGCAATAAAAACCCCTGTATCTTCAAAATAATATCAGAAAAATGAATTTTAATAGACTGAATAGATAAATGTATAAACAACAACATATATAATTATGCCAAAAACATTTCTCTGGAATAGAAGCATTTCTTTTCTCACATGAAACTGAGGAAGGCTGCCCTAAACTGAAAGACAAAAGGCTCTGCAAAATCTACACTTAGGTTTTTCCCACGAAGTACTTCCTTATTTATATAAGTTTTGCAATTTACTTTAAAATCATAATAAACTGTTCCAACTCACTTCTTGCTCAACACAGTGCCACAAAGAACCATTCTTTAGAAAACTCACCATAAACCACATCACAGGTCCTCACAGTGCCTGGATCTTAGGGAACACTCTCCTCCAACTGCAGCACTACAGGCAATCCAACGCTAATTGAAGTGCTTTAAAAGATATTCTAGGAAACAGATCTTTAACCCACTGTGAACATAAACAAAGAATCCCACTTTTTATTGATGCTCTAAAAGCTAAGTATCACTCTTCCTGACTACAGTGGAATTCATACCAAAAGAGAGTGAGTTCAAAAATAAAGGCCAACTAGGAACAGAAAAGGCATCAGTGGGTATGAACCAAAAAAGGCACAATAATCCAGACAGAAAAGTTTATCTAGGTTTATGTGGCACCTCATTTCAATGTCATACAGCTCATGCTGACATGGTAATAAAATATTTCTAAAACAGAAACATTGCATCTTGTATATAATTCAAAATGAATTGATGAAAGTACTTGGAATATTCAGGGCAGATACCACAGCATCACTCAGAAGGGTTCTGAACCTGTGCCTATGCCTGGTCCCCTGCATCAAGTCTGGATGGAGTCCAGGCTTCCCTCTACTTCTCATGCCCCTGGTCTACATGAGCACAGAGTTGTCAAACTAGTACATACTCTGTGCTAGTCAAGGCCTTCATCATCTTAGCCATCCAATCTTTCTCATAAAATCTATGTAAATGTAAATAACGAAGACAAAAGTTATAGTCCTCTGCCCTGTAATAATGTGTCAGTCAACAATGGATGACGTGTGTGACTATGGTCCCCTAAAACTACATCCAATATGGCAGGAAAGTTCCCATCACCTAGTGACATTGTAGCCATAGCATCGTAATTAATTCCTCAAGTGTTTGTGATGACACTGGTAGAAATGAAATCACGGTGCTACCAATCATATAAGCACAGTGCAAGCAATTCTGTATAGTACATGCTTGATAACAAATGGCTGTGACTAACTTATGCATCTACCATACTATTATTTCAGAGTATTCTTCTATCTATACATTTTTAATTTAATGTAAAACAATGTGATGTGTTACACCTGCAGCAGCTTCACACATCTCATGTTTATCATGTCTCTTGACTTCTGGAAGAGGCTGGGGCCAGTGGTGCACCAGTCATCTAGGCCTTTGTGAAGGTACTCTATGATTATCCCACAGTAGAAGAATGACCAGCCAATGCATTTCTCACAATGTGTCCCTCTCATAAGCACTGCATAAAGAAAACTGTTTTCTAAAGCAAATTACTACAGGCTATATGTTTGTCTTAGATCAAAAAATTGAAGTTGATATAGTTTCATATGTACATATATTTATTGAGATGGGCCCATCGAAAAGCAAAATGGTCCTTTCTACAACTGTGTAACTCAGAAGATAATTCTGCTAAAATTGTAATAGAGCCATACACTTAGTTTCTCTTTGCTTTCATAAAATGCAGCATTAGATTTTTTAAATATGCTGTTATCCTTTTAACAAGAACAAAAGCATAATCAAAAAACAAACATTGCTTCTGTGGGAAGATGGAAGCCACTGTACAGTGACCATTTCATGACACACTTTCAACATGGCATGGTGACAAAGGCAAATATATCTAAAGGCAGATATATTCAACTGATAATGACAAGCTAAGCAAAATATGACATTAGAAAAATGCAAATGAAAACAAAAATAATTACTATAGAAGAGACGTATGTGCACAAAATGTTCAAGATCAATGTAAACCTTAAATTTTGCATTTATACATATCAATAAAATGGGGGAAAAACACTGAGTAGGCGCAACATTTCATAACTCCAAAAAAGTAAAAATATTCAACTATCCAAAAGATTTTGCTACCCCCAAAAAATAAAGGTATTCAACTATCCAAAAACTAAAGTTCAGGTACTTTTCAAAATAATTCCGAAGAGACCCCTAAAGAAGTAGAAAGTCGCTTTTGCAGCTGCACATCCAATTGATTTGAGTAGATGTTCCCTCTTTCCGCAAACATGGCAGACTCCTACCCACTGCACACTCCCCACGTCTGTTCTCCATGCGAGCAGAACGGCATTTATTTATCAGGAGGCTGTTTGCTTACAGAATGCTAAACCCCCTCCGATGGCCCCAAGAGTGAATCCTGAAAACCTAAGACATTCCAGCCTAATTATATTCCTTGAAGTGAGTGTTCCAGAAACCTGTAAATACAGAAATTATCACCAAAAATATAGTAATCCTAGCACTCCAAGAGGCTGAGGCAGGAGGAGCACAGTTTGAAGCCCAGGCAACACAGTGACTTTGGAAGACCCTGTCTCAATATCGAAATTAAAAAGTATGCAAATATACTAAAGCCATTTTCTTGCATACTTTAAAAAGGTGAATTAAAGTCCCTCCTTTTGCAATATTGA
Organism: Ctenodactylus gundi; assembly: GCA_004027205.1. Lineage (NCBI taxonomy): Eukaryota > Metazoa > Chordata > Mammalia > Rodentia > Ctenodactylidae > Ctenodactylus > Ctenodactylus gundi. The sequence continues at coordinate 324,208 of PVKB01001623.1, forward strand.
TCCATTAATTTGTCAGGCCCTGATCCTCAGCGGTGATGCAACACCCTGCCATCACCAGTGAACAAATCAAACAGGAAAAGCCAAAATGTTGAAACAGCTTAGCATAAAAACAGAAAGAAATTGGCCCTTGGATATAGGGCCGAGCAGCTTAATTAGAAATGCCCATACATGCCTTCTGGGACTTCCTGAAACATTTCTTATTATTTTCCAGTTGTGTTTTCCATTACTTACCTGAAGCCAATACATCTCTACAAGAGATGTAAACTGCTGATCAGAAGCACCCCATAATGTCTTTATCTTTACATCAAACATTTTTGTTGGCAGAGCATAAATAAACTCATACCTTCTTTCCTGTAATCTAACTGTGGACCTCTGACAGATAAAATATAGTATTTACTGAAAGTAAATTTGTACCTGAAGGTTAATAAGAAGATGGAGCTTTTTTATCTAAAACCTTTCTACAAAATTTTCTAAAAGTCATTTTCCATGTCACCATTTTATATCTAAAAATTTTTAAAAAGAATATAAAACAATCATCAGGGATATAAGGTCATTAAGATCATTTTAAGAGTCTAAGTCTAATACCAAATCTCATACTTACATAGATATTTCCTAATAATCAAGTGTCCGGATTTGGTAGTAGTAGTTTTTTTTTTTTTATTAGAAGTAGCTTAATTAATTTCAAGAGTGGACTTGTTTCTGATATGAATGAGGACCACATATTCTACTATGATAGCTACAAAATTCATAAGAAGACTAAGGGCATACAATACCTATTACCTTGGATCATGAACACAATTTTCCCTTGGTAAAGTACTGCATGCTAGGCTCAAGCAGGAACGTGACAGCCCTGTGATACCACTATGAACTGGTAACAGTGTATGAAAATAAAACTGACTGTTACCTACAACATTGGATAAAAAAAAAAATGATGTGGGTTCTTCCAGTAATGCTCTTACCTACAGCTGAATTTAAATAGACAAGTAATTGTTAGCTGGTACAGTGAACCCTGCTCTCTGAGCTCTCTTCTGAGTTAGAGATCTGCAGTTCCTTCCACAGAATGAATGCCAACTGCCAAATTCCAAACATTTTTAAATATACAGCACAATTTTCCATAAAACAATTCCTCTTTCTGACGTTAAGAACTCAAAAGATTCTTCCTGTCACCAACCTTCAAATCTTAGTCAAAGTTCCTCTTGTCCCCTGGCTGCCAAACATACTACCACACCCTTCAGTGAGCTGAAAAGTTTTCTCTCTCCATACAAATTCCTTTTTTTTTAAGTTAAGGCAATCTTTCTTTAAAGTCATCTGAGCAATCAGACCCAGTTCTCAGCAATCATTTCCTAAAGTGAATCACCTCTTCTGATCAAAGAGGTTGACTATATTTCACTAGAAAGAAAGTCTTACAAGAAAAGTATTTTTTACTTTTTTTCATCTATGTGTTCCTGGTACCTAAAACTACCTAGAGTCAACATAGAAGGTGCTCATTAAATAGTAATGAATGGATAGAAAATGTGCTACTGTAAAATAGTGAACAGTAACATCCCATGGATCTTGGTCAGACACCAAAGACACATCACACATCTGACCACAGTACAGCTTCTCTGCAGAAACCTGACACTCAAGTCTACATTTGTTGTTCTCAACTTAACATTTCTAAATTTGTCCAGCTATTTGCTTTCTAGGTCCCTATTGTCCAACTAGAACAGTCTCCTACAAAACCGCTCTATTTGTACATTTCAATACAATGCACATATATACCTACATTACTATATACACATATATAGTTACACTTCTCTGCCATTAAACTATTATAAAGGCTAATAAGAAAATCAAAGACATGGGACACAGAACTCTAAGCAAATTCATGAGTGTTAAGTTTGTCTCACTGGTTATACTGTTGGGGATCACTGTTGCAGTTGTGTTAAAAGCATGCACAGCAGCTTTGACCAGGAGTGAGATGTACCCATTGTTCTTTGTTTAATAATATCGCAAACCTTGAGCATGGGCTATTATGTCCCATATGATCTACTGTGTAGAATCTTCTATGTAAAAACATAATTACGTTGTGACCTTGTCCTTGTAATTTCAGACTGAGATCCACAGCCTCATTTTAGTAAATAAAATTGTTATGCTTAATCCTTGCCTTGAACTGTCGCTATGAATGCAAGAATACATCTGCAAGATTGTGCATTATGAGAAAGTTCACTTACTGCTATTCTTACACAAGCTGATATAGTAATTATCCATGAATAAAAGAATTGGGTCTCTCTCTCTCTCTCTCTCTCTCTCTCTCTCTCTCTCTCTCTCTCTCTCTCTGTCTGTCTGTTCTGGAACAGAAAGTCCCCTGATCTCCCCAACCTTAATTTTTTTATGTCTCATTTGATTGCTGTGCGGCCCCTTTTACAAGACCTGTGAAACTCCCCACCAATACTAGGTTATTATACGACATCAGAACAAAAACTCAAAGCCACTGATGGGCCATTAGGCTATCTGGGGAAAACCTTTCCAGACAGAGGAGTTAGGAAGGGCAGAGTTCTCAAGAGCAGAAAAAGAGCATTTCTGTCCTTTTTGCATCCTCAGCACCCAACACTATGCCTAGAACTTTCCCATCCTTTCTTTCATCCACTTGTTTATTTTTATTTAAAGCCAACGATAAGCCATCAACAGAAATTACATTGGAAATCAAATCAAACTTTCAAGTATGAAAACCCCTACAATTTACCTCTGTTTAATGACGTAAAAGTCTCAACCAATCTCAGCTTCAAACTGTTTGACCTTGGCAACTTGCCTACAGTTAATTCTCTTTCCCTTCTTGTGTTCCCATGTCATTTAACAATACACAGTGCTCTCAATCTCCACAGTCAAAAATCTCAATTTATACATGTCATTAAGTATGTGCTTACTGCATAGCATTCTTAGCACTTTGTCAGTCCAATTTTAGCCCTATCTTTTCCCAGCCCCTCCAAAATAAAGACTGAATGAGTTATATATCATATGCAAAGTTATATACTCTTCCCCCCTCTCTGCCTCCCTCAGGACTCCATACTCATTCAGTAATAGACATGACTTAAATACTTCTAAAATCAGACCCCAAAAACAAAGGACAATTCTTCCAAAAAGGGTTTAAATTTAACTGGAATAAGAAGCAAAGTTGGGGGCTTGAGGAAGGGTACAGAGGTTAAGGCACTTGCCTAGCAAGTGCAAAACCTCAAGCCCAGTTCTGCAGCACTATTTAATGCCAGGCATGATGGCACACGCCTGTAATCCCAGCATGTACACTAACAGATAGAGACCTCTATGTTGAAAATATTGCAGGCAATGAAAAACCATGACAAAGAAAGAAATTCTAGCCAAATCCATCACCAGTAAGCTGCAGCAATTCTAGAGAGGATGGTTATCAAGACAAAGCTCCTCAAAAAACATTACCAGCTAATGGAGACTCTGCTACAAATTGCCTAGGAAACCTGAGCAAAAATACGTATTACCCTGTGAAGATCAATAAATAAGCAACACGAGTCAAAAGAGGGAAATGGAAATTCCAAACCTGATTCCTCATCAGCTACAGAACGTGAACTCTAGTAGTCCATAAAAATTAGAATCTGTTGATCTTTAGTTTAATTCACCCCTCTGTTGGACAGAAATAGATTCACACTGTTCCAATTAAGACTTCTCACTTGCTCACAGGGAATTGGCTTCTTTAAGAGAAAGAGCTATGAGAGAGATAGCTCAGCGGGGCTCAGCTGAGAGAGGTTAAGGGCCACCTCAAGAAGCGTGGCTTTTCTTCCACTATGAGCCATGCAGTTGCTGTACAAGGAGCCCTTTAATACAATCGAGCTCTGTCTCAGGGAGAAAACAGCAAGAGCAGGAACACATTAAACAAAGCAAGTCAGGGCTGAGAAGTTAATTAGGAACATAGCCCACTGATAAAAATCTGCAATATTTGTTCTCAGTAACAAGGTGGATAAGTAATATTTGTTTTTAAAATATTTCCAGTGCTGTACAACCCAAATTTGGAAGAGAATTAGTGATTCAGGCCCTTGACCAAAGTCACAGTTGCCAAAAAGGGAATCAGCCATAAAGTACTCTTAGTTATTATCCATGGTTCAAACAATAATTAGCCCAGGCAGAGATGGTAAACTGGGCCAAAAAACCTCCTAGTAATTAGAATAAAAAATCAAAAAATTAAAATTAAACCCTAATATGATTCAAAAAAACCTCCGAACATTCCACCCCACTCTGAACTCTTTTTAGAAAATGAAAAATTGTGTGACTACCTTATGTATAACAGAACAAGCAAGAAGATATGTGCATGGTCCCAGATGGTTAAGATGAACCAATCTGCAATAAAAGGAAACAAGATTTCTTTTGCTGATCCCCAGATGTGACCATCCTCTTGCTAGCGTCTAGTGCCATAGAGCTTTAAAGGGTAAGTGGCAGAATTATGAGGAGTCAGACTTATTAACAGGAAATGCCTCTTCTCTATTCCCACTTTCTATAATGAGGGATTTTCCTAAGTAAAGCTGACCTTCCACTCCATTCCTTCAATTAACTCCTCTCTCTTTTTCTTCTATTTTTAACTTTTGAGACCTACTCTTATGGAGCATACTAAGGAACCCTACCTGCACCAGGCCTGTTGTGTCTGTGCAACTACTGCCTGCAACCACACAAGCCTATCTGCCAAAAGCCAGGCAGAGCCTTTCCTCTCTCATGCCGACCTAATGCTGGTCACTCTGCTCTCTATCTGAGAATTCTAATAATGCCTCATTTCCTCATTTGCTCAGAACCCAGACTAGGGAGCAGGGATCTCTGCAGCAGGTCTGCTCAGAGACGTCATCAAAGTATAACTTCCAAGAACTATTCATGAGCAATACACTTAGTCTGGTGCCAGATAACTTGCTTCCACTGAGTAAGTTTTATCCAGAAGTTTACGTGGCTCATTGAGCTGGATTTAGACAATTTACTGTCCTCTGGGCCCTCAAGTGAAGATATTGATGCATTAAAAAGTCATTTTCCAGGCCTTGGGGAAAAAGTCTTTCTTCTATAGTTAATATTTATATCTGAAACATCTATTTCCCTAATTACACCACTCACATTCAATACACCTAATTATCTTCTTAAAATGATTTGTGTGACAGAAAGTACTTCAAGCCAATATGATAGCACACACCTGTAATCCTAATGGCTCAGAAGGCTGAGGCAGGAGAATCACAAGTACAAGGCCAATCTGGGAAGCTAAGAGAAAGCCTATCTTTAAAAAAAAAAATTAAAGGCATAGAGATGTAGCTCAGTGCAAAAGACCTGAGTTCAAGTCCCAGTACAAAAAAGAAAGAAGGAGGAGAAAAAGGAAACAAGTCACATGCACAGCATTTGGTCTCCTCCACTGTAAAAAACTTCAAGTTGTCTACTGCTGTCACTGATGTCTCCTCAGCACTTAGGGTAGCCATTCATGGCATACCTTCTACTGGATGGATGGATGGATGGATGGACAGACGGATGGACAGATGGATGGGCAAAATGTTAGCAATGTATGAGTTTAGAGGTGATCATCAGCTATGAACTATTAAATCAGAATTTATTTTACTTTCTAAAGGAATAGTAAAAGGACCTCTACCTTAATGTATAAGGTAATGTACTGCACTCACTTGTGACTTTTAATTTTACTTTTTCTATAAACTTGCCTTATAAAGTGAGCTATCATATAAATACTTCCTTCAAATTTTATTTTCTAAGACAACCTTTTCTGTAGCTTTGAACAATGACAGAAATTACCTATTAAGATAAATACTTCAAATACTAAATCAAAGGTAGCTTCAAAGTGACTATGCAAAGGCCACGCTGTCCCTCCACACCTCTCTATCTGAGCAGGAATGGCTGCTTGTCCCATGATGTGGTAAAAGAACATTTCTGTTTGCTCAGTATCATAATTTATTTTCTATTCAATAAATTTTTATGTTTCTGTACAAAATATATTTTAATAAAAGAAAAATAAACATGATGAATCAAGGCAGTAGCTATGCTTCATGGAATAAAAATGCAAGAGTTCATTAGAATCCAAGAAACATGAAATTTGTTTCTTTTTTCTTTTCCAGGATACAAGAGGGTGTTTCTGTAATTATGACCCCGAAAGAGGCCATAGCACGAAGTTCTAATTCCTTCGTCTGTTTATTCATGAAGTCCAGTGTGCTCTCCCTGAAGAAAATTCCAGGGCACCAAATAAGAATAATCATCACAGTTATTCTATTTAGAGGCAAGATGTTCCTTTTTCTGGTGAAAACAATAAATAAGCCCAAAGAAGCTAAACACTAACTAGCAAATCCATTTGCTTCAGCGTCTGTCTTTAAAAATGGCAACTTTTCTTTATTCCCTCACTGCAACCTGACTCCAAAGGTCAGCTACAGAGAGGATTAAAATCTCAAACTAGGGTAGAATTTTCTAGTAAGAATTGCTTTGGAAAGTGAGAAAAAATGCTCCCCTTGGAGTACAAGTTGATAAACAGGCTATTTTCTGAGGGGGTGTAACTGAGCTAATGGCCTCATCTCCAGACCTGAGTGAGAACCTGTATAAAGTGAACACAAATTGATGATCCACAGAGGTCCCTTCAATTCTCAGGGAGCAGCAAGAGCCTCTCTTCCAGCAACAACACTCGGATTTGCCTTCGCGAAGCTATTCTCATGGCTCCACAGCCACACCACTATCCTCCTACGGCAGGCCAAGCCACCCCCTCTCCATCTGTTGGTGCCCTTTGCGTCAGACCAGCCCTTCAAAAGGGCAGGGAAGGAAGACCTTTGTGCTGTCAATGGCCACCAAACCATCAGCAGAAGGAGCACTAGTAGACAGTAACTCCTCTCTAAAGGAAATATTTAATGAAGCAGCACACATTCTTCTTCATCCAGATCATACACTGTAGTTTCCTGTAAGCTGTTTGTGATACTTGACTTTCTGGACAATCAGATTTCTCCTGTGGTGGTCAGGCATTTGGACGACGTGATCACAAGAGTTCCTTTTAAATCTAAAATTCCTTAATTATATATTTTAATGTTCAATTTGCATATGCTGTCTCATAAATCCTCCCATTACATTTCCTTGGAAAGTCAATGCACGAATCTCTTTTAAAACAGATTCCCAAACTTGAAGCCCTAATTGAGATGTCCCTGGAAATAAAATAACTTGAGAAGATTATAATTTCACTATCAACAGGAAAAGTCTTCCTGGTATCCCTCAAAGAAGTATAATAAGTGAATAACTGTGTCCTTCTCAGGTAAACAGGCAAATGACTTGAGAGGCAGGAACCCTAAAGACAATGCTGTTTTTATCAAGAGAACACTTCACAGTAGACACTTCTATATAAGAAAATATAGAGGATTTATGGAACCAGGTATACTTTTAGGGGAAATGCTGAGGAGTCAGGGGCAATGGAAAATTTAGAATTGATATGTAGTCAGCCAAGCCAGGTGGTAAAGGCCTTTAATTCCAGTACTGTGATAATCTAAGGAGGATCACAAGCTCAAGCCCAGCCTGAGAAACTAAAGGAGATCTTGTCTAAAGTTTAGTCTCTTTACAATTAAAAGATTCTGCCATCCACAGTGAACTTTTTTTTCTACACCTAATGCACTGAACTTCCTTATAACAGTTGGTGTGTGACTCCTTTATCACTGAGCCCTTTCAAAGTACACAGAACACTAACAGCTCTTTAAATACAATATAAATAAACATAAGGTTTTGCTCTACAAAGCTGTACAACTCCCTCTTTAGTGACAGATTTAGACTCAGAGAGCAAGCGATCATTGCTATTGATAAACTCTGCTAGGCGGTGGGCTGGACCAGTGCCAATTCCTAACAAACTGTCATACATCAGTAGTAAAATGAGAAAAACAGAAATAATGTGTTAAGTTTTTAAGAAGATCGTCCTATTCAATTTACAGGTCTGTCATTTATTTTGAGACCTTATCCTTCCAGGATCTGGCTATTAAAGATCCTCTCTTATAAAATGATGAGGACAGTAGAGGGGAGGATGCTCTTACTCAAGAAAATTTAAACTTACCTATTCTGCTGATCTCCCCCTCACTATTTTTTATTTTACTGATCCAACATAAAATCTAAACACCTAGAAAGTGCCCTCCCTAGAATAATGTGAAGAGCTCTTCAAGTGTGAAGACTGGTCATAATCTACCAAGAATTACATAGACCACAGGATCAGGCTACTTAGAAATAGCAGAGAAATAATGGTATCTGCAGACAAATTTCAGAAATAACATATATAGCTTATAAGTAGGATATGAACCTATGACGCAAAATACCCAAAAGCCCCAGGTACACAATAAAATTAATGTGAGTGGAGTAAGTAATTCCAGTAGAATGGTCGATGCACTCAAGTATTAGCCAAATGGCCACACGTGCGGCACTGACGTTGAATGTCACAAGCTAAGATTTCTAATGATGTTCAAAGAAAATTAGCAGCTTTCACAGCCACCAGAACAAACATCTAAGAGTCAGTATTTTGATGATCTCAAACTTTTCCTTAATCACTAGATTTCAATTCACGTTAATGGCTGATTACTACACATTAAGTAAAATAATTCCAGCTGGTGAGTATGATTCAGACACTTGTAAGAATACATTTAATGTATGCATATCTAATATGCTTTTAAGATATAGAATAGAAACTATTATTATTATTTCTCTTTTGTGAAAGCATTACCATTTAGACACAAACCTGGAATATGCACATAAGATTTCAGGTTTACAGGACGAATGCCTAGTAAGAAGTGTCTTGTGGCTGTGGAAACATGAGTGTGTGCATGCGTGCATGCTTGAGTGCATGTGTGTGAAAACTCACAATCATGAGAAGGAAAAACATAAATGGCATGCCTAACCCATTCTGTTTAGAGAAAGAACTGCAGTTAAAACTGTCAGAAGCTACAAATTATCTTAACTTTTGAGGGGTTGCTGTTGACTCCTAGCAACATAAAAATAATTGTAGTAAATAATTTTATTATAATTATATTATAATTATAGTAATAATTTTTAAAAATCAAGGCGAGAGAGGTGGATGGATTTCTGTGCAGTTATTCCTATGTGCTACAAGTCATTGGCATGGCAAAATGTTTATTTATGATGTCTACTGGAGATGCTAAATTTTAAAAGGAACTAGGAGCATAATCTATGACTTTGACATTAAACTAGGCTCTGTGGTGCAGGCCTGTAATACCAGTACACTTGGCGGCTAGGGCAGAATGATCATAAATTCAAGCAGAGCCCGGCAATGCAGTGACTTAGCAAGACCTTGTCTCAAAATAGAAAATTAAAAAATGGGTTGGGTATATAGCTCAATGCAAAGGCCCTGGGCTCAATCTTCAATACAAAAAAAAAAAAAAAAAAAAATCTTAACACATAAATACAGTATTACTGTGTTTTCAAAAAGAGCAAAAATAATTTAAGAAGCTACTCAAAAAGGTAATTGGTCCCCTCATTATTCAATATTTAATGGGCCAAAATGTTGTTTAAGGTGATCCTTCGCAGCTTTGTAGGACAAAAAAAAAAAAAAGTTATCTAAGCATTTCTTTTGCCAATTCATTACTTTTTCTAGAATATTCTTCCCCAACAAAGTCCCCTTCTGCATGTCACCATACCAGAAGGGCCCTCTCAGCCTCAAAACCCAGGTCAGCATTTGCAGCCTCTATTTTTTTAAAAAAGCCTCGCTGCCATGATCTCCCTCTAATTCTACATACCATGGCATTTATGCATTGAACGGGCTAAAGCCCCAACCAACCATCATATTACTGACATGAGTATTTTCTCTGGGATTTGTATCAAGGATAATCTGGCATAAGAACAAATATTAACATTACTCATCATCTATTTTTTAAAAATTATAGTCAGTGATTTTATTATTCTAAATAGAAATATTTCTCCAGAAACAGCCTCATTTCCAGAATTTAATCTTCACTCTAAACAACCCATTACCTGTGCTTAATGGTCCAGAGCAATTTAAACATCACCAAGTAGCCAGACTAGTCAGAACATTTGGTCCGGAAATTCTAGTAACACAGCGAAGAGTACAAATCACTGAGTCTCCTAAACTAATTAAACTTTCTCAAAGCTATAAAATGTGTCATGAACAAAGCCACAAAGTTTCCATCCAGAAGTTCTTCCCTACAATCTTCCAAAACACATGGTCACTAGAATCTGCCTGTGATGTGAGGACTGACTTGGACAAAAAGGTGAAACGGCTTGTCCTGCCACATCTTCGTGCAACCCCCTCCAGGGGGTACAACAGCTCTGGACAGTTTTACTGTTTGTTCTCGATCCTCTATGGTGGATTTCTGTGTGAACTTTCCCTTCTCAGATTTTCAGGACACAGGGAGTAGCCAGGGGTGGCACAGAATTATTTTAAGGCAATGAAAACGGCCGAATGGACAAAACCCTGCTCTCTAAAAGCGGGTATGTGAAGACATTCTCGGTGAAGGCCTTTAGAAGGTGTCTTCTCGGACTGGCTGCGTAGCTCAGCAATTAGAGCCCGTGCCCAAGCAGCACAAGGCCCCAAATGCAATCTCCCAGCACCATATACTATCTGGGCATGGGGGCACAGGCCTGTAACCCCAGCACTCAGCACTTCAGAGGCTGAAGCAGGAAGACTGTCATGACTTTGAGGCCAATTTGGACTACACAGTGAGTTCAGGACCAGCCTGAACTATACAGCAAGACTGTGTCTCCAAAAAAAGCTGTCATTTCTCACTGTCTTCATACTTCTAACACATATGCTCTTCAACAGACCATATTTTAAATTTAAAATATTTTCCTTCCTTTGTTCCTCATTTACTTATTTGTTTATTTATTTTTTGCAAGGGGGGACTTAGCACTGAGCTACATCTCAGCCCATTTTTTTAGTTTTGATTTTGAGATAGAGGTCTCAATAAGTCATGAAGCTGCCCAAGCTGGGCTCAAACTCACGATTTACATGCCTCAGCCTCTCAGAGTACTGGGATTACTGGCCTGTGCTATGAAACCATGCCCACCTCTTCCATTCTTAAAATATTTCACATTTCAATTTTAAAGACTTTTCTCCACCCTTAGTAATTGGGATTAAACCCACGACACTCTACTGCTCAGCTACACGAGCCCTTTCTGTTCATTTAAATCTTGAGACTGTCTCACTAAGTTGGCTGAGGAGGGTTAAAACTTGCAATCTTTCTACCTCAGCCTCCCAAGCAGCTAGGCTTATGGACATATACTACCATGCAAGATTCAAAGTCATTTTTTCTTTAATACAGTCCTCTGTGATCTCCAATTCCTGAGTCACGGACCTCTACGGTTTCCAATTCCTAAGTCACAGAACTGGTACTGATCCACAGTCCGTTACAAATTAGGCTGCACAATAAGCAAGAAAAGTTTCATCTGTATTTCTAGCCACTCCCCCTCACTCACATTATCTGCTAAGCCCTGCCTCCTCTCAGGTCAGGGTGGCATTATCGTGGGAACAAGCTCATAGCTCTCACTGATCCTGCATTATAGGGATTTTTATAATCATCTCACTATACAACACAAAGTAATAATAATAGAAATAAAGTGCATAACTAACTGAAGTGCTCAAATCCTCTAAAAGCACCAGCCCCTTTTCTGCCCCCAGTCCATAGAAAAATCGTTCCATGAAACCAGTCCCTGGTACCAAAAAGGCTGGAGATTACCATTTTAACAGAATGGATATCCTGAAATTTCAAAGAGATTAAACACACACACACACACACACACACACACACACACGAATATACATAAAGTAATGTTGTAAAACACTTCAGTTTAATCCTTTAAAGTATACATATCATTTACACAAAAGCATACAGTTGTGATTTTCAATCACTGAAGTGATACTAGACATGGTATCTAGTATATTTAAGCATTTACACACTTAGAAATGACTGAGAAAAAATCCAGCATTCTGGCAACCTCTAAAATATACTCTTTTCTTTTTAAATGTTAGATCATTTTTAATCTGTCATGTCTACTAGGCATTGAAAACAGAAAATCTACTACTGGTTGTCTATATGGTGCTGCACAAAGATAAAATCTTGGGCTAAAGTAGTTAAAAATTAAGCCCTTAGAAATGGATCAGATCATCCAGAAAGGAAGGAAGGAAGCCATGATCAGAGATGGATGGGAGGGTGAGAGGGAGCAAGGTTTACAAAGGCTTACACACCCCTGAAGGGCTACACCTTGCGGAGAACTAAGGTTCTTCATAAAAGGAATTGCACATAAGGCCTGGACCTACAAGGACATCCCCACAACTTCACTAGCATGAATTATTTGTCTGTAATGCGCCTAGCAGAGAACTAAACTATAGGAATCCACAGGAGAATCAGAAGGAAACCGTCCTCAGGACATCTCAGGATGCAAGACAGACAATGAACATGAGTGAACATGGTATGTGCCAATCTATGCATCAGCATGGGAACAACCTATCAAGAACACTGGGAGGACAAAGAAGGAGAAATGAGCTCTGCCTGGGAAAGGAACTCAGAAAGTCCCAGAGCAGAAAGAAGTCTTCAAGTGGACACTGAAGAAAAAGAAGGCAGTAACCAAGGGGGTGAGTGGGGAGGGTAAGCTTCAGACAAAAAATAATAATATATCACTGCCTGCATTTCCCCCATATAGACTAGAGTGAACAAAACCAATCTAATAATTTTAAGTGAACTAAATTAGACTTCCAGTTATTTTTATTTCAAGCTCCTACCCTACTCAGCATCTATAAAAGTAACCCACTGCATCTGCAGAACCAGCAGGATGTTCAAACAGCACTAATACCAGGATGAAACTTACGAGACGAGATCAGCACTATAGCCAACTACTCACCTACATGCTCCAAGTAAAGGAGATGGGAGCCTTCATTTGCTGCCCTAAGATACATTTCACTAAGTACTTTTGAATCTCAGCATAAATTGTTAAAATTGAAAAGCTATACACTTACTTTTAAACTCAACTGTTTTCAATAAGCCATTGAAAACTTCATAGAACAACAAGACTTTTATGAGATGATCACTATTCTTACCTCCATAGGAAAAGCTTTAAAATTAACTGTGTGCTCAGAACCACGCTGGTTTTCTCGTCCCCAGTGAAATCTAACTTCGTACAGCTCAAATTCATGCCCCTGAGGCAAGGGTCCTCCAGACAGAACTGGAAAAAAAATAAATTTGAATTATCACATGAATTTATTAGCATAGCATTATAAACACTACCAGGGTTTTTTTTATTATAATCTGTTTAATTCTTAACCTAAAAGCTCTCATGACCTCTAAAGATTAAGTGTATGAAGTCAAAAGGAGTAATATATTAAAATTGTAAAGTTCAAAATGTCTAAAAAGTTGGAAATTAAATGTATATTTTAGGGTTTTGTGAGCTCTCCATCCAAAAGTAATCAAGGAAAACAAATTTCTCCTTGAGACTTAAGCTTAGCACTGATCAGGACACAAGAGGATGGTCTGCATCTCAGCCTAAACCAAAACTCAGCTGTAGATCTATAAATATGATAAACCACATGTATTCATCATCCATTAGTACTAGTGGGCTTTCAAATTAGAGAGTAAGTACAAGCTAAAAACATTATCCAAGAAGAGAATTAGTATCAAGTTCGTTGACAACGAAATCCCACCTTAAAAATAAACACCCATTCAGTACCACATACAACTCAAGCAAAATAAAACTGTGATAAAACATTACCAAAATTTAAAATATTAGTGTCAGGCCTATGGGGCCCAATTTCTTATTTCTTATTTACAAATACATAGGACTTTGTCCCAGTGAAGGATGAAAAAAACAACAGCATAAGAATCTGTCTAAAAGCAATATCGCATAGTGTTTAAGTAAGCATTTCCTGATAGTGTATGCAAAAACTTGAAAGTCTGTTATCAAAAGAATCATCACTTTCAACACAAATACTGTTTAATCCTGGGTATTTTTCCTCTAGAAATTCCCACTGCTAAATATTTCAGCTAAGAATTTTAGGTAATTTTTAGTCAAAGAGCTAACAAACCTCACCCCATCACCAGTCGAGTCATGGGATGTTTAAACAGATTCCTGTTCATACTTGCATAGCCTTCGAGTAGGAAGCAACAGAGCTCAGCTCTCTCCCTTAAAAATAGTTTTGCATCCATCTTCCAACTCAATGGAAAAGATGCAGTGATATTTGGTTGGTTGGTTGGTTGGCTTTTATCTAATAACTTATCCCAAATACAATTGCAGGTTTCTTATTTCAAAATACAGGTAATACAGTTAGGATGTATAAATTTACAAGACAAAGAAAGAGGAAAAATAGAGAAATGTGGTTAACACAAGATAAAAGTCATGAACTCCTTGTTAAAAGTGTCTTACAAATTTGGCTCTTAGCTTTGAAGCAGCTCAAACAAAAAGAGAAAGTATCTGTAAGAAAAAGTAAATTTCATGTTTCATGTGGATAAGGCTGACAGGGGAGGGGAGGAGAGGGGAGACACTTGGCCACAAGGATGAGACAGGCTCACAGGACTCCAGTGCCGGTCCTCACTCTCAGTCTGATTCCGATCACACAACAAATCTGAAGGGTTAGTCCTGTTACCCTCATGGACAAAAGCGAAAGGTGAGCTGTGAAAGACTAAGTGTAACGCAGCCACATCAGCCAACCCAGGCCAAAGCCTGGGATTATGGTGTTCTAGAATTTCACTATCTGTAAGCATGAGCTACAATACATTGAATTCTCTAAGCCTAGATTTCCATACTACAGTTTCTGCTTTAAGAATTATATTTCATCCATTTTCCATGACAATAAAAATAATCAAAACACATGGATCAAGAAGGTTTACAGACACTCAGAACTGTGGTGCAGGCTCACACCATCTTCATCTTCAATAAACATCCATGTTGTGAATTTAAGGATGCATGCAATGTTTTGATTTCAAGCAGATGCCACGGTTTCTGACTAGCCTCATCACTCTCTCTGTTCCTAGAAATGTCTAAACTTGGTCTTAAGAAAAACCAGGAAGGAGACTGGGAGTCTACCCATGGCATATCCTACCCCTAAACCAGAAAGAAAGAAAGAGGAGAGTCTGCCAAGTCTCACAGGGCACCCCAGGCTGCACGATAAGAAGGACACAGCAGAGACCTCACCAGAACTTCAGGAGGAAATTTTTCTATATTTAAAGTGTTTGGATAACAATATGGCAAAGTGACCCCATTTGGTCTCTCAATTCTGGTCCACAACAAAAGGAAGACAAGATTTTTCTCAAAGGAGGCTAGCTCCACACTGCTGAGCAGAAAGAGGAAGAGCACGACATGAAGCACAGGTGAAATGGAAAAGAGAACCTACACATTCTCCTGAATCCCTTCATCCCTTACACTCAGTACACACACACTCTTAAAGGAACTGTTAAAGAGCAGTCCGTTAGTACTATCTTACGTCAACGGATGACACCAATCTTGACTGATTTCAGAAGATCAGAAGCCCATGCTACAAAAATATACATGCCTATATTTCAAACATCTTTAAAATTCAAGCAGCACAAATGCATATTTTTGTAGAGATTTCAACACCCAAAAGCTTAGTGCATTTGCAAATGTTTCTGGTCATCTACTACATTGCTCCAGGAACTACATGAAATATTTGGAATACATTGATTTTAACAAAACAGACAATATTCCTGACCTCATGGGTATTATATTGCTCGTGGTTGTAATGTGCACTTATCCATTTATCAAGACCAAATACTGCTGAGTGATATTTGGTCTATACTCAGGGGTCACCAACCCCCCAGCCTCAGGCTAGTACTGGTCTGTGGAAGGAATTGGCCATCAGAACAGAGAAGTAGTAAACAGGAGTAGGTGGTCTGAGAAGCTCTGCCTCTTGTCCTATTTGGTTCTAATACACTACTAATCTGACACGAGGCAGCTTCGCCTCTTGATGCCAACTGCTTACCATTTCAAAGCCATCCTCAAACCACCTACCGCATAGCAAGTACACCCTAGGCCCCTACACTACCCCCATACACCCCTTTCTTGGCTGCATATGACAGTCAAGCTCTCTAACCATTAAGTTATGCCCCAAGTCTGCATGTGAGATTTCTTAACAATTTATCTGAGCTTATCATATCTTTAAGCTTATAAAGAATAGATTTTTGAGCACTTGGATCCTTCAGGGGATATGTTAGAAGCTGTCCTAGTCACTTTCTTTAAACCAGTCTCTAGCGTCAAAAAGTGTCGGGACCAATGTTCCACATGACAAGTTTACTAGCCATGACGTCATTATTTTCAATAAAATTACAACAGAACAACAAATCTCAAATATTTTACATTTTATAAAATGAAGTAGACACCGACCAGAAAATAATTTTGTCCAGACTTTGTCCTCCAGTAGAGGTGACAGAGATGGCCTTTAGCTAGAAATCAGGCTCTAGCTACCTTACATTTCACTGCTAATGAATAATCCAAAATTAATCCACAATAAAATCGTGTGACTATACAAAGCCGAAAAAAAAATACTGACTTAAGAGTTTTATGAGGCACCAGGTAAAAGCTCTACCTGCTCATTCCCCAAAAACATTAGTGCTTAGGGACTAAAAATAAATTAAGCTATGCTTACTCATTTGGCAAATCTCCTTATGGCATTATTCTCCCTTTTTACAGCTTATACATTTCAGAAGGAAACCAATCTTACAAAAAAGGGCACACTTTTACTACATTAACAAATATCAAATTTTGTCCAGTAATGATACACAACAGGTTTACTGGCTGTGAGAACCTTGGCTTCAGTAAAATGACAATGAAGCAACATGGTAACCAGTGCTGATGCCATGATAAATTTCCTTGGAATAACAAACTTGTGAAAAGGGTATACGGTCAACGGATGTCACTGCCACTGCCTCCATTTTCTTAAATGTACGACTTTAACAGTTCCAGTCAGAAAAAGAGCTCCCGCAAGAAACACCTGCACAATCTGGTAATACCATAAAGACTATATATATATCCACTTACCCAAATCTAAGCTTCTATCATTCTTAGCTAAAAACAAATGTACCAGATAACACAAAGTCTATTGCTTATATCTGAGTTCCTAACACATTTTGAAAACAGCCTAATTCCTGGCCTCATGTTGACTAGTGAACATTATTGTAAAGATTCAGTCTCAGCAATGGCCAGGAATTTCCAGAGCTTAAGGACGTAAACAGTCCTCACACAATGCCCTGGAGCAGTTAAAAAAAAAAAAAAAACATAGGTAGTATGAAGGCATCCAGCAAGGGCCTCCCCAAAAACAAATGGGGATCACAATGTCAGGGGATACTTTTAGGACAGGGGGACAACTGTGTCTTGAGGAGTAAGTTAGAAGGAAAGCTAAGTGTGTTGGAAGTAGAGAGCAAAGCCTGAGATGGGCTCACATATGCAGTACCCTAAGAGGGCTCCAAGCACAACAGCCCAAGTTACCAATGGACAGACTCAGGTTAGCATGGACATCAAGAGGAGCCCCGCAGCCTGGAGCAGGAGTTCAACCTGCCATGGGTCACTGATGGCGTTTTTTTTTTTTTAAGGAGCCAACAGGATCCTATCTGCATTTTAAAACACATCTCTAGTATCTGCACATAGAGCAGAATAGCAAAGGTTCAGCCTAACCAACAGGAAATGAGGTGGTGGAGACGAGGAAAACAGCCTTATAATCACACCTCTAACACCAAAAGAGTTTGGGTCTGGAAGCTTACGTATTTGGATGTTCTGGATTTTCTACTGATTTCACCTGCTGTTAGGAGGTGGCATCTAGTAGGGAGTGTGGACTACCCAGAGTGCGGGGATCGCCTAGGGTATGGCCTGGCGGCATACGCTCTTGCTGCAGCTTCATCCCAATGGCTGGATCCTCCCTCTGCAGCACCATCAACAGCTATGCTCCACCAGACCCTTCCCGCCACTGCCAGGCACACTTGAGTGCGCTGAGATGTCCTAAAGCTGGGAGCTAAAATAAATCTAGTGGATGTCAGGCACTGGCTCCCAGCAACATCAAAGTGACAGAGACAGTTTCTAACACATCCCCTGAAGGATCCAAATGCTAAAAAAAATTATTCTTAATAAACTTAAAGATATGATAAGCTCAGATTGTTAGGAAATCTCAAATGCAGACTGGGGGCATAACTTAGTGGTTACAGAGCTTGACTATCATGTACAAGGTCCTGTGCAAACCGCAAAAAAAAAAAAAAAAAAAAAAAAATCAGCCAGATGCAGTGGCACACACTTACAAATACCAGCACTCAGGAGGCTGAGGAAGGAGAACTGACCTGAGTTGAAGGCCAACCTGTGCATAGAGTTCAGGACCAGTATGGATTGCAGAGCAAAGCCCAAGGCCCTCAGAAAGAAAGAAAGAAAGAAAAGAAAGAAAGAGAGAGACAGAGAGAGAGAGAGAGAGAGAGAGAGGAGGAGGAAGAAGAAGAAGAAGAAGAAGAAGAAGAAGAAGAAGAAGAAGAAGAAGAAGAAGAAGAAGAAGAAAGGAAGGAAGGAGAGAGAGAGAGAGAACAAATGTATATGAACATTTCAAAAATATTAGGTTTTTACAACATTTTGGGTCTTGAAAGCAAAGACCAATATATTTACTCCCTCCAGCTTTTACCAAACAGTTTTAATTCATACAGGAATAAGTATCTGCTGCCCTTGGAGAAAGGCCCACCTGGACTTTCAGGGTTCTCGGAGGCAAGGGGAAACCAAAAATCATGGATCATCCAGACATGCTTTGAGACATGTTTTTTTTTCTAGAAGTCCTACAGTTACTCTAAAAATTAAAATTATAAAACAGTACTACGACCAACGGGGGATGGATGAGTCTACATGGAACTGTGATTTGGGGTATTCTGGGAAAAACCTTTTGACTTATTAAGGCCCCAGAATTTCTGATGATTACCAAACATTTATTCTTTTGATGGTGATTACTGTCTCTTGTCAAGAGAATTTATTACTACTGTTGATATGATAACCTTACCAATAACCTGTCTGCTATTCAAAAAAGAATACATATATAGATAATATATGTATATAGAAACAGTCACACACACACACACACACACACACACACACACACACACATTTTCGACTCTTAATAGTAGAGATCACAGCATTAGCATGGAGAGTAGACCAGTTACTCTGGGCAAAATTAAACAGATTAAAGCTACTGTTCAGGTATTTCAAATTGCCAAGAATTACCTGATAATAATGTGTTTGTAAGGAAATTCAATCTTTTTTGATGTAAGTAAAAAATATAGAACCTCTTCAGTGAAATGGTTTTTTTTTTTTTTTGACAATTTCATCATTAAATCCATAAAGGGGCTACGAAACACCATGATAAGTTGTCATGGTTTTTCCAGGGGAACCATGATTAACAATCATCTCACCTAAAATTAGTATTGAGAATTTAAAAAGACCCAGAAGTAAATTTTTCTAATTAAAGTTTCCATAATAAGCTACAGTAAGGGAGTACAGATGACCTATCCTGATTAGTAATTTCTTCCATACTGATGGCCTACTAAAAAAAAAGAGTCATTACCCTTAACACACTCCTCACTGTCGGATAGAATGACACACTATTTTACAGGCCTGGGCAGGCTCACACTTTTTGAACCTAAGTATCAAAATACTCGGGCTGGAAATCTATACAGTGGTAACCCTTATCTTCAGTTTTGCTTTATGTGGTTTCAATTACTCATGATTAACCACCATTTGAAAATATGAAATAAGAGAACAAAAAAGACTACTTTCATATAACTTATATTATAGCATATCATTGTTCTACGTTATCATTAGTCTTTTACTGTGCCTAATTTATAAATCAAACTTTATGATAGCAATAAAATTACATATGTAGGGGGGAAAAAGTACATAGGAAGTCTGGTAAAACCCATAGTTTCAGGCAGTCACCATGAGGTCTTGGAACGTGTCCCTTTGTCAATAAAGACCTACTGCATCTGGAATCTTATATTCACATTTCACACCACCATAAATGTGTTCTATTTTAATTTGTCTAGGTACATTAAGATTTTTGTATATGACAATCTGCCCTGAGCAATTAAATGATTATGTGGCAGCCTTTATAAACTTCCTCACACTCAAGGAGGCAAGAGGATGTTAGGGTGCATTCTGCCACCTCAAAAAATGCCCAGTGAAGGTACAAGAACGAAACAAGATATAAAAAGAGGTCCAGTCACAGGGCCTCCACTTCTCCTCATCTCTTCAACAACCCCTCCTTCTCCCACTTTACACAGCTAGTTTCTAGGGGGCTCCATGGACTCCACCTCAGAAATCTCTGTGTCACCCCTCTGTTTCCCCTGCAATGGATGTCACTTTGGGTAATGCAGTCTCTTAACAAGAACCTTCAAAACGGCCCCCAGACTCCCCCAGCTCTAACCTCACTCAGCACTGTGAAGTTAATTCTCCTAAAGTGTACTTCAGGCGCTCCTCATTCTTCCCTAGTAATTTCCACTGAAGACAAACTCTCCTTGTACACCTATTTTCTGCAACCCGCCATCGTAACCTCCCGGAAGGCAGGTTTTGAGTCTGACTTACATCAACGTTACTCAAAGTATACAATTCCATTCACAAAGATTATCAGATTCACTACCTAAGTATCAAACCACTCAGGCAAGAAATCCATACAGTAGGAACCCTCATTTTCTGCACTCTGCAGGACAGAGGAAACCAGCAAACATGCATGTTTGGGGCACAGGTGCTCCAGCTTTTCCTGACACATTAAACATCAGACAAACCACTCGTGCTTTCTCAGCTTGTCAGTTTCCCACAACCCTGAGGGTAAAGCAGAGGTTAGTTGCTATTTACCATTTATTATTCTCTTACCTGCTCTCATTTACAGTATTTGCTTCGCTCTCAGGGAGGAGAGACTTTATAACTCCTATGGTAAATTCTCAGTAAGTAGAGAGGGATGTAGGACTAGGACATAAGTTGAATGAATGAAATACATCCAAAAATGAAAGCTGCCTGACACAATGACAGTAGCCAGTATTTTAAAGGATGGCATGAGGAAGAACAACTACATCTGTTCTATGTAAGTCCACAGCTGTAAAACAGAAACAATGGTGCAGATGACATTGCTCAAATGTAAAGTAACTGGATGTCCTCAAGGAGGAATGAATTTCCTCCCTTGAACCTCTCAAGCCAAGGCTGCCCAACCATTTGCCAGAGTCTGAAAGTGGAGGCTGGACTGGTCCCACCAGAGACCCATTTCTCTCGGAAAATCTACGTCTGCAGCAGCTTTGCTAACCTCATATGCTATCTTATTAGACAGCAGAATAGTGAACAACAAAGTGTACAGTCTATGAACATGCTGCTTATGGGACACACACAGGCAGAGAAAAGCAGGTCTGAGAAGGAAAGAAACGCCATTACTTAAAGATCACACAGCATGAAGAACTGGTGAACAGCGATAAATATTTGAAAGAATCACCAAAGACTGTCACAGAGACTGAGAAAGGGTTCAAACTTTCCATTTCAAATGCAGCAGGGTTAGGTTATTGTAAGAAATTTAAATGTCAGCATGGTGGTGCATGTCTGTAATCCCAGCACTCGGGAGACTAAGGTAGGAGGACTGCTGTGAATTCAAGGGCAGCCTGGGCTACAGAGTGAGATCCTGTCTCCAAAACAATAAATAAATAAATAAATATTTTTAAAGAAATAAATTCTTTAAAGTGTTCATTGAATTTAAGGAAGAAGGAAGTCGCTGGTTGTGCCAGCTTAAAAGTTCCAACAGAGTTGTAGGACATTTGGACGAAGCAGTAGGCCCAGGTTGCCAAAGTGCCTCAAATTCAAAGTAGGGTAATATGTGCAGATGGAACCATATATATGAGCCACAGCATTAAGAGGGTGCCAAAAGCTTCTGTGTGGCTAGTATAAGCACTTAAACCATACTATAATTGATGTAATCTTTTTTAGTAATCCTTTATGATTTTTAATATAAATGAGAAAAGTAAAAATAAAAAGAAGTTCAGGGTACTGACTGTCTTAGGGAGTCGAGGCTTCCGCAGGCTGACAGATACAAAGCCAGACTTAATTTCTTTAAAAAAAGAAAAACTCTGCTTATTGTATGAATTCAGAAGACTGCACACTACATACGAAGAGCACACCTCCACTTAGAGCAAAGAGACCTGCATTCAACATGTATTTTCTCTCCCTCCTCAGTCTTCACTAAAGAAAAAAGGCATAAATTTTCAAGAGCCGATTGCTCAAGAGTGGAGATAACAGCAGCAGAGAAATATCACAAAAGCTGAAGATGCTAAATGGATAAAAGCAGTAAGTGACAAAACAGAGTTACAGGAAGAAGAAGGCCACAAAAAGCAGGCAATTCCTAGCAGAGAACGCAGGTGCTACGGTTTGAATGTCTGTCCCCTCTCTAAAAGTTGTGATCAAACTTAATCCAAAGGGCAGTTGCATTATGAGATAGAGAGTTTTAGTTGTATTGCGAGATAGAAAGCAATTACATCACGGGGGTTTGGCTCTCCTAAACGGAATCAGCACTTTACTGAAGGGTTTAAGGGAGCCTGTTTGGCCTTGTTTGTGGTTTCGCCACGGGAGACAGAGAACATGTATGGAGAAGAAAATAGACCTTCACCAGATAGGAATTTGCTGACACCTTAATCTTGGATTCCCAGCCTCCAAAACTGTGAGAAATAAATTCCTATTAAGTAAGTTACCCAGTCTAAGGCACACCGGTGTAGCGGCCAAACAGAGTAAGACATTAGGACCGATCCAAGAGGCCCAGACACTAGATTTCCAGATATACAAGTACAGAGTGAGAAACCGCAAACAGGAAAATGAATTAAAAGGAGCAAGTGAGCCCCCCCATTCCATTTCCCATGGCCAGGCTGCTTCCTTTTACTCCTTGGCAGAGGATGAAAGGCATGTGTACAAACCAAATGGTGACACTGGACTTCCAATGGCCAGCAGAATGAAGGCAACCAGGAGTGACCCAGCTTCCTCCCCAAAACAGAAGCAAAACCATAAACAAACAATAGTGAAATTCTGTGGAAATTTAGTAGATACCTCTACATTATAGCCAGGTCCTTAGCTGGTCCTATTACTATAAATTCATCAGACTTCAAGCCCTACCCATGCCCACTTTTCAGACCCATCTTGTTCTTAAGTAGGAATGAAGAGTTAAAATTACTAAACCTTTGAGAATAATTTCCAGAATGAAATAAAGGGGCCAAAACAATAAGGAAAAAAGAGTGAAGGGAGCAGGTAATATAGGAACATATGAAGTACTGCATGCTCCAATTATTTTTTTAAATCAGGGGCTGGAATATAGCTCAATGGACAGAGAGCTTGCCTAGCAAGCACATGCTCAGAGTGTGATTCCCAAGTACCACATTAGCTGGGAATGCTGGAGCATGCCCAGAGGACTGCCATGTGTTCAAGGCCAGGTGGACTACATAGTGAGTTCAGGTTCAGCCTGGATTACGAGTAAGGCCCTGCTCAAAAAAATAAAATAAAATAAAATAAATATTTAAATCATCAAATCAGCACAATGCCTTAGAAACTACAACTATGATATTAAAGTGTATTTATTGAACTTTAAATCAAAGCTGCAAGATATACACTGGATGAATGAATGCACCAGAAAACAGATGAAGGTAGCAAAGAAATAGCAGATAAAGCTGAAAGAGGAAAAAAAAAAAAAAGAAAGAATACAAGAAATAGGAGAAAAGTTATCTGTGCCTAGCAGAGAGAGTGAACAAAGAACCACACTAAGGCCTGAGGCCGTCAAATTCCAAAACAACAGAAAAGAGGAAATGCAAAAGCTTGTAGAAAAGAAAAAAGAAGAAACAAAAGAGACATAGAGGTTGAAAAGCAGACAGCACTAGATCTTCCCATTACAGGACTAGAAGCCAAAAAGCAATGCAACAATGATATAAAATGTCAAATGGTATCAAAAAACACTTCCAGTGTGAACCACCATCCCAGCCAGATCTGTACTGTGTGGTCCAACAACGACCCTTACAGACACTCAAGGCCTCATCACATGTGCCCCTCATGTGCCCATTTTCTCAAGAGGAAGTTTCTGGAAGATGAACTGCAGGAGAACATTAACCAAGAAACTCCTGGAAAGGACAGAGCAATCCTTGAAGAGGAGGGAATGGCATTTAGGAAAGATGTGGGATCCAGAGAAGAAACGAGGGCCCACAGAGGCACAAGGTCCGACCGAGGAGGCAGGCACACCTGCACACACCTTCCCCCACACTGTACATGGACTAAACTAAGGCAGCTCCGGAACATCATTCAAATAAAAATGACATTAAGCCTTCATAATTTCACCATGTTATCCTTTCAAAAATCGTTTCAGAAAATAATTCCCCAAAATGCCTTTCAAAACAGAGAGAAGAGTGCTGAAAGCATAGCTATGTTAGTTGTACTTTTAAAATCATACAAGTTAAATCAGAGTTCATCAACTTCACGATGACTTCTAGGTTATAAGCACGTCTTCTGAAATACCTGATTTTGATTTCAGGATAACCTGAATAGTGTGTCCATCGTTGGTGACCTCGCAGTCCCTGCAGACCACATAGTTTGGAGAGAGGCGGACATCCAGCAGTGAGGGGTCATATCTAGCTTCTCTTGAGTTTAGGTTAATGGGAGACTGATACTCCCCATTAGCATCGGGAAACACCAAGCCCCACTCAACACCTAAGAACAAAAGTTTAAAAAATCAAGAACAGGTTTCAAAAGAAGTCACAGTATAACACAAAAAAGAAGTCTGGAATTTTTCAGGATCCTGTACATTTCGAGCACGAACATGACTACCACTACAATCCAGATGAAACACACACAGCAAACGTGAATTTTCACATTCCTTACATGACTGATCTAATATTATTAAGACCACATACAAAATCCTGGACTAATGAAACAGTCCACTTGCTTCTATGGGTCCAGACAGATGCCATAACGTATGGCTCTTGAAACTGATGTCATCTTTAAGTGATTAGAAGAGAAATACGTCAAAAATTTCCTCTGAAAATACTTCAACTACGTCTCAGTACACTGGGGAACAGTTGTAATTTCCAATATACTCGGTGGGAGCCAAAATCCCTAATTCTGAGGCTACCAAACACCTCTTACCAGAAATCTTGCAAATACAGAGGCGTGTGCATTATGCATATACCCTACATGGATGTACCCCTTCCACATGTTTTATAATTAGAACTATACAGCTTAGGTTGGTTTGGGTGTATGTACTAAGCATCAGGACAGCGCGAATGGTTGGCTATTAGGAGCCTGACGTTTTCAGGAGCAAAGTTAGCAAACCCAGTCACTTTTTAAAAGCGAGCCCCCTCTCGCCGGCCCACGGGTGCAGTCTGGCAGGACTTGCTCTAGTGTTGGGCGTTACTAGGACCAGAAAGCAAGCCGCTCACAGTTTCGCAAACTCTTCCCCACGTGCGGGGCGCCGGGCCGAGGCCCGCTCCTCCCGCCGGCGCCGCGGGGACGCCCGCCCAGCCTCCCGGCGCGACCGCGGGCGGCGGGGACGAAGGCAGGCGGCGGCGCGCCCCGCGGCGGCTCGGCGGAGCAGGAAAGCGACAGGCCCGCGCGCGGGCGGGACACGGACCGTGCGGGAGCCCGCCCCGGGACGCGCGGCCAGCTACCTTCCTCGTAGCCCCACTCCACGCCCTCCTCCTCCTCCTCCTCATCCTCCTCCTTCTCGGGGAAGGCGACCGCGTCCTCGATGAAGCTCAGGTCAGCCATGGGGAGGCCGCGCGCTCGCCCCGAGGGCACCCCGGCGGGACGGCCGCGACGGGAGGGGGAGCCGGAGCCGGCGGCGCGGGGCGCGCGGGGCGCGGGGGGCGCGGGGGGCGCGGGGGGCGCGGGCTTCCCGGGGACTCGCGCGGGCGGCGCGTCCGGAGCGGCAGCAGCAGGTCCGGCGGCGCGCGCGGCGGGCTATAAGCGCGGCGGGGCGTGTCGGCCACGCGAGGACCCGCCCCCGCACCGCCCCCGCGCACCGCCCCCGCGCCGCCCCCGCGGCCAGCCCCACGCCCCGCAGCCCGGCCCCGCCGCGCGCGCTCTCCCCTCGCCACCCTGCTGCGGGAAGCACCGCCCGGAAGACGCGTGGGAGAGGATGGGGCCCTGGAGAGGAGGGGAAGCGGGGCGGGCGGCGAGGGGACTAGGGGACCCTGTGACCAGGTAGACGGTCTCCTCAACGGGATCTTTTTGTTACTCAAGATTTACTTTTTGATTCTCCTTACAGCATAGTGAAAATGAGCATGAAAACTTTCCAAGAAATTCATGCTTCCTGAAAATCATTTTTAAAATGTTATTGTACTGTCAAGTTGGCATTTCATTTGGCATGAAATGATGTTGTTTCAAGGGCAAAGACAGCGGAGGACAACGAAGGGTGTTTGGTTCTAGTTTCAGAGCCTGGGGTGCTGCTGGGACTCACCTTGCTTGCCGTGTACACAGCTCCCAATCACCCAGTGAAATCGTGTAAATAATGAAACGCGCCCGTTGCGTAACAATCAGGAACTTTCCCCGCTCCAGAGAGGTCACACTGTTACCTCTTATAAACATGCTTCCCAATCCAGTGTTAATAACTTCAGCCCCCTTTTCCAAGGCCTGGTTGGCAACCTCTGGGTTTCTTGGCCCACATATTTAGGAGATATATTTGCATAATAAGTTCAGATTCCTGCTTGAAGGACAATTTATTTTTATATGCTCTGTGCACACACCAAAATGCCTGTTAGCAGTTTGAATAGGCTGTTGTTTCTGAATCTTTCCAGCCTTATGAGTGCTTAATCCCTCAAATAAGGATGTGGATGATTACTTTGGGAAATTTTAGGTTCTCTCCTCCTGTCCTTCATAGTCTACTCGGCACCTTTACTTTTTAAGAAGCCACCTCACAGTCCTTTACAAACTTTCCCAGAAAGGGGCTAGGGTTGCAAGAGGGAAAAATTCAAGTCAATTAATGCTATCACTTTCTGGAAAATGAGCAAAATAGGGAAAAGCTTAACCAACTAGATTTGAAGATAACCTTGAGATTTAAAACATGTTTATCTCTCTTTTCCCTTAATGTGGCAAACCTGAAAGCTGATCAAACCATTCAAAGGATTGAGCTAGTTTGGGAGACTAACCTGATTCTTCATTCACTGCCCCCTGGAGCTTTGGAGTGGGCATTGTACCTCTTCTCTGCACCTCAGTCAGCCTGAGATTGTCAGAAGTCTACCTAAAGCCATAGCACATAAATTAGCACAAGCATGGGTTGGGCAGGCTAGTAATCCCAGCACACTCTGGCAGGCTGAGTGAGGAGGACAAACTCAAGCCCAGCCTGCACAACCTGGCGGTATAGTGAGACTGTGTCTCAAAAACAAAAATGAAAATAAATGAGCTGAGAATGTAGCTCAGTGTGAAGGCCCTGGGCTCAATCCCCAGTCCAAAAAAAAAAAAAAAAAATCCCAATTACCACTACCAAAATGATTAATGCACTTGCCCCTGAAGTTCTCCTAAAAGGAACATTTCTTACTTGAAAACTTGTTTGCAATGTTGAATTCGAGTTTCTTTTCAGAAGCGTATTCATAAATTAATCAAACAACACAACTAATGAAGCCCACACAAAGGCTAAGGAGGGCATCAATAATAAAAATCACTTTGCCACTCTGAGGTCATCAGCAGTATTCATTCCGCTTGGTCCCTAAATGTGCCTAGATGTGACACTGTAGCCATTGTGTGACCAGCAATGGCTTTTAAAGTACCATACAAACAACTTGATGTTCACCAGATCAGATGACAAAAATCATCATGGGAAGGAAAAAGTACCTGAATTTTCTGTGAGTAAATGGGGTCCCATATTTACGAAACCTAGGTTGAAACACTGAGTTATTTGATTGTACTGGATTTTGCAGCTAATAGTCAACTAACAATGCACTGCCATTCAAGAATGCAGTTGCTACTCGACAAACACGTTGGTCTGTGTTATTCTTCCCAGAGGTTTCAACATAACTCGTTCGATGTAGCTCCTGTAAGCAAGCCTAGGATACCTACCTACCCACATGTAAGTCATTCTACTCTGCAGCCAAATATTCAATTAACATTTTTAATTGCTTTGAGACTGTGTGCTTGCAAATCGCAGCTAATTAACAGCACCTTAAGACCTTCTCTCCTTAGTTCCCTGTACCATATTACCACTAAGGATGGAATTTCTATTTCTAGTTATTGTAAGGTGTCTGTCACCATAAAACCTAAACACACAGATCAAAGATATAGGACAATTCTTTGATTTACAAAATAGAACAAGCACATATAAATCTAAATTCAGAGAATCTAAAAATATTCATGCTTTCTATTATCAGCAAAAGTATCCCACATAACGAGCTACATAATTTGTAATCTTTTTCAAATTAATATTTTATTTAATCCTTTAATTATCTTCACATTGCTCATTTTTTGGTGTTTGCATAACTAAGGTCAGACCACATCAGTTCAGCAGTTTGTTAGAACTGAGACCTATATAGCTGATTACCATTTAATACCAAGAGAATATAAATAGAAATACCTGAAAGGAACAAAGTAATCTAGATGCCAGAGTGCTTCACAGAATGCTGTATCTGCACTATCCTCTCCTTCCAATTTTCTCTAATTGCCTATTTTAATAAAACCTTCTTAGTGTATTGTGAGTTTGGACCCTAGAGTTATCATAAATAACTGCACTACATTCCTCTGTGTGCACCTTATGCTGGGGAAACCTGTGGCAAGTAGCACTGATGTGTGCATGTCAGGATTCCTTCTGTCCAGATTGCAGATCCCTGAACGTTGACAACAGGATGGTTGTGTACCTTGCTTGTACATTCCACTGCACTGGGCAATGTGGGAGGTCCAACAGGAGCAGAACCCTGTTTCTGCCCTCAAGGAATCCTGTTCTCTGGGTGGAAGGGGACTAAATAATTAGGTAAATGATTAACCGCAACACAAAATGACATGAAATATGTTGAATTTAAATGTAAGTACCACTACATCTAAGAAAGCCGTGAGTCATACTATGGAAAAGATCCAGGAAGGTTTCTTGGAAAAGAAAGGATTTAAGGTAAACCTAAAAAGGTGAGTAGAATGTGGATGTGCAGTACGTTAGCAAAGCATGCCAGGCAGGAACACTAGTGCCCCATCATAGGAGTGCTTGCTGTGGGTGCGTTTCTTCCCTTAAATACATTCTGTGCCTCAATTGCCTATACACAAAGTAAGGTACTCCTTTGGGTATTTAGTTCATTAGTCTGATTTATATTTTGTGAGGAGGTATTGTGGTTTAGATCTGGAGTGTCCCCCAAAAGTCTCACGTATTTTAATGTTATGGATTGTCTATGGAACCATGTGCTGTTGGTAGATTGGGACCTTGTCTAGAGGGGTAGATTACAGTTAAATTAGGATTAAAGGCGTGTAAGTTAGGATTAACAGTGTATAGTGGCCACACTTTATACACCTGGATGCAGGAGAGGCTAATCACTGGGCGGAGACCTAGAAGGATATATAAGCTGCATCCTGTCTTCCTTGGACTACTGGTCTCAACTTGCCTGCCTGTTTGTGATGTCATGAGAAGCTGCCTCCACCTCTGCCTCTGCCATGCACTTCCATTGCTGCCAGCTGCCCCTGAATGGACTGTGACCTTCTGAAACTGTGAGCTAAAAAAACCTTTCCTCCCCTTAAATTTGTGGATGTCTGGTGTTGAGTCACAGCAACAAAAAGTAACTAAGACAGGAGGGATATATGTTTTCCTCAATGTAAACAAATTTTGTTTCTGAAGGTTTCAGGCTTTGTTAATAGATAAGAAGCGTTGGGTCTTCCTTTTAGATGCCTTTCTACAACAGATTAATCTTATATTTCATCTGAGTAAAATTACATTCATAAGCCTCCTGTTGTTTGCCCTCTTCCTGGTCTTTTTTCTTCAGAACCGTCAGCTCCTAGCCTCAGAGTTTGTGTAGCTCTGGGAGGCTGTACTATTATTCCTAATATTTGCTGCCCTTCACTACTTGACCATGTGATTTGCTCTGGCCAACTAAATACAAATAGAGTGGCATGTGCTACTTTATTTAGAAAAAAAATGCTTTAGGAACTATTATGTTTCCAACATCATTTGTCTTTCTCTGCTCCCCAAAACTCCCCATTCCAAGAAAGGCACCGTTTCTTCATCTGAGACCATGGAATAAAGTTGACCAAAAGTCAGAACTACAGTCAGCTAGAGGTTGAGAGGTAAATCAGTAAGATATAAGCCTCATTGTTTAAGCCAGTGAGATTTGGGGGTCGTTTGTTACAGCAACATAACCTAGTGAAAGCTGACTATTACAGTAGCCCATGAGATAAACATTAAGTTTGAAGGTGACATTTATGTACTCAAATACTCCTTTAGTCTTTTTCTTCAAAGTAAAAAGGCACCTATTTAGTCTAAATAGTCTAAAACAATGACCTTTTATTTAGTTTGGTGCCCTGGCCCTAACTGGGGTCCTCACAACTTCATAACACAGTGGGAAAGCCCCTCTCCATAGAAAAATCATGTACTCTAAGGAGACACAAGCCACAGCTCTTTTTACTTCTCTGAGACCACACTAGTCATACCTGGGTCTGCACCCACTTCAACACCAAAGTGACTTGTACTTAAGATGATTACACTGGTGACTACTAACCCCACCATTAATAGCAAGAACACCTCTTGGGAACCCCCACCAAACAAAATCACCTAACCTGATGGTTAAAGTGTATCCTCCTATAACCCTTTGCACAAATCCTGAAATTAAGATTGTATTTTAAATACATATTTCTGACTCTCCCCTCCAGAACACAGTGAACTCTTCAAGAGTAACAGTTCATTCACCTTATTTCTCCTTGAATCCCTTACATAACACATATCAGGCACTTGGAAATTAGTTTTCTTATACCACCAACCATAGAGTGACCTGTTTAATCTTTGTAAATACATTCGTACAATAAAAGCTATGGTTACTAAGGTGAAAGCCTGCTGGGCACAGTGGGATCTCCGTAAAGGGAGTAATCAGGTTTACCTGGCAACAAACAAATCTGTCAGCAAGGACTTCATAAAGAAGTGACATGTGAGCTGTCTTGAAAGATAAATAGTGTTCCTTTGGCCACAAAATGGGAAGGAGGGAAACTAAGAAGGACATTCCAAACCAAAGAACAAATAAAAGCTCAAGTGCAAAAGCCAGTGGGGGGTCACTTTTCAAGTCAAGTTTGTTTTCTTTATTTTGTTATGTTAATAAAATGACATAGTGAAATAGTCTATGTTCATCTTAGTGAATTTTAAAAATATGTCTCAAAACAATCACATAACAAGAGAAAATTCAAAGTAGACGATATGCTAAATTGAGAGCACACTGTTGACAGAACTTTATACTGAAGATGTACCGAGACCTTCTTGACGTTAAGAGATGATGACGTGGCCCCTTTAGAAAGTGTCCTCTGCCACAGACATTCCTCAGGCTTAACAGCAAACCAGGATACATCATTCTTTCCTGCAGATACAGCCATACCTGGTAGGCAAGATGGCAGACCACATCACAGGGAAATAGTAACATGAGCACTGTGGCCACTGCCAGATAGGGCAGTCATAGATCCTGTCCTCTAGTAGCACATGCTGGTCTCCCTGGGTGCATCAGAACCAGCTTCCTGACTTGCTTTGTCCAATAAGCTACAGTGGAGAGACCCTCTACCAGTTGCAGGTTCAGCCTTTAAAAAGCTGGCCAATTCTTTGCTGTCAGAAACGAATGTTCATGTAAGAAATGCCACCACCTTGAGATGGCTGTGCAGGGCTGAAAGAACCCAGGAGTCCTGCCTGAATTCCAAGTTCATGGAATCATGAGAAATAACAAATCAGTACCCTAAGCCACTACACTTTGGTTTTTGGGGGCAGCATGGTTAACCGAAGCAATGATTTTCTGTGTACCGGACACCAGGCAGAGCACTTCCAGAGACTGTTTCTTTTCACCTTTATAAGGGGCTCAGTAATATCATCCCATGTTCAGATGAGGTGATAAAGGCCCAGGTCTGTCCATTACTGCAGACAAAGGCAGTGGATGACCTGGAGTCTCTCCTCCAGAGCGTGTTCTCTGAACCCCCAAAACCTGAGGTATGACACTGCGGAATAGAGAGCTGCCAGGAGCACACCGCCTGTGGAAACACCGCTGTGAGCCAGCTAGCAAGCCGGCACACTTCAGCCCTGCCCCAGCCTCCTCCCGGCTAGCCAAGAGCTGTGTGAGGCCATTCAAGCAGGTGTCATCAAAGGGGTCTAAAAGGAGAGAGAGCAAAGGAAGCCAAGTTGTGAAAAGTACAACAGAATCCTTTTAAGTAATAAGTTTTCTTTTTCTGTTTTTGTGTAACAACTTCTTCTAACAAGTGATCAGGAAGTATTGAGTTTCCATATTCATCTCCCCTTATTCCAGTTTCTCGTATTGTTAGTGTGGTACATTTATTATACTTGATAAGCCAATATTAATGTATAATATTATTATTAACCAAAATTTATAGCTTATATTAGGAGCTCACCTTGTTTATTGGATCTCTATATGTGACTTTAAGATTCTGCTTAAGTACAGAAAAGGGAATCAGTGGATAGAACACTGAGTGTAATAGATTTGCTCCCACATCCTCTCTCCCCTAAAACATGTGTCAGTCATTTCTCCTCGCTCTAGGTCTAACCTTTTGGCTCTGTTTATGTTAGCCCATTTTCTGGCTCCGACATCTTGTATTTATTATAAAAGCTACTTACCCACACCTTATCTCTCAGGCTCAGACCAGTGTGGTGGCAGCCCAAGATTTGATCTCTTACTGGGATACAGAGGATTTTTTCATAGGTGTGTGACATGGTTTTAACTCATTAATAATATGACAAAAAGACACACACACACACACACACACACACACACACACACACATATATATATATATATATATATATATATATATATATATATATAAAGAAATGTACATATACACATGTGTATATGTGTGAAGATGTAGAAACTCACAGATCTATGTGCTGTGCCCTAACGAAGGGAGGAACTGAGACTTCAATTCAGCTCTGACCAGCCGCAACACCAAAGCTCACTCCACACGCCTCCTACCCCTCATCTCAGAGGGCGGTGTTAATCATTATTATACCAAAGAGCCCATTCGAAGTGTCCTTAGTTACTCATCCATTCACATTTGTTACCAACTCTCAATGGGATGGGAATTGTTAAGTACTTATTTGGCAATTTAAAATGCTACTTCTCAAAAACAGAAAGCATTCAAGATATTTTATGCTAAATATTTCTGTTCCTGAAGAACTCATGTAATGAGGAGGAATCAGGAATGGTACTGAAATGCACAAAGTGATGAACATTTGGAATTCTAATGGAGCACAGCATGTTTACATTTCAATTGAACCCCTTGATTAGACTTCACTGGATATTACTCGCACCGTAATTATTGATAATGAAAGAGAAATGCCAGACTGTTGCTGCACACATACTAAACACTAAGCAAGACTGCTTTCAACTGGACTTCGATTATTTAAGAGGCAGTAACATACAAAATGACAAATTAATATTTTCCACCTTGGTAGAGAACATCACAGTTAAACAGATTAAAACCTCAACATGAAAGGTAAGTATAATAATTATCAGATATTAAGAATTAATTATAGTGGACCTCTCCAAAATCCAATTTCAAAAGTCTGATGGAAACACTTATCTTATTAATGCATTATTATCATTAGCATCGTAAAACATATTGCAAAGCAATAGACCATAATAGCTTTATTGCTTAACAAATTTTGATCTAGATTAAGTTACTTAACCTTTCTTTCCTTCAATTTGCTCATCAATAAAAGGAGAAGGATAACTGCAGCAAATCGAAAGGGCTGTTGAGAGGATTAAGTAAGTTAATATAGATAAAGCGCTTGGACTAGATCAGATCAACTAGAGTCCTTGTTTTCGAAGTGCAAGTGTGTTTTAATGAAATTAGTATATTAATGGAACAAATTGAGCACAGTAAGACCTCCATGTTTACTGATGCTGCTTTCCTGTGTGGGAAAACACGTGGGGAAAAACGACACAGAAACCCACACCCACCCAGACTGAGTCTGTACAAAACATGCAAAACACCTGCATACATAAGCATCAAATACCCAGCAAGTACCTCTGCTCACCATGCACTCCAAACCACCCCACCCTTCCCTGGCATTACCGCTTCTCATCAGTTTCACAGTAACACCCAAGATGCCCCTCTCTGTCACTACCTTCCACAAGGAAGTGCCAATCTTTTCCAAGATGAAGTGTCATACTGACTTCACTATGCATTTTAAACATTGTGCTTGTGTACAGAACTGCTGTCAATTTGTGCGTGTGTGTGTGTGTGTGTGTGTGTGTGTGTCACTGGTGACAATTTTTAGATGAATGTGCCTTAAATGAGTTGGCAGTAATTTTAAGCCATTGATGAGGATGAAATCCAAGAATCATAATTTCAGAAAGCTCTTTCAAATAATGTCAGTATATGATAAAGTTAAGGATCACTGGGCTTTAGAAAACCTCAACTAAATCAGCTCACACATGTCTCTATTTCTCCAGGGATACCACAGAATTCTACAGGGTAGAAAAAATATATCAAGCCTATAAACTTATACAGGAAACTATTCTTCATGTCAAAGCAAAGAAATGCTAGGGCGGGAGCAGAGCTGAGCAGATTTTGAGTATCAAATATGAATCAGATATCATTGAACTTATGTATTCATTTGATCTTCACAACAATTCTGTGATATACGTATTATCTCCAATTTAGAAATTAAGAAACTGAGGCTTGCACAGTTTATGTGACTTGTGCAAGATGGCATCAACTACAAGCAACTGTCTGCTAGCTTCAAAGACGATATAACTTCCATTGCTCCAACAATTGACTGGTGACTCCAAAACCATGATAGATGATTAATCAATAGCTGTGTGGATGAGAAGTTAGTGGTAGAGTGCTTGCATAGCATGTGCAAAGCCCTGGGTTCTATCCCCAGTGACATAAATAAATAAATGATAAATAAATAAGTAAGTAGTTCCTGGTTAATGGTTGGCAAGTTAAACTTCGTTTTTACAAAAGGAAATTTGACATTCAAAAATCTAGAAGAGTCCTATTTATTGCTAGAGTATCAAAATGCTACCTAGTTAGACCTTATTATTTCTTACAATTGCCTATTAATTGATCTTGCTTCCTCCAGTTTTCTCCAACTTGAAAGTTCTGTACCCTCAAAACTTATGTGTTCACAAAGTCTATCTCAATTGGCACGCACCTACCACTTTCATAACTAACAGCAAATACATCTTGGTATTTGGTGGATTAATACCAAGTACTTTCGTATTCTGTGTTTTGCGCATGGGTTCCTACAGCCCAAAGGCAGAACACCTGTCACTCGTCTTCCTGGTCCTCCCCTCGCTGGCTACAGTATAACCCTTGTGACCCACAAAACTCTGCTCAAATTATTCTTCCCTGTGAAACCTTCCCTAACTCCCATAGCTTGCAAGATACTTGTATCTCCAAGACCCAATAAGAAACATCTTCAAAATAAGCAACCAATAAATGATTATTGATTAATTCATGTTACCAGATCATAATCCTTGTTTAATGACCTATAACAAATGCTTTAGAAACTGTACAATTTGACTCTCTAAAAGTAAAAATCCTGTGTCTACCAAGATTTAGAAAGCTTTTAAGCAAAAATAACTAAAACACATTGTTTCATATGCTATGTATCTTGAAGTTCAGTCCCATTCTTTTTCCCATAATTTTTATTAATACATATATATATGTGCGATACATTATGTTTACAATGAACTTGTCTATTGTGTGCACATATATATCACATCAATATTACGATCCCTTAGCTTCCCCATTTTGCCCTTCCCACACCCTTGCCACCTCGGAACTCCCACTATCACACTCATTTGATTCTGTAGAATGCCTAGATTCTGGGTTTCCCAAATCAGAGATGCCATATAATATTTAACGTATTTAATCTCCTGTGTCCGGCTCACTTCACCACTCAAATCACCGCTCATATTCCCACCCCTGGAATGGGCAGCAGTGGCCATATTGTGGTGCCTCTTCTCCAGGTCCAGCAGAGCTCTTTATTGGGGCAATTTGCCAAAAGTTCTTTTTTTTCCTGTATCTTACTATATCTTTGTTGAGATACTTTAATATGGCTTCACCAACCACTCCATATAAGAAAAGAACCATAACAATGAAATTCAGAAAGGTAGAAAATGTGAGAAGTTAAAAAAGAGAAGTTAAATTTCATATTTCTTAGCTGAGTGCTAAAGGGTAAATTGTTTGTACATTCAAAAGACATTCATTACCTCAATCAGTTTTCTTAGGATGAACTTACATCCAGGACTTATTAAGTGAATTGCCACATTAAAGGAACTTAAGTGTATATCAAATTGCTACGTTAAATAACTTAAATCTTTGTCACAGAAGTATATTACACTTAAAGCAATAAATACAGTGCCATGCTTAGTCATTTCAGATTCTTTTAACTTTTATAAATTATTCACTCACATTTCACTAATTAATAACATTTTTCCAGATTTG
Source organism: Ctenodactylus gundi (assembly GCA_004027205.1). Classification (NCBI taxonomy): domain Eukaryota; kingdom Metazoa; phylum Chordata; class Mammalia; order Rodentia; family Ctenodactylidae; genus Ctenodactylus; species Ctenodactylus gundi. The sequence continues at coordinate 360,796 of PVKB01001623.1, forward strand.
GTTTATCATTTTATCTACCTAACCATCCATAACTTCATGCATACATAT